>KZ451917.1:2526172-2578856 GCA_002786265.1 Apostasia shenzhenica
GTTTAGGTATTTTTTTAATAATATGAAGCAGCAATTTAGTATAAAAAGAAATTAATAATGTTTATGTTGTTTTCTAAGAAAAAAAGGAATATAATATCAAAAATTTCAAAATATTATTTAATAGATGAGCAAAGAAGCAATTAGACTAGAAGTTTTAAATTATAAAACCCTGCCGATAAATGATACCTAAATGTAACTTGAGGTCTTACCTAGTCGAGTTCGAATGTTTTGAGTCGAGTTAATGCAAGTTGCATCGAAATTATTTAATTTCAAATTAATTCTAACCCAGTGATCATATATATATATATATAATAATTATTTTGAGGTACATCATTTTTATTTTGAGTGAATAAATTTAAATAACAAAATTTATAGAATCAAGGGGCATTTACCTACATACCACACAAACTTCTTAAAATTACACCACACACACTTTCTTCACAAAATTTACACTATGGATTGTGAAGAAAGTGTGTGTGGTGTAATACATGAAGTTTTATGTGGCATGTGGGTAATTATACCTTATTTGGGGCATTTACCTACATGCCACACAAACTTCTTATTTAAATTATTTTTTGATTTTTTTCAAAGAAGTTATGTTAAATTACTTCTGGGTCCCCGAGGTCTGGAGGTCTTTTAAGTTAGGTCATTGTTTTATTAACATCAAATTAGGAAACTTGAGATACAAATTTGCCTAGAACTCAAATCAATCAAAGTTTATTACCATTAGATAAATTGTATCGATTCGGCAGAGGGATTGAGAGCTCAAAAATAATTATTGCCCAAATGAATTATATCATTCTTTAAGAAAAATGTCATTTTGCATTCAATTAATGAAATATTTAATGTAAAAATCAAGTGGAGAGAGTCTATTCGCTTGGCACGAAAGAAAAAAAAAAGTCTTATCTTATCATATATTAAAGGGTAAATTACGCTTGAGTTGTTGAGTTTATAAAATATTATCTAGTAGTCCATATTTTCAAATGTTGACATTTTGGTACCTAAGTTTTAATATGATCATCAAATAAGTCTTTTTCTAATTTTTTATTATTAAAATTTTTTAATTTTTTTTTATTTTTTCCCTCCCCTCTCTCCCAATCCTCGCTCTATGTCTCGTCTATCTTGCGTTCTCTCTCTTGAGGCGATGACAGTTGCGGAGGGGGTCATCAACGGCGGAGCGTGGGCAGAGTAGTTGCGTGCCTGCCCCCTCCCCTCCTCTCTCTCTCTCTCTCTCTCTCTCACTCCGCTTCTCTCTTTGCGCCGATATAGGGGGACAGGGTTCGCCCTCCTCCTCCTATCTATTTCTTTCGTTAGAAAAATTGCTCTAGCAAAGTTGGTCAGTAGAAAATTAATAAAGAAAAGCTTCTCAAAATGTTATAAGAAGAAAAGAGAAAAAATTAATAAAAAAAACTTCTCAAAATGTTAGTATTAAAGAAGAAGCCTTTCAAGAAGTCATTCGATAGTTATAAAAGTGAAACATAAAAGAGAATTTGTCAATAAATAAGCTTTCAAATAAAGAGAAAACACAACCTCTCATAAAAACTCTTGCAATTACAACTCGAAATCTTTCGAGACCAACACTAGCATATAAAGATGGCTAATTGAGTTGATAGGTTAGAGCTCATCCTAGGTCATCATTTTTTAATAACATTTGTACCTTTAAACCTGATTGCCAATACCCATCTTCGCTTCTTCCCACTCTATAAATGAAGAGAGCTAAGGAGATTGATGTGTGATACTTAAGGTTTGTGATGTTGCCAACTTGCCATAGTGAAGATAAAAGACATGGAAAAGTCTAGTGGTGAAAACAAGTAATCCATGTAAAGATTAATTGACAAAAGTCATCATGGTGACGAAAAAGATAAGTCATTTATTATCTATTAATCCACCTAAGCCTAATTTGGTTCATAAAAAAAAATTAATCAGACAAAATTTTCAAAACATAAGACTTGAAGGAGCCCCAGAAGGTTATTTAATAACGTAGAACTGATGACAAAAAGATGACTTATTACAAAAGAAGCTTTTCAACAAGAAGAAAATATGTTCTCTCATATAACTTTGAAAATCATCACAATATCTTGAATCCAGTGCTAGCCATCTTCTTGCTTCTTCCCACTCTATAAATAAAGAGAGACTGACGAAAACTATATGCAGTGTTGTGTGTTGTCATAAAGGAATCCTATGGTGAAGACTAATAACCCAAACGAAGATTAGTTGTCCAAAGTCTTCGAGATGACAAAGAATGTGCAGTATAAATCATTTATTCTCTCTTAACTTGCTTATTAAAAACTTAGTCATTCTAAATCCTAAATAGGTTTTTGATTTATAACAACTTTGGGTTCTTGCTCACCACAGATCATGTGTGCATAAACTCTTATTATGATCCTTATGCTCATAGTTTGTCCGTGGCTTGTTTGTCAAAATTTGCTGTCAATCACTTTCTCTTCGATAGTACATGATCAAGTTAACCGAAATCAATATAATAAAACTTCATCTTTGAATGATGTTGATGAAAATCTGTGTTTTTCTCTTTTTCTTGTCAATGGCATCAATAGTATGTGTAAATTTACCACTTAAAAATTATGGAAAACCTCAGGGATGCGTGGGTAATTTATCCTCAATTTTAATTATTTCGGTTTCTCATAATTGTCAGCCTACGTGGCGCAACGCGGTTCGTGGATTCATTTATCAAATATAATATTCATCAATCATCGCAAAATCAGTGCAAATGAAAATGACCGAAGAGACCCAAAAAGCGGAGGAATCTCCTCCTCCTCCTCCTCCTCCTCCTCTTCCTCTCGTCTCTCTACCGCCTCCATCACCACCGGCGGGTGATGGGAGCTCTGCATAAGCTGAAGGCGCTGGCGCTTCAATGCGCTCCAGCCGACAGACGCCCATCGAGAAGCCCTGCGGCCGCCTCCTGCTTCTGCGGCGTCCGGCGCCGGAAAACCCTGGGGACATTCCTGAGATGCCCTGCTTCTTCTTCTCCTCGACAAAGCCTGTTCCTCGGGGGGACGAAGAAGGGCGCCGTTGCGGGAGCTGAGAAGAAGAATTTTCTCAAAAGCCGCTCCCTGAAAGACCTCTTCGTCTCGTCCCCGCCGCCGCCGCCTGACGACGGCGGCAGTAGCAGTGGGGTTTGGAAGAAGTTTGCACCGGAGGGTACGGAGGGCGCCTCTGGTTCCCGGCGGTTTGTAGCGGCGGGCTTGAGGTATATTCTGATGAGGCCGCCGAGGCGGCCGCCGCTCACCGCCATCCCGGAGTGGGAACCCGAGGAAGTGAAGGAAGCAGAGTGTGAGTCCCATGAAAATTTTATTGTACTTTAATTGATTTGTAGATTATTTTTAATAAATAAAAAATTATTAATTATTAATTATTAATCAAAAGATGACATCTAAATATCATAATATCTAAATTACATGATATAACACTAAAATAGCAACGAACCAAACGCCCTCATATCATATTTCTACTGCTATTTATGTAACGAGGACTAAAATCGAAACTAAAATAGCATTAATTTTAAAATAATAGTAAATAAATTATTGTTATTATTATTATTATTGTTGTTGTTATTGTTATTGTTGTTGTTGTTATTATTTTATTTTTTAAACTAATATTATTTTGATCTTCGCATTAAACAGGACCTTTTTTTTTCTTTTATGCACAACAAATATGTTATAGTGTTATTTAAAATATTATCTATTTATGTGCATCGTTGTGAATTGAAAAATGTAGATATCTTTCATGCTTGGGTGCTAAGGATTTCAAGTTTAAATCACATTACTATATATCACAATTTTTATGTGAAGTGGAAAAAATTATAGTGTTTAGAATTCCAATAAAAAATATGCGCATATTTAATACAAAATATTTTCATATGCCTTCTATAGTAATTAGGTTTATTTAATTTTAATTAATATGCAATTAGAACACTGTAATTATTAAGTTAATTAAATTAGTCCTCTAATTTAGCATTAGTAATGGACCTCAAAAGAGAACGTAAAGTCTAATTACTGAATTAGTTTGTATATTATTTTTATCTAAAAATTTGAATTTTTCTCTAAATTAGTTAAATTGATTTTTTTTATAAATAGATAAACTGGTTCTCACTATTACTTCTTATTTACATATTATATCAAGTTAAATTATTAATCTAATTAATTTAAAAACTAAAGAATCCAATTTCATGTGCCCAAATTAGAAACATAGAACTGTTGTTAGTCCATTTTATAAGTTTAATATATAATTATGTGAGGTTGACAGTGCATAGGATTGAAAATTCAATAAATATCTGCTAAGATTTTACTTGATCTAACATTGTTTTTTTTTTTCCTCTTTACTAAAAATTAACTTTTGCTCAAATTTAAATCAATTTTAACTCATAATTAACCCATATATATATATATCATCATTTAAACATTATATATATATTATTTATTGATAGAAAAAATATGCTAAAATAAAATGACATAAGATGACGATTTTTACGTGAAAATCTGAGTATCCGGAAAAAAAACTACGACGCTGTCTAGGAAATTAAAATCTACTAATCGAATTCCTTCTTTTACAAAACTCGGTAAGAGAGGCAGAGAGAAAGAAAGAGAGAGTTTCTCCTCCTCCTCTTTGGTTTATCTTCTGCTCTTATTTATAGCTTGGAGAAGAGGGAATATAATAAGTACAGTCTGTCATATCTGACACCTATTCCTGTGAAGGACAATTAGGCAGTGGAACCTCATGCTATCTTAAATGCTGAGTTGACATAGTAGTACCGAGAGTACGATCTGATGGTATCTCCTTAAAAAATTGCTGTTCGACTAGAACTATTAGAGGAGAGCTGTTCGACTAGAGGTATTCGACCAGGGCTGTTCGACTAGGGATATTAGAGAAGGTTCTAACATATGATATTTTTTAAATAGGAAAAATTAAGATATAAATATAGGCATAAAATAAGAATACATTAGCACAAGTGACAAATAGAATTGAAGGAGCTTTTTAGCTAATAAGGTTAGTCCCTCCTATAATCATTTCACTATGCCCTACTTTTTTGGCCCTCACTTGTTTTTTGGTGTGCATTGAAGCCCCTGTGGTCAAGATCCAATTATAAATTAATTGACCATAATATTTGAATTGGCTGTAGATTAAATAATGAAATTAATATTATTCAATACTGAAACTAAATAAAAATCATCTTACTGCTGATGCAATTTTATTGTATTGGAACATTTACTGTTCTTGATGAAGATTCTTTCAACAAGGCAAAACAATATGTGAAATGCTATCAAGGATCAACTATATATAATTTAACAGAAAAAAATGATAAAAAAATCACAATAATGGGCCAAATTTTTGATACAAAGCAAGGGATGCTACATAAAAATAATTAAGCACATCGAAATTCACATCTTTTGTAGTTCCATTCATTTCACCAATAGATGATCTGATCTCATCAAAAAATCTATTCATTTTATCTAACTATTTAGGAATATAGAATGACTTAGTAGGAGTCGTGAATTTTCTTATTTACGAATATTCGAATGAATTAAGAAGGATGTAATTTTTTTTTTTTTTTTTGAGAACGTAGTTTAAGTTTTATGTATGCCTAATTTGACCAACCTCATTTATTGAGGATTCACTATAAATTAATTCAAAGTTGACAACAGTTTTCAACTGTAAGACTTGGAATTTTAGAAAAAATTTAAGCCTTAATCCTACAAAATGAAGTCGGCTACATGAATTTTTTATTTTCATTGCGTTCTATCAATTAACAAATTTTTATTTAAATTTAAGTAACTAAGATCATTCCTTATAATTTTTTGTTATGTCTTTTTTAGTCTCCCTCTTTCTCTTTGTATATGAGCAAGATCACTCCCTATATTTTTGATCGAATTGCTTATCAGATGGGAACAAAGACCTAGTAAATTCAGCTACGAACTCATCTCTCAACTGCACTTTCAAACGCCACCTGCGCAGCACAGCAGCCGGAGATCTCCACCTTCTTAGTCTTACTCATCTTCCTCGCTTCCCGCTCCTTGGGCACCGCCACCGTCAGCACTTTCGTCCTACATAACCGCCTTCACCTCATCGACCCTGCTGGCGTTCTCAGGCAGCCGGAACTTCCTCACGAACTTGCCGCTGCCGCGCTCGGCGCAGTGCCACGTCACCTCCTCACCGGCGGCCGTGCGCCGCTGTTCGCAAGAACCCGTTCGCCCACCACCTCCACCTTCACCTCCTCTTTGCTCAGGCCCGGGAGGTTGACACGGAAGACATGCGCCGCCGGCGTCTCCTTCCAGTCGTCGGAAGCGTCGGCGACCTCGGGAAAGGGTCGCCGGAGACGAAGGCGAGGAATGGGTGTGAATGGGGATAATAATTTTTTTTATAGGAATTCCGTACGAGGAAAGCTGATATTTAGAGAAAATGATTAACGGGTCGCAGATATTATTTATCGACACAGTTGGTCGTGACGTCGGAGCACGTAGGAGAAATCTCTTTTAACGCCGGAAAAATGTTTTTGTTATTTTTTTTCTATGAATCTTTTATATAATATATAAATACTATATAATATATATAACTTATAAATTTTAAAATATTATACAACACATTCATAAAATTTATAATATAGAGTGATTAATTTTTGTAAAGTAGATAAGTGATGCATAGTTTTATTACAGAAGCAGAAGAAAATTTTATTTTTCGAAACCTATAAAACAAAATTCTTTAGAATAGAATACAATGACCTGAAAACCTTATCCTTCTAAGAGAAAACTTGTCTTCATCCATATAGGTAATTTAAGCCACACCCGGTGACATGACATGACTAATTTTCATGAAAAGCAATGAAATAAATATTTCAACAAAAATACATGAAACGAAATCTATAAAAATGTAGCTGGCATATATAACCTAGAAGATGAAAGGTTACCATATATACAGGAATTCAAGAAACTCATCAAAATTCCTGCAGCCAGAACATTACCAGAATCACATAAAGAATAAGAAAAGTTGTGCTTCCCTGTTGTTGGAAAGAGCCCAAATACTCAAAAAATTTCAGTGATAAATCAAAAGCTGTCAACCAAAAACATGGATCACAGACTGATACAACAATAAAGAAGAACTGCTCCAGTTTTACGTTGCTCCTGCATGACAAGCTACTTCCTTTCCCACCAAAATACACTTTTTATCAACTGAACTTTTTTATAATTGAAAATGAATCGACATAATATACAGAGACCAACCGCAGAAGTTAAAATGGAACAAAATGACTGATTTTCCCTCCATATCAATTTCACCTGGTCACCGGAGATAAAATCACCTAATTTGAAGATCAATTGAAAAAAGAAATCCAGGGTTTTTTTTTTTCCATGGAAGGAGAACAGAGTGGAGATCTGAAAAGCAGCCAAGATATTTTTGTCAACCTTATAAACCAGAAGGGAAATTGTTAACCTGTCCTTGATCCAGCATATCTTGGTTATTCACTTTGTAGGCCATCCGTATGCGCATCGCGAGCGCTTTCTGAAACCAACGAAATATTAAGTTCAAGTTCAACCTTCAATTTGATCGGGAGAATTTTATAATGAATTTTAATAAGAGAAATGCTCAATACAAAAGGAAAATAACCAAATGAAATATTGAAAAATTCATGTAAATTGCATCAAGAAAGCATCATAAAACTTTACAGAATGTTACTAATACACACTATATTTATTCAATCCTGCTAAACTAACATGGAGTCACTTCTCTTTAGGTAAAACAACCCTGAAACATTCCAAATGCTTGAGCTAGCTAATAGGAGTTTAATATATTAGCCACGAATTTAACTTAATTATTATGTTCGGGAGAGTAACATTGAAAGTAAAAAAAAAAAAATAGATCAAGAAGATTTTAAGCATGTTCAATGGAATCAGCATTAAGGGAGAAAGAAATTGATTGCGAAAGGAATAAGGAGAATATTACTTTGGCTAGAGATCATGCAATCATTTGAAAATAAGTAATTGTTACAGCAACAATCATAGTAGGGATAAGGCTATTAATGACGATGATTATAAAGATATTGACTATTTAGACCACCAAGAAAAACTGAAACACTATCAGGCACTCATTACATGAGAGGTTAAAAGTAATTAAGTGAAACCACATCTTTGGACCAAATAAGGCACAAATTCTGACTTGATTGCTTAATATGAAGCTGATGCAAAAAGTATATATCTTTTATATGTAGCTAAAACTAGAGAAATATAGTGACAAGCCTAGCTACCACAACTCTGGCATAACATATATACATATCTATATATTTAACATCAAATGAGTCTGTAATATTTGATCTCGCCCATAAAAAAAAGGTTGGGACATCAACATGAGTAGCAGCAATTCAAAATAACAAACAATGAAACTTATCTAAAGTTCTACATATTCCCTTTTAAATTTACATAGACCGATTCAGAGAAGTAGGACAACTTGCAGTATGGGAAGGACAGCATAATGCATGTCAGTACGAGGATTATTGCTGACTATCATGATGTTATATAAAGCAGGAAAGAAAGAAAAATACATGAAAGACTTCCACAAGATATTAGGACCAACATGGCCACTCTTTGTAAATTTAAATTTAGTTCTAGTCATTGAAGGCTAACTATGTTTTTCAATAACATCTTGGTGAAAGTTCCGGTAAACCCATTTAATAGCATAGTGCATGATAAAACTCAGATAAAATAAAAAATACCAAATTACCTGCCCATGCAGGCTATTTGTCACGGATAATGTTTGAGTAATTGTTCCATTGCCACTAGGGGGGATAGTACTACTGCTAGCAGGATCCAGATGTAACTGAATGAACTGCAGCGATATAATTTGAAGATATTATTGTAAGACTAAAAAATATGACATCCCACATTTGTAGAAACAAAAGCGATGAGGAAACCAAACCATAATAAATTCCAACATGAATATATATACACGTCTTGATACATAAACAAAAACACAGAAACAAGCACACAACATACACTGACATATATATAGACATGAGCATATACATAGACACACAGATATGTGTGCACATGTACGTACACACATTGGGAGGTTAGGAGTAGGAGAAAATATCCGTTTCCTTCATTATATTAATGAAGACAAGGAATAACTATATATTGTTTAGAAAAACAATTTGAATGCAATATGAGCCAAATGGTTTTTAATAATCATAATCGCACAACACAAGTCCTGATAAAAAAATACATGAACAATATTGACTGTTTTTGTCACAACAGAATGGAGAGTGGGGTCTCCTTGGTATGAGAACATCCACACCCTCATCTTGTATTGTAGGCACAAATTAAAGGAGATGAATAAAGAGAGAGAGAGGATGAATGCCCAGGTTTTAGATGGAAACCCATGTTAACAAAGGGAAAAAACCAAGGAAGGAGATAATGCACTTCACTAGACATTCAATAGTACAAGATTTTTAGGTTTTGTGACAATAATCGAGCCCCAAGTAAAGAAAAGCTTAGGCGTAGCTGGACAATGGTATCTCTTCCAGTCTTTGGAGGTTCATTCGCTTGACGGATTTAATCCCTAAGAAAAAGGAGTGCATGAGCTTGTTGCTTGCTGGTGATCGTTGACTGAGTTTAAGTCAAAGAGCTAGATAATTTGAGAAAGAAATTATAACCAGAAGGGCCTTAGAAGAAGTTTTGAAAGGGAAGGGGAAGAAGTCCCATTTTCTGCTCTCTCTGATAGGGGATATACCCTAGAAAGTTGTATTAGTCTTCTCTAATTATATCAACCTCCCACCTATGAGTAGGTGGCGCCAGCTAGGGCCCATAAATAGACCGTTGGAATCAACTACATACTCTCTCCAAATGGCTGCCATTACTGTCTTATGGGGAGGACCTCAAGAAGGATACAAGATCATTATCTGCTAGCAAGGATCATGGCTGGGAAGCGAGTAGCAGATCGCAGGGATGGAGAGATTAGTTTAAGGTCATCTGTCTACTTTGGTCAGCTTGTACCATGGGCACTGATTCATTGGAGTGGTACCACCTAGGGTTTTAATTTCTAGATTAGGCGATGATAGAGTGACCAAGGTATCTTTCTAACTCCTTGCGCTATTCTAAGGAATCAACCCATTGTGTGAGGAATTGGATGTCTATTAAATCCAAAATCATTGCCTCAATACGGACTTTACATGTGATGAAACAAAACTCCTCCATAAAGCATAAAGAAAGCCAAGCATGTAGCTCCACATTGGCTTAACAAGGTAGTGCGATGATCTACCTCGGAAGCATATGACCTGCCTCGTAAAGGTGATGGCCTACCTCATAAGCCAATTACAATCCAGGGAGGAATTTTAGGTAGAAACAAAACTCCATAATAAACTTAACTTCACTCATATCTTACACGTGGATGACACTCAACACCCTCAAAGCATGGAAGCAACCTTCATGCCACCCACAAAATAGAAGGGCAATGGTTAATAATGTACAATATTTCATAAACAAATTAAATATAATATCTATCTTGTGGCCATCTCTCAAGGAAAGGAGGTGATCTAACTTGTAACCATGGCACGACATAGATTCGTGAGTCATGTCATGAATTCTCAATGAGGTAGCATGAAGATAAAGGGGAGAGAGGGGAGAGAAGATGCACACAACAAAACTCCTGTATCCAAACTCTAGAGACCAACCTACAACATATTTTTCCCATCTCTATCCCAACTCATACTCTTCTACTTCTTTCATCCTAACTATATAAGAAGCTAGAGGGCCACTCCTCAGTAAAACTTCCTTATACTTAAATCAAAGATAATAGTGAAGCTTTAAGTCACCTACAATACGAGCAACATGGTGTTTATTCTATTTGGGGTTTTTCACGTAAAAGACATTATGTTCCTCATTCTTTTCTATTTTCCATTATTTTTGGCTTTCCTTTGCTTTTTTTTTTTAAATATAGACCTTGGCCTATCCATTACTTACAAAAAGGAAACAGTTTATCGAGTATACAAAAACTCCACATCCTCCGCAAGGATTAAGCAAAAATTGTGCAGAAAGGACATACCCCCTTCCCATACTACATTATCTGTGGATAAAGAAGCTACAAAGTCAGCAGGCTTATTGGCAGAACTATAAGCATGTGTGATTTTATAAGCCTTAAAAGGCACAAAAAAAATCAAAAACATCTACATCATTTTTGGCTTTCGCCTAGATCATGTGTGATGTGGTCAATGGTCACCTCGATGTAAGATCCATTTCATTCATCCAGATTGACGGATTTCTAAGTCAACATTTATGGTGCTGTGAGTGAGACGATTCTATCAATGAATGACGTACATGTATAGAACACTACTAATTGCCAAGTCTCGTGCTGGATCTCTAAACACTCTTCATGCAAGGAAGGGAGAAGAAGTTTTCCCTTCTCACCATAATCAGCCTTTTACTCCACAATAGTTCACCCATTAGAGCTACATTACCCTAACACTCAGTCCAAAACTAAGGAGGTTGGTTCTGAAGATCATTACTCTACCACCCTGTGAAAATTCCAAAGATTCCAAACTCTACCTTACTTCAAAGGAACTCAACAGCAATGGTCTATGACTAATTGTAAAAAAATGGTTGTTAATATTAAGCTTCCATACAAAATGAATATGCACATGATGACCTACTTGTAAAGATTATTAAGGCTTCATCTGGTCTTTGTGTCCCCTTTTGGGTGGTTTCCGAACGAACAAAGGTCATCCTAAACATTGAAACCTATCACATGCGTTCTCAACAGGATCGAGAGGCAAAGCTAGTTATAAAACATCTACCATGCTCCACGAATGATACAAAATTATCTTGACTGTTCTCAACAGGACTAAGAGGCCAAACCAAGTGTAAGCCCTCTACCATGCTCGAGATTGATATACGCCATTAGAGGCATTTCCCCAACAAACTCCATATAGTGCTCTTTTCAATTAGACTCATCCTGAGAAACCAAAGATTCTCTTACAGTCTTAAGGACACGATGAACCAATAATCATACTACCTCTCTATTTACCTCAAACTTCAAACCCCTAATGCACTCTCATCCCATTTCTATGCCACCTTTGTGAGATACCTCCAACTGCTAGCAAATAGTCCAATAAAGCAGATAGTTAAACTATGCCATGTTGTGACTCCTCAACACTCCTGCGATGTTAGCAGCTCCAACACACTCATGAGACACCATACCAAAATTGCTGCTCACATGTCCATGCCATTACCTCAACCAATTATTCAGTGACACGTCATTAATGGCACACCTCCCAATGCTATCTGACAGGCCTACATATTGCCTTCCCATCATGAATATAGGTGGAAGAAAAGAGAGAAGATGCATTAAATAGGACTCCTCTATCCAATCTCTAGAGACCCCTGCAGTAGAAAAGGAGTTCCCATATTTTCTATATCTCTATCCCTTCTTGTATTATTCTCCTTACTTCATCCTCATTACGTAAGAGCAAGCCAAAGAACAATATATTGCAATACCATCTTTGCACTCAAATTGAAAGTGATAGTGAAGCTTTAAGCTTCCTACCCTACAAGTGTTGTGATTTTTACCTTATTAGGGGTTCCATGAAAAAAATGTCATGATCATTATATTCTGTTTTCCATCATTTTTAGTTTTCACCTAGTTTGCGCATGCTACTTGCGGTGGTCTACCTCGCATGAGATCTAGTTTGTCCACCAAGTTGACAAATTTCTAAGTCAGTAAAATCCAAGGAGTTTGACATCTGAGTATAAAGATCTGGTGCCAATATGTTGAAGTTAGCTATCCAATCGAGACAAGCTATTCCCGGGAAGAAGTGTGCTAGGATGCTTTAGATTGAGCTTGGCAAGATAAATGTTTACAACTTACAGTAAAGCACAAAGGCAAAATCCCAAGGGTTATTAGCTAAGGGACCTAATTCCAAACCTTGACTCATTGGTTCATCTAAAAATTGAATTGTTAGTTGACTGTGAGTCCACTTCTTTGACCTTCCAAGTGACACTGAACAGCTGAAAGGAATTGTAGCAGATTCACATGTTTACAAACATAAATACCACTAGGGTATAAATCAACTCACAAAACTTACAATTAAGGCAATAAAAATATTTATATAAAGTATTTCACTTGGTCAAGATTAGTCAAAAATAATTTCATAATGTCATGGAGTTCAAACAGCTATGAATAATTAATATATTACCGAAAAAAATCAAGATTGAATTTTGCATATAAAATGGAAGAAGTGACATGTGGCCTAAGGTTAGCTTATAAGTACTATAATACTCGTTCATATCCACTAAGGGTCCATTCAAATATCCCATACTGATCAAGGAGTGCTGCAAGAAAAGGAATTCTACAGCCAAAGTTTTTTCCAATACGTATGAGTGTTGGGGCATTATTTTCACCACCAAAGCAGCAGCAGAAAAACAGCACGCTTTCACATATTCCAAAAGAATCTCTTCTTATTCAAGGCTCAATTCAATCCTGCTTATTATAAAAAAAACAAAGGTCAATCCTACTAACATACAGTGCAAATTTATAAGACCTCAAGATATAAGCAGCTCCTTAAAATTTTCCAATGCAATTTCACAAGTTAACCTCGTAACTTGGAGGCCTTTAACTCTGCAAATCTTTCTCCTCATGCTACCAAGAAATTAACAACTAGGGTAATTTCTTTGTAAGGCTATTTTTTTATTGGGGTTAAAGATAACCTTCGATATGATGTTTTTATTTTAAGAATTATGAATGATTTAAAATAAAAGTTAATTTTATTTTGAGATATGTGTAGGATGTGAAATAAAGTTAATTGTTCATTTTAAAATTTGTGTAGAATGTGAAACAAAATTGATTCTAATGTCAGGGTTTATGTAAGATTTGAAATATTATTAGTTTTAATATTAGAGTTTGTGTATGATATGACCCATAAAGTTAAATTTAACTCGAGGTATTTTTAAACTAGAAAACAAATAGACTTTACACTTTCACAGATTGTTCACCAAGTAACCCAAAACAATAGTCATTAACATGGTAGATGGTCTTTCCAAGGGGCTGCATAACATTATACCAAATCAAAATTTCCACTATCTATAAGCAAAGGACAGTAATATATCCGATGAGCACAAATTTGTTGAAGGATAATCCAGCAAAGAACTTTAGTGGAAAAGCCACTAAAATGCATTTTTCTTAACAGGAACACAATAAAACAAGCAAGATAGTCCAATTCATTATGTTGAACTGGAAGTTTGACAATCCAAAACCAAAACAAAATGCTTATTTTAACATTTGGTCAATTTTCCACGTCTTACCAGGTAGCATAGCTTTTTGCCAATTCACTGTGGCTTAATGATAAAACCTTATTTTGCATTATCTCCATCATTTGCACAGAGAAGGTAACCTTATTTTTGGCCAATGCAGTGCGATTTAATGATTAAATCTTATTTTTCATTATTTCTATCATTTATAAGGAGAAGGCAACCAAGCAACTGAGTACTTGGCTAACCTCTCCAGTTCTTCGGAACTTTTATGAGAAGGAAAATGTCCTTCCTTCTGATCTTTCTATCCTTAACAAGGATAGAAGCTTTATGTGCTTTTGAGTGATATAGTTGATATATATTTTTAGGTTAGGACTGACTTTCAAAAGTGGCTATAATAGTTCAAAAAAAAAATCAAAACTCTTGAAATGATGAGCTGACGAGAGAAAACATGGTGAGAAAACCACAATATTGGACTATCGGTTCACTCCTGACAAGTCCTAACGGGGACAACCGAAATCCCACCACAATATTGGACCACTAGTTCATTCCTGACAAAATTACAAAAACTAATGGTGAAGATTGAAATCCCATCACACGACGTTGATGTGGATGGATAGATGAGTAGATACTAATTTGGTAAATTAGGTATGATGGATTGTTGACTATGATGATTGGAGATCTCCATTATTATGGCTATTTTTCAAATTGGAAAAAAGTACATTTATTTTTTCATTTTGAATATTAAATTATAACTATGATACGTTATTATATACTTTAAATTCTCTATTTTGAATTTCAAATAGTACTTGGGTTTAAAAAAAATAATGTTAAAAGCAATAAAATGTATTTGAAGGTAAGTGTTATATCCAAGCGAATTGAAGGATTGAGACCATAAGTGAAAATCTCTCAATCGTTAATTTATTTAAAGAATTTTCTTAACCTTTGTCTAATTTCTCTAAACAAAATCTATTGTTCAAGTGTCTTGCTTTTAGCCTACGATCATATCTAGATTTTGTGCCCATACGTTCTCCTAAACCCGCTTGTGCTCGCAAGGTCAAAGTTCACATCTCCCACGAGACTACCAACCACCTCTTAAATCTCGCCTTCGCGCCCTACGTGGAATCTTCACTGCCTACATTGCATCACTCCATCTCGCTCAACTTTCACCGCATGGGCTCCACGTCGTCCAACTGCTCATTCCGTGCCATTCTATTCGGCGCTCACGATGTCATCAGTTGCCGCTTCTATCATTTTATTTTACACCCGCTGCTAGAAGTCCCACACCATGCAAACACCGCAAGTCGCGCCGCTGTCACATCCTGCGATTGCGTCATCTTTATTAGTGATTCTACACCAGCATCCAATGCTGCTTGGCTCCATCTCATATTGCACCATCTACATCCACGCTCCATATCGACCAGCGATGCATCGCGCAGGATCATCACCTCTTTGCTTGACTAACTACAAGAAATGATTGCCTAGCTTAAGTGAAGCAAATCCTTACTAATGTTCCCAACATTTTAGGATTCGTGTTGGTATTTTTGTAATTAAGATCATTTAAATTGCTTGCCTATGAGATCTTACTATTTATTTAAGATCCAACTTGTTGGAATATTTTTATTCTAAGAACCTAATTCTCTGCATAGCCTATCTCTGATAGATTGAAATGCCATTATTACATAATCAATCTTATAAGGTAATCTAGCTACATTTTGTGATCAGTTGACCATGAGTTCACATCTCTAAATTTCTATGGAAATGCACTCATACTGCTCTAATCAAAACAGATTTAGAAGGGAGTCACGTTAACAGGCTGCATGCATGCGGAATGCACCAAGATAATAGCAAAATGGAATACAGTTTGAAAGTAATTTTCTATAAGTTTGTAATAAGCAAAGCATTTAATTCAGATGACAGTTCCATCTGCCAGTCTAACATAACTAACCAAAACAATACTAAATAAAGTGAGCAAGATTTAAGAAATATACCGTGACAAGAAAGGAATAATCAACTATGAAGTTCAATACCTTAGGCACAGCAGCTTGAAAAATGAAATCTGTACATGTATTGAATGATTTATTTGAAAAGGTAGCTTTTATTTGTGTAACTTGTGGCCTTCCGGGCTGTTTTGTGAAGCTGAACAAAATCCTCAAAATACTACTCTCAAAAGCGGTGATCGTCGGAAAATCACGGCTTTCAATTCCTATTCAAAGTGCATGAGCAATATCAGCACACACATACCTGATGCCGTGCTAAAGAACATTAGAACCAGAAACCTGACCTGGAAGACTCATATTATTTGACAAGTCATCCAATAAATCAATTGCAGGAGCAGTAGCAGTTGAAGGAGGTGATCTGCTTTTTTGATCCATCAGTCCCACAGGACCAATTGTTGATACTCCAATGTCCAGCGATGCCGAAGTGGAAGTGATTGATGATAAATTATCCAAGGGACTAACTACTGAGGAATTTAGTTGGCTGTTTGAAACATTATTTGAAGGAAGCGAATCACTTTGAAACGAAGTTCCGATTGATAATAGGTCCAAAAGAATATCTGATCCTCCTGAGGCAGCAGCACCTTCAAGACATTTGCCATGAACATTATTAATATTCGCTTTAATGCAAAACAACTCTCATAATAAGCAGTATTTGAAACAAACAAATGATCACAAACAAGACTAGAAATATGCACGTTGCAACAGGTCAACAAATGTTTAGCAGACAGTATTCCAATCAATAGTGTGTGCACTTCCATCCTTGTGTATTCAGTCCCATACGTTCATCCCAAACAATGTTATGGAGAAGATTGAAAAGCTCATCAAGTGCTTACTTTGGAGTGGAAGCCTACAAAAGCATACTATGAACTACCTTGCTTGGGAAACAGTAACTAAACTGAAACAGCTGGGAGGCCTTGGAATCCACCATCTTACGAAGTGGAGAAGCACCCTTGTAGCCAAGCTGGCAGCACATTTCTTAAGACAATCTAATACTCTTTTGGTCAATGCTTTTTAACGAAGTATAGGGGGAGACAAACACATTTGAAACTCGAAGGGCCATATGCATGAAGGCTGATCTTCCAATGAGGAGAAATTGCTCAAAACAACATTTTGTAGACGATTGGGTTAGGAGAGGTGCTCTAAACTTGATGATCCTTGGGTTGACTCTAACTCCTTTATCAAAGTGGCCAACATTCACTTAATGTTGATGGTAGTTAGGATGAGAACCTTCTGAATAACTTTTGGTCTGATCTGGTTAAGCACATTAGCAGACTTCCCCAACTAAGCTATGATTGGATGGATGAATTAGTGTTGTGCAAAACTGAACCGGGCTTGGAAGATCAACCAGTTCTATCATCTTCCTCTAGAGGATTCATAAGCAGTCCCCTGCTAGCTAATAGAAAAGGGTTGGCTACAAGAATTTATTGCACGTGGTTATAGGGCTGCTAAAAATATTGAGCACATCATCAGTGACGGCACATTCATAGTTGAAGTTTTCAGTGTGATAAATGATATCATCAATCCGATCGGGTACACCGAACATGACTAAAGGTTGTAGCTCTAATCAGTGGGAGGAAATGCAACTGAATAGGGTTCGATTTCAGGGCTGGAACACAATAGTCCATCATGATGATCAGAAAACTAGGGCATGCTACAAATCAAAGCAGTTTTAGGGCATTCCTAGGGCATGCTCTAGCACAAGGACAGCTACATAAAGGATGCATTATGAAACATGAAGCGAAGCAACAATGACACAGGACCATTTAGAGGGCTCTACTTTAGCACTTACTCATGCTCATGTTGTTGCAATAAGCGAGAGCAGAAACAACATTCCAATTTTAGCAAACAAGGGCCCAGGAATAGCAAACACATTCAAAGATGCAATTGGGGATCGAGTACAACTATAGAAGAATGAATGACTTTTGTGATAACAATAGGGCCTTCAGTTGCTAGAAGTGAGGGAAGAGCAACACCACTAATGTTTTATTTTTGTTCTTTTACAGGTACAAGCATTGGCGCCGAAGGATAGCAACAGCAAGCACCAAAAATCCCTGCTTTCTGCTTTCTATCACATTTGGAAGGCTAGAAACAATAAGGTGCACCCAACACACCTCCATTGGTTATAGCAACCCAGCTTCCGATAACTCACTTCACTCCAACTTTGGGAACTGGGATTCCAGGAGCTACTTTGGCCTAGGTAACCACTCTCCTTCACATTGGAATCCCCCTCTCTCGACTATATTGCTTCCATGGCGTGTTTTGAGAATATGCTATGAGAAGGCAGCATCTCCCCTCCAAGTGAGTTTTGTACGATCCTTAATTTGAATCGCAATGGATGTACTTGATTTGCCTTTATGCTTTTGTGATGCGACAAGGTCGAAATCCAGGAAAAAAGGTTTAAAAAAAGAAATCATAAATAGAAATCTCAATAGAAAGGAAAGAAAACACTTTCATGTGATGGAGACTGTAAAGTTCACATGGTTCCAAAGGTTCAAAATTAAGGTACAATAAAATAGTTCAAAATAGTTTCAACAGAATGGAAGCGAAGAGATTTTAAACAAAAGGAAAAACCTGAGGATTGTGCAGCTGGCAAATCAATCCCCAATAGGTCCTGCAAAAAGTCATTGGTGGCCAGCTTAGGCGCTGGCACATCATCAGAACTTAAATCAAGCAGGTCCCCAATTGGTGCGGTTGTTGGTTTCATCACACCATTAGGGAGATTAAGAGAAGCTCCAGTGGCAACAGGTTTGCTAGCTTTGGCAGCTGGAATGCTGTTCGTTGAAGGGCTACCTTTTTTTTCATTATAAACTGATTCATCCAAAACAGGCATCCGTTCAACCAAAGAAGATCTGCATATTTTCAACACACATTTACAGAGTAAACACGAAAAAATTAGATCAGATACTGAATGATACTCTTAATGCTACAGCTAAAGAATTTGAGACCAACTTGATAGTTTGATGCTTTTGTAAAATATGACTGAATTCAATTGATCTTTGCTGCAATTCTAGCTCAAGACATCCTTTGTGCTGAATAATGAGGTCTTTTACCCTCCTGCAAATTGCATAAATATGCATACAATATGAGGTTCTTTAGGAAATTTTCATGGAGTAAAGATGATGAAAAAGGAAAGCATAATAAATCATATAAAAGGTACCATGCCTATTGATGTCATGTTTTCTCTTTAAAATGAGTTCTGTTTCTGAGCGCACAAAAAGTACTATCTCATATTTATAATGTCAAGTTATTTTGGAATACCCACAGTGCCATATACATGAAACCTAGTTTTTTCTTGACAACTAGTTTCGTTTTAAAGCAGCACGCAAAGTCAAACAAAAGTACAACCACATGGTTATACCCATCACTATGCTCTAAGAGTACAGACTGTACCATATCCATCAAAACCGAGGCGGCTAAGATTGAAAGGTAATTTGGATATACAATTAGGAGCACCTCTTAATGTATCCAATGATTCACTCTTTTAGGACATCAAATCAGATGTGTCCCGTGGGTAGAATATCACCATGCAGTACTCAATAGTCTGCACCAATATAAAAAATCTAAAACGTAACAACTGGCAAATAATTACACTAGAAAGAGTGAGAATTATCTTCTATATGTAGAATTTTAGAAATAAATTCAAGCGATTTTAGCAAATATAATAGAAAGCAGAGAATCCTCATTAAAGTGGGAAGATTAAAACAAAGGGCTACTTCAACAATAACATGGTTTTTGTTTGTAAAAAAGATCTACACAAATAAGAATTAACGTAACATCCATTGATAATCCAAATGTAAACAAAATGGTTTGATAAAGTTCATCCTAAGTAATTGAGTTAAGGCTGTTTAGGAACAATAATGATGATAGAAATGTTTAAATCATTTAAAATGACGTTGATAAAAGTCATCACAATGAATGGAGATAAAACATGTGCCTTTGGAGAATCCTCACATGAATGTCGGCTTTAAACAAGCCAGAAAATAAACAATGCATCATTAGAGCAATGAAGTTGCACAAACCTATATAATGGAAATACTTACTCGGATGTGGAAGGATATCTAGATGAAAGCTTAAGAAGAGCAACTAAAGACATGGCTTGGGATGTAATATCTGAAGCATGGTATTGCAAGGCACTCTCTACAACATCCACAGCATCTGATTCAGTCACCTGAAAGAGTGAAATAAAAAATGAGTTGCTTCTAGGGGTTAAGACAAAAAACCAATGTTGTCAAAGATGATATTATGAAAAAAAACAATAAAAGACAATTTTGTCTGCCAGAAGTCGGACCAAGATGTTCAGCAGTCGCTAACTGAACTTACAGAAACCATGTGTTATATAGCTAATTTACCATAGGCACAATTCTTTGAATTAATGCATCACAAGTACAAGAAATGAAATGCTATTAAGAATTGCCGAAAGATTCTTAAAAAAAGAATATAATGGGTCACAAAGACTTCAAACCAAGAAGGAAAAAAAAAGTTAAGAGCAAAGTTGTCATAATCATGGACAACCCCTTTCAACAATCCACCGCAAGAAGTAAAGATGCATAAAAACAAACTTCAAAACCAGCTAGTCCTTATCAACAGTTTCATTACATTTAATCAATTCATTCCTTTCTGTCAAGACCTGCCTTTAGGCAGTTCCCTTTAGACAATTGTTAAATTAACTAACATTTATACCATCCAAAAAAAAAACTACCATTTAGAGTATTCTAGGCCAGACCGGACAATCAATTTTAGAAGCACAACATTTCTATTTGCTTTTAACTAGATCACACAGAGTACAAATGCCAGCCTTCTAGAGCAGAATGTAACTCACTGTCATAGGTTCCTCTCCTTGAAGCATACCAGCACCATTTACTAGCATTTCACCATACTCTCCAATGCACCATAATGCCACACGTACCAAACTAACCTACAGCAAGTAAGAAGAGCAAAATGATAAAGAACTTCACACAAATTTGCATATTCATCATGACTTTGAAAATTTTCAAACCTGTTCGGAGGAGGTTTGAAAGGCCTTATAAAGTGACCTGACGATATATCCTTGGAGATCAGGAGCATTGCTTATCGCAACTATTAGGGCATGCCACACATCATCTTTCACATAATTCCCAGCCTAGCATCATGAAAAATTTTAACCAATGACTATCATATTGATAATCTATAAAAGAAGCAAATTTGTGCAAAGAAAATGCAAAGAAGATGAAACATAGCAAACATACAGTAATTAAGTCACAATTATTTGCATGATAGTTTAAAGTTTCATGAATCATACAGAGCAATAGTTCGTGAATCAGCTAATGCGAGGAATAATTCATCAAGCTTAATGCTTATCAGCAAGTTAAATAGGCACACCCGATACATAAAATGCCATAATAAAATGATAGACTAACACTTTGATAAGTTTCATCATGCTCATCAGCCGATTCAGCCCTCTTTACCAATATGGTCCTTTTGGAGAACCTCTACCCAAGATATGTTTTAGTCTAGGACCTTTTCTTCCTGCTCCTTCCACAAGAATTCCATCACCCACGTTACCAGTACATCTTCAACTCTCCCTTATAGAAGTCATGTCCACAACATAACTACACCACTAGTACATTTCAACTTTAAATAATTCTATCTCCAGTAATGACTGCTTCAAAACCTACCTAATAATGCCTACACAGCTTCACCTCACTGCTCTACAGTGCCTAATAATGCCTACACAGCTTCACCTCACTGCTCTACAGTACAATGCTCCGCCTGCTTACACCTTTCTCTCTACACAGCTCCACTAATAGTTCCAGATGAGGATTCGCCCGCCCTGACTTCAACTCACCTAAGTTATAAAAAAATACCACAAGTTGCCAATGGAACTACAATCTAGTTCAACGGTTCCAATTATCTTCTATGATCACATGTCTTCAGATTATTGGTAGGATCTCATGGCAAACTCTCTCACCTAGATTTTTCTCCTCCAAAGGTTATTGACAACACTAAGTCCTCCCTATAGCAGGATTTTGACTACACTATTCTTGGCTTCTAAATAGTTGGGAACCTTCCACTGCCTCCATTGTAATGTTTAAAGAAACAACAAGGAGAATTTGGGATTTTCTTAGCTCTACATACTTGCATGATTCTTTAATAGTTAGTAGGGAGATCTATATGTGCAGTAATATGACACTATCCTAAAAGGTAAATGGGATGAATTGCAACAATATAGGCCCTTTACTATAGACCCATTAGACTGGCAAAAACAGAGGCAAAAACAGAATGACTTCGTTGCGGCAATATAGCATGTCGCTTCTATGAAACGCTCTAGTTTTAGTGCAATTTCTCAAAACATTCATGTCATGTTTATTCGACAAATTTCACATTAGTTGTCAACTACCTAATACAATCTTTTGCATTTTTCATTCAGGACTTAGGACCGACAATCGCAAAATAATCATATTGTACTTGCCTCCTATAATTATACATAGAGATTCTCCCACTATTGCAATCAATTCAATTTATTGAAAACAACAATATCATTACCATGTAGTGGAAAAAAGAGACACTAGTCTTTTGAACACTCAGTTTCGATTCTACTAGCACTAAGTGGATACAATGTCTCTTGAAATGCCAACATAGCCTCTAAAAAAATGCATAACAAGAAGGATCAAAATACCTGAAAGGTATAGCATAATGCATATAAATAACAAGCTTTTCAACATTTTTCTTTTAAAACAGAACATTTCAAGGTGGTTGTTTATTTGCAGGAAATTAGGCGTTTCTTTGATAAGGATATTTCTCACAGAACAATGACACTGGCGTGAGATGAAAGTGACAAAAAAAAACCATATCTTCTTGTGATAGTCTAAAATATAATATTCAAATTTACAAAAAGTTTAAATCTCTTCACAAACCTACTTCAAATAAATGCCACCAATTTGACCACATTAATTCCAAAGTGTTTAAACAAAACTTTCATTCCAAGAACCAATAAACCCAAAAATTAAACTTCATATATCTCCTTACTATGATATATAAGTAGAAAGATGTGTAATAATAACAGAAACTAATGCATTCAATTTCCAAAATACAAGCAGATAATCACGGTGAAATAACAATATGACAATGAAACAAACAGATTTATTTTAGTAGATCTTCGTTTCAACAGCCGTTTATTTACATCTGTTACCTCAGATAGGACCTTCAACATCTGATCAATGTACCATAACTTATCAGATGAAAATCTGCCAATGTGATTCAAAAAAAAATTTGTTGGTCAAACAAATCATGCACAATAAAAATAAAACAAAGAACTAAATTTTCCATAAGCAATGTAGATAATCTCAAACTCTGATAATTCCAACTATTAAGAATAAGAAATGAATATGGCGAAAAAAATTGCACACTTCCTAGCAGTCGTCTGTTCTTTAACTTCTAAAGTGCGACAAAGGAGGGGAAGGAGATTGGATAGGAAGGGTAGGGTATAAAGCATCATTCTTTTGAATTTCTTTCTCTGTGACATCATAAATTTACGAGGGTATGAATCTTGGAGAAGGTTCTCGGATACGATTGCTATAAAGAAGTAGAGGACACTTAGTAGTTAGCACCACTATTGTCACACCACCTCATGTGTTCACACAAAAATCTTAATCTAAGCAGATTTACAAGGCTGCTTTGCCATCATAAAAGCCTACCAGCATCTTCAAGTATGCTAATTATTTTCCAACTTATCCCCTAGAATCAACCCCTACACAAATCTTTGTGTTTCGGTGACTATGAGTATTGCTTTGAAATAGGTTTGGCAACAGAGCCTTCATGCACTATTGAATGAATAAAGTTGGCCGAGGCACAAACTAGGGCATACCAGGAATCACTTTACTAGGAAAATAGAGCACACCAAAAACCTAACAATTTAGCTTCTTAGTCAAAATTCAAATTGTGAATTAGATGAAAATCACAATTCATAACATATAATGATGTTTACAATTATTTCATTTGCATTGGTCCTGTGTTTGATAGAACTATGTAGCAATGGACAGTTACACTATACGACATAACTGCCGTGAAGTGGATAGATCAAGCAAAAAAGGCTAACTAGGAAGCCGAGTATAAGAATCAATATAGCCAACAATCAATGAAATTCACCATAAAGGCCAAGCAAGGACAAAGAATTCATGTTTGAAAAAGAAGAACCTACTTAATGCCAGAGAAGGCACAGAAAACAGTATAAGGTTAGATAAATTCACAGTTTGGAGCATGTTGCATAAAATTACCTAAAGCAGAATATTTACATACTAAAGGTAGTCCACTCCTTTAAGTGTGTTTTCCAAATAAACAAGCATATGAAAATCAATTTTTAAAAAAAATCACAATTTACAAGAAGGTTTTGGGAAGAAACAAGTTAAAATGGTACAACAACAAACATGTGCATAAAAATTTTATGTTGATTTCATAGTATTTTATTTTCTATTAATGGTTTTCATATTCTAAACAATTTTGCATATAATATTATTTCTTAACGGAGTACAATTGGAATTCAAGTTCAGTGTGATCTATATTAATAAAACCAGATAAAAAATTAACATAGATTGAATAGAGGACAGAAAAAGCAAAAACAAGTAGCACATGATAAAATTTGGATCACAAATATGGCTTCTAGCATAAATGTAGAATCAAAAGGATTGACCACAAAATACAGGCATCTTTCCCCTAGTTTGAGTTTCTCTTTTCAACAAAACTAATGCCCAAACTTACCTTTCAACAATAGAGCAAATTTTTTCAGTAAGATCTCCTTTGAATTCTTGATCACTAACTTCTAGGTAGTCAACAAGCTCTTTGGTCAAAGGCTTCACATTTGCATCACTAATCAGAAGGGAAACAAGTTCCAGAGCTCTTTTTCTTATAGAAGCATCTGAGTCCTGGAAATATTGCAAGCAGAAGCTTCTATCAAACACCCAGCATAATTGAAATTTAATATGTATATCCGAAAACTATAAACTTATAATAGAAACCATTTGGTTGTTTGTGAAATTTTTAATTGGAGTAAAAGATAATCAGTAATGTGATATTTTTATTTTAAGATTTATGAAATATTTTAAATAAAGTTAGTTTCATTTAGTTTGAATTTGTGTATAATGTAATATATCAGGTTAATTTTAACCCAAGTTAAAGTTAACCTAGGCAAACAAACAATATTTAAAAAGCCCTCGAAAAATTCATCCCAACACAACAAAAAACTGAGAAAGACTTTTATCACATATCAAGGGAATAAGAAAAAACTTAACACCTAGATGCAAAATTATGCATAATATTGCTGTTAAAAAATTATGCATGATATTCATGTAGTACTCTGATGATATCCAACATATGGAACATTCATCTCATACAGTTTCTTTTATAATGACTTTAGAGTAAGTTTTACCAATTATTATAAAAACAAAAAGATTTTTCATGTTCTCATTCAACAGGACATAATCAAATACCTTTACACACTCTAAAATTGTTGTTTTGTGCCTCTGCACCGCTTGAGAGTCAACCGCAATAGCTTTCATTAACATATTGAGTGCAACATACCTATAATAGCATAAAAGGGCCAACCATTAAATATAGTAGCCTAACAAGACTTTGCAAAGTTCATGGCAAAAATTACATATATGCCACTAAAATCTAGTTATTTTATATATTTGACACTTAAATCTTTAATATTACATATTAGCCACAAAAATCATATAAAAATTTACAACTCGTACACAACTCATGCCACAAAGTTGTGGCATATTTGAAACAAAGGTTATAATTTTTATATGACTTTCATAACAAATATGTGATATTAAAGGTTTGAGTATCAAATATGTAAAATAGCTAGATTTTAGTGACATGTATGCTAATTACCCCAAAAGTATAAGCCTGTTTCAAAACTAAAAGGGCAATGGGAACAAAAACGAACAATTTAAATACTTTGAATGGCCCTGATGAGGAACTTAACAAAAGGCCAGAGACCATTGTAGCCCAACACCACAAAAACATAAGAAAAGAGCAAACAAGGTAATTCTTGATACTGCTCAGTCAGCCCAATTTGAGAGCATTTAAAGAGCCAAATGTATTACATGCAGTGTGTCAAATGCACGACAGCTAAAGCTTCTCATGTTCTTAGCTAACTAAATTTAGTAATGTGCTAAAACTTGTGTTACAGAAACAGTAGTGCCTTAAATAGAAACACAGTGACAAATTTTTCCGTCCATTTTTCTTTCCACTTTGAAGAAAGAGGGAGAAAGATAATTCAACTTAGATGAACAACACTTCCCCCTTCCAACCAAGTAACAGTCCAAGAAAATTTATACATCCTAATAATTGCTGTATAAAAAACTGCTAAGATCTGCTAGTGTTTTACCCTGATTACTGGTGATGCAAATAGAAAACACAATGCACTTCTTATGTGCAAATTAACCGCAAGATGATGTGATCATGGTATGTTCTTCTCTAGAGTTGCAACTATTTGTCTAACTAATATGAGGCAAACAACAACGCACTCAATGTTTATAACAAAGGCACCAATAAGGTCCCACTATTTGTCTTAACTAATATGAGGAACGCCCACTTCTTTAAGAAGCCAGTGGTGGCCATTGCCATACTTGCTAAATGGTTTAGTTACCTTTCATCATTCCCTTGAAAGTGTGACATTACATTATTCAATCGCTACATTGGCTGTCATATCACATTTATTCGGAGAATGTAGGATAATGTCAATTGTTACAGGATTACCAGTAAAAAGCACATAAATGCCACAATCTTCAACTTACACATCTAAAATTTGCTAGCTTTATATGACCATTTATTTGCCATTTTGAAAATGCATTATAACAATACCAAAATATCTAGAATTCCCTTGCAGCGTGTCAAAATAGCTCGAAGCTCAAACTCGCTCAAATTTGAGTTCAACTCAAGATCAATCAAGTTGAGCTTCGAGCCAGAGTTCGAGTTTCTTTTTGTGTTGAGATCAATCCACGGCCGGCTCACTTGATATAAACTAGAACAAGCTTGAAATAAATAATTAAATAAACATATATACTTATATATACGTATGTGTATTATATCTATACATATTTACACGTACTTTATACACACACATACAATAATTATTTTTTGAGTTACTCAATTCGAACCAACTCTAAAGCACGAGCTTAAACAATTACGAGTTCAGTTCCGGTGAGTTGAACTCTAGAATGATGAGTTCGAGACAGTGCCAGCTCGCTCGAACTAGATTGAATTAACAGTCCGGTGAACCCCTCTTATTTCTTCTACATTGTGGAAACATTAACATCCCCTATATCTATTCTAGGAGAGAGAATCAACACCAAGGACCTGATTAAATGAACCTGGCAAGATGTATGGGATACCTCACCTTCAAAAATCTATGAGATAGCTAATGAAAGAAGTTATAGTCGAATAATACGAAATTTTTAAAAAATCTATAAAAGAAACCTTCCATTCCAAAAATTTGAACTAGAATGCATTTTACATGAATTTCACTTGGGACAAAAACTCAGGGTTCATCCCAAGAGTATATCTTGTATTTGCACCTGGAATGCAATAGGTTCACGCTCAAGAACTATCACAGTTAGAAACAAATGTATTAAGATTGACCTTTTCATCATAAAGAAGGGAAGACACACATCATTAAATAAATAGCAACAAAAAGAAGCATCCTTTCAATAAATAAATGCACAGACTATTCAAACAAAATTGACCTGATATTGTTGTCACGATTAGACAAGAACCTTCCCAAAATATTGATCGCTAGAACACGAAGACCACTTGTGGCCTCAATACCCATAATGGTTTCTACGCACTCATAAAGAATAGCATTCCCTGCATTTTTATTGGACTCTGTCTTTGTGGCAACCTGGCATGTTCATGAAGTCAGTAAATAACATAAAATTATACTTTCAAGAGTACAATTAAAAACAATTTTGCATCCATGTCCACTGCATTTCATCACGTGCATCATGAGTAGCATATCATAATTGCTATGTGGATATGAACAGCAGGAAATTACCACAACTCATTTAAAGAAAATTTTGCTGGCAAAGATCAGAGGGAAAGCAGGAATTTAACTCAAAACAATGATCAGACTACCACAAAAAAATTGTATGAATAACGAATTTAAAATTATTCAATGTAGATAAAGTTATCTATGTTGGCTTTAAGTCCACCATAAAGAGTATTTTCTTTCTTCATCAAGCTGACAGGATGTTGTCAGCATAACCCACTTATGATTTGGAGTATATAAGGTTTTTATAATGCATTCTTATTCAAATGAGCAGCTGGGTAAAAAAATTAGATAACAGAAATTTTAAACAATTAACAGCATGATCTTCGTTTCATATGCACAAGGGCTTTACCCACAATCAAGTACCCATTCATGCTTGTTTTGAACAAAAGTAAAGGTGCAAATTCACTTTATTTCTAACAAATATTAGATAAAATGGATAAATAAATATGACATAAAGATATGTCTATGCACAGGTGAAATGAAAAAAAATGATAGAACCAAAATTTAAAGTCGAAATGGAGAAATAATTTAAAAAAAGGCAAAAAAATAGATGCATGAAAAACTATGAAGCACCGATACTTTGATCGAGTTTTCCAATACGAGGCCTATGGCTAGGAAGGCAGCGCTTCAGACATGCGGGTGTTGCGGTGGGGTACTAAATAATAGTGATTTTGTAGTTCCCACATGTATCAATGATCACAATGTTACTGTGAGGTACCTAAAATGTTAGTTTGGTGCTTTCCTTTTTTAATTGACATTACAAGAAAAATATTATCTTATGGATTTAAGATATGTAAACACCTCCAAATTTCTGGCACCTTTTCAATTTGGTTGATATCACATTGGTCATTTTAGAGCTGCACTACAATATTCAAACATGAAAGACAAATTTAACCACATGCATGCTTATCTTCACAATGTGAGTAAAAGGACTTTCAGTTTTGCAATCCTGAATCTAATGAACTCATTCCTCCTGAAAATCCAACGTGATGTCATATTAACATAAATAGACTCAATTCATTTAGATCACATATTTATATTATCAGATTTAAAAAGCTTGAGTTTATTTTTAACCAAATATTATGAACAAACACTCAAAATCACTTTTGTTAAAAATAACATTCTAGTTATTTTTAAACCCATTTAAAAGTAACCAAGTAAACAAACAACCCTTATATCCTAAAGCCTAAAGGTTATAGGAAATAAGCGAGGAAGGGACATATAAAGTGATTTGGTCATGTCCATCATCAACTTCTAGAGACTCTGTACATCAATGTGATGGGTTCAAGTAACGACGTTAAAGAGAATAACATGCAGTAGGCTCTAGAGGGTTTGTAATTAAAGCTTTGTTGCCATTTGATTGCAGTTGCTTATTTGAAGTAGCTAAGAATATTGCGTAATTGAAATTTCTATTTACCACACAGCCAATGTCAAATGAAAAGCCTATGTTTACAATATTCAAGAACAAGTTTTGAAGACTAAATAAGCACAAGAAGCAATATGCCAATTTCGTAATTGACAAAATTGTGACATGATATCAGAGAGAGAGCAATACTATTCCATGTTATGGATAAGATACATTATCTAAGCAAATGTTATGATTGAAAACTGAAAACCCATAAATTATGTTCATTTACTTCAAAATTCATGTATTTTTAGATAAAAGGAAAATCCATGTTGGTATGTGCAAATTATGATAAATATAAAATTTCACAAAATAACAAAGAGGATCTCCAAGACAAAATCTACCTGAGCAAGAATGTCATTCATTGATTCGCTTGCATCCGCATCTCCTTGTCCTAACAACCGCAAGAGCTTAAGTACTCTAATATGTAAAAACGGGTCTGTTACCCCAGAAATATCATATTCAGGTGCATATGGGCTGTTTGAAACATCTCTCAGTATTCGTATCAATACCTCTGTGCAATTCTATAATCATGGTGAAAAAATATTTCATGACATAGGAAAATTTGATAAGAAATCATTCTTACTTGTCAATTGACATAAACTCGGTTCCAAAAGACAAAGTCATCACCAAAATGTAACTTACAAAGTAGGTAAGTAAAACATCAAAACATTGTTTAGATAAAGTGGTAAAATTTGCTAAGAAATTATCATTTTGAAAATATTAAATCTCTAGAAACCATAATGATGGCTCCATAATAATTTTATGTTCTTACAGGACCACTCACATGATAGGTTATTTGGTTCAACACAGTGAATTCAAGGCGATATATGGTTTCTCTATTTATTAGTATTATACCGAAAATAATCAAAGGGCTTCAAAACTAAAATTCAAAATATTTGGCTTTGATACCATGTTAAATTTTTAGTAACGAGCTGACAAAAACTCAAGCTTTTAGATTATGGCCCAGTAACAACGTTATGTACTTATACTAAAAAACATATACAAACAAAATTTTCCAAGTGTATTAACTATAAATATTTAATACCTTTCTCTCATAGCTAGTCATAAAAAGAGATTAATTCAAAATAAAACAAAAAAACCTTGTAAGTCATTTTGTTCTCAGATGCATACCCACATCAAGGAATCACACTAAATACAAAAAGCCAAATATTATCAAAAGCAAACATGTTTTAGAAGTACCGCATTAAGTTCACGAAACATTCATGAGATGTTTGTAGACAAAGTTACAATAGAAATGCCCCACATTTAAAATGTTTTACATAATCGACATGAGTTTTAATCTGCAAAACTGAGAGATTTTCACTATACAACCAAGAAACCATAATGACACTGAAACAAGAAAGTTTACTCCCCTTGATCAATTTCATGTGAGATAGTTACAAGAAACATAGAAGTGTAGGGTAATATTGTGTAATAGATAGATTTTTCTATTGACTTAGGACTCATCTCATTGTACATGGAAGGAAACTCATCGTGTCATTGAAATTTTCATTGTAAGGACCCAAGGAAAAGTTTTAGATAGTTTTCAAATTTGTGAGTTTAAATATTAGTCTGAGGACACAAAGTCTAGATGCCAAACCTCTGCAAACTAATAGTATTTTTAATAAACATCAATTTGAACTAATAAATACTCAAGAAAAACCATTAGAAAATGTTTATTCACATAATACCTTTCTCAAGAACTCAAGGGACTCTGTACTAGCTTTGCAAAGATCCGAACATAGTTGAACTCCAGCTATCAGAACACCGTGATGCTTTTCCTTAACCAAAGCAGTAGCAAGGCTCATAAAATTTTCCGCCAAATCAGGAACTTTTCTTACAATCCTTATTGAGCATAATGCAGCCTATAACAAAAAGCAAAATTACTACATGAATTGTGAGTGATACATGATTCAACAGAGACCATAATGCTTCACATCCGAAGCAGCATAAAGAATCCTAGAGAACTAAATGCAATCAAAATAACGTAATGGATTATTTTAAAGAAGTAAAATCTAGTAAACAAGTCAATTTTCATGGGCACATGATTAAATAAGTAAAGAAGAATCAGGGCATGAGTTTAGGAATAAAGACTAGTAAACAACAAAGATAATGAGCTCACAAATATCAGTAGATATGCACAATTATAAACACAGTAACACAGAGAGCAACCATATCCATACATATGTACTATATAGTTACTTCAGTCCATACAAAAAAATATGTCTAGGCAAGCGAGTGCATAATTCAAACAAAAAACAGTCTCATGTGTATGTATAAACATCATATACAATATCCAAAAACCATCGTGATAAACATACATAAACTATTTATGAACAATAATTATGCAGCAAATGTAACGCAAATAAAAAAATATTCTCATACTGTTCACTTGAGTATTTTAAACCAAGCAATAGTATTTGTAACAGTATTCAACACCCAATTATCAAGCAATAAATTTTTGCGCAATGCATAACCAAAAGTTCAAGATATATTCAGTACTTTATTTTTAAGTACCAACACCAGATAAGGCATAATAGAACACACTACAAATTTACTGTTGAATAAAGTGAAAATGTTGCCAATAAAGAAGTTACTTTTTTCTTAATATTCAGGTCTCTATTCTGCAGTAATCGTTCAACTTCTGGAGCGAGATCCCTGGCCATTTCTGCAGAACAAATATTCCCCAAGGCACAAAGAGCAAGACCAATAATATATTGATTTGAATGGTTTAGATCTCTGCATAAATGTTAAAGAGTCACAAAAGTAACTGCAAGCCAAGACCAGACCACTCTTATAAGTAAACATGGTTGTAAATGACTAGAATGTAGCAATAAATTCAAAAAGAAACGATGGATACTGTTTTAAGGAATTTGTGACCAACATAAGCACTTCTTGTCTCTCATCAAGAAGCAACATAAGACCAAGATAACCAATTCGTTTCTCAGGAAAGCCAGAAGATGCTATTAACTTGAGGCATTCCATTTGACCAAAATGAGTTGGATAACCAAGCATGTGAATGAACATGAGTTTGGCAAGGTTACGATGCCTATAATCTTGGTCATTTTCACTAATAGCAGCACGGATGGCAGCACACTCTTTTCTTACAACAGCCCTTTCTTCAGCAGCAGTTTTGCATGCCCTTATAGCTCGGATCATATCCCTGCAATAACAGTTGTACCAAAGGAGGTTATCAATTGATCGTAATGTGATCTAAAGTAAAGGCATAGTGATATCCATCAATGACTTCACAAAATGTGCTGTACTTTGTGCTCACAACAAGCAAAATTACTTCCAAAACCCAAAACAATGAATAGATGTATACAGAATGGGAATATGAATATCTGACTAAAATTGGGCCTCTGCATGTTCAGCACAAATCAAGGACCTTTACAACCACACATACCATAAACTTACAAAAGCCTCAGAGGCAATCCATTATATGAACTTGATGTAAAGAAACAGCTTCAACCCCAGGTTTTGACAAGAATTAAAAGTATTGCTACAGCTACCAGTACTAGGTAACAACTACAACAGTAAATAGTGCACTGGACAAAATCAGTGCACAGTACTGGCAGTGGAAGACCAAGACGAAACAGAGAAACGGGTTTGTTATGAAGAACAAAAGAAGTTGCTCATCTCTCCATCAACTACTGTTAAAATGAAAACTCAATTTCGCCACCACCCCACGTCAGGAAGGCTACGGAGGGGAGATAATAAGCTAAGCACGACAACAAGCTAAGCATGCCATAGATCATCATATACTAGCCCAAAGACCTTCCGCAAGCTGCAAGAAAAATACGTGATCAAAATACAAAACAGATCTCGATAGATTGATGCGCTACGCTGGCCAAAGCAGCATAAAAAATTTACATCCCTTTAGGCCAATTCATCAAACATCTGATGTTCGCTATTAAGATAATTCTACAAGCTAGCGATTCGGTATCACTGTTCTTCGGAACTGTAATATTTAAAATCTGTGCAACGAAATTAGAATTAGATGAGAAGTAGTAGCCACCAAAATGGATCCGAGGAGAGAAACTAGCAATCATATCTCACCTCAGGCGAGTCCCTGACGAAAACGGATTCATGGCAGGTGTCTCCCTCAACGATAAACCTCGCCGATCGCAAGATCCGTTGGAGCACAGCACGCGACGGTGACGTGAATGATGAAGCCCTAACACATGGACGGCGAGGACCGAGATCCTGCCGGTGAAATGAAGGAGATAGAAAGGCCAAGATAGAAGAGATCGCAGAGAAGATGGAGGGATGCCGGATCTACGCGATCGTGGTCAAGTTTTTTTTGGTTAACTGTAGGTGGTTTCCTCTTCGATTTCACACATTTTCTTTTAGGAGGGAGCTGCTGCTCTTACCGATCTCGAAGGCCGACCAGCCCAATGGGAATTTCTGTTTGATGCCATTAACTAATAAGAATAATATTAAAAATTAAAACAAGCACTACGAGAATTAGAAATTTTGATTATTTTTTTAATTTAAAGATTGAAAATATTTTACTATCAAAAAAAAAAGATTGATAATATTATAAAAATAACAAAATCGTGTGACATGCACATGTAACTTTAATTTTAAAATAAATAGATTAGTTTTTATTATTATTTTTTAGTAAAATAATGTGAAAATAAATAAATAAATAACAATTTAAAAATAAAATAAATAAGTAATATTGATGTATAAATAATAAAAATATTTAATATTTTGCATATGTTTTATTCAAAACAATTCAAATCTATTTTTAAAATATTTTTATTAATTTTGTTATATTTATTTTTATATGAGTCATAAATTTTAATACTAAAATTTATTTTTTTTCACATGCTAAATAACTTCTAATATTATAATAAAAAAATAATATGTGGCCAAGAATAAACCAAAACATTTTAAAAAAAGTTTAGTCAATACTTTGGTCTAGTAGACAAGTTCATTGCTTTTCTCATCCTTTGATCATTTTATTGGGATATATAACAGTGCTTATATTATAATTTAATTTTAATATATATATTAAAAAATATTAATATTATTTTAAATCTCAAATAAACCTTAAATTAAAATAATTTAATTTTTTATTATACCGTCAACATAGCATTTCTTCTTCAGTCTACACGGCTCAAACTAATTCAAAAACATTCTTCTTACTAACAAAAGTAAGGCTATAAAAATAGCCCTTAACTCGAAACGTACTAAAACATTTGCTCAAAAATAAGCTCGACTTGAATCATTTTAATCTAGTTACAAGCCAACACTCTAGTTGGAATTTCATTTTAAATTAATTTGAGCAAAGATTGACTCGCTCAATATAAACTCGAGTTTACTCAAAATAAATAATAAATAAATAATTATATATTTATAAATTTATAAATATTATATACATTATATATATTCATAGTGTAGTGATTTTAAAAAATACAAATATACCTATTTCGAATTCAAGGTGAGCTGAACTCCTCCATAAAAGCAAGTGCCTCCTTTTTTTAAGAAAGTGTTTTTCTTTTCTATCTTCGGATTCATTATTATTTTAGTTTATATTCAACAGATTAATATTAAGGAATAAATTTGAATGAGTTTAAAAATATTAATATTTAATTCACTAACATTCGTGAGCTATTCACATAAAACTTATGAACATATTTAATTATAACACTTAATATAATATTTTTTAAACTGATTAATGATTTATTTAAAGAATTATATTTTATTTATTAATTTTTTAAAAAAATCATGAATTAAGAAATAACGTGACAATGAGCATATTTATGAACAAATTAACGTCTTTTATAAGAGTTTGTTTATTATTTTTGTATTTGTAAACTTAAATATATATGAGCTCGGTAACATATTAATCATCATATTTTCGAAAAACATAAAATATAGTCGAACGTCTTTGTGTTTGTGAATCAACCTCGTTAAGTTTGAATTTAATTTTAGTTAAATGAACATGAATTTAAATTGGTCATTCATTTACAACCAATAAACATTGATGTGAGAAATTGTGAAATTTGATAATAGTTTGAAAGAAAGTAAGTTTAAAACGATTGAGTTACTGAGCTTGTTACTTTGTAGTATTTATAATTTATTGGTGTTATGTATGTACAAATATTAAAGTTTGGAATTTAACGTGTAATATTATCATTTATTTGAGTTAAATATATTAACAAATTTTTATGTCATTATCTTTCATTTGTGTTATGTTTTTGGAAGCTATATTTAAGGGGTTTTTTTGTTGTTTGATATATTCCTTCGAATTCAAGTAAGGGTGTGATTCGATTTATGAGCCTGACTCAAAAATTTTAAATATGAATTATAAATTTTAATTCAATTATTAAGCAAATTAAATTTAAGTTGTACATAATTATAAGTATTTGTTCTATATAAATAGGTTTAATTGGTGAATTAATTTAATCTATTTATTAATTGAGTTGTGCTTAGTTCTATGATTTTAATTTATTTATTAATTAAATTGAGTTTAAATTAAGTTATTTAAGTCAAATCAGATTTAGATTGAGGTCAAACTCAATTTATTGACACTGCAATCAAATTAATCGTTGGAAAGTTAACATAAAAAATTTAATCATTGGAAAGAAAAATTAATACTCATGCGTTGATATATATAAATTACTTATTATTTTAATATGTGTGGGTAATAATTACATAATTATTTAACATTTTTAATATTTATTATTAAATTTAAATTATTATAATTAATATTATAATATTATTTTACATAATTAAAATTATAAAAAATAACGCTGAATTTAAAACTAAGATTTAAAAAATATAATAATAATAATAATTGGATTTTATACTGATTAAATTAATAAGGCCCCGTTTGTCTAGAAGTTTAAAATTAATCTGGTTTAATTTTAACCAGGCATATCACATCACACATAAAATTTAATATTAAAAATTAAATTTATTTCACATCCTACACATATTACTAAAATAATAACTAACTTATATCACATCCCTCACATATCCCAACATAATAACTAACTTTATATCACATCCCTCACATATCCCAACATAATAACTAACTTTATTTCACATCATTCACAATTTTTAATAAAAAAATATCTCTATCCAAAGTTAATTTTAATCTTCTTAAATTTAACCCTACAAACAAACACACCCTAAAAGTAAATTTTCAAACTCTTCAGGTCATCACTTTTATAAGGGAATAAATTAAAAAAATTAATAAATAAAAATAATCTAAAGTTAAATTTAGATTAAATTTGAATTATTCAACTCAATTAATTTTTTATTTATTTAGTCCTATTTATTTCAATTATGTAGATAATTAGCTAGGAAGATGAATTCTTAAAATAGGGGAGACGCCCACCTCATCTAGGGGTATCAATATATGATCTGACTCGTAAACCTGACTCGAAATCGATTATATGTCATGAATTTTGACCCATTTATTAAACAGATTGAGTTCGAATTGGGCATAATCGGGTCGAGTAGAGTTCGGGTTGGGCATTTATTAAAAAATATTTTATAAATGGGTCGTGTCGACCCGTCAATCCAACCCATTTATTAATCGGGTCAAATTCGGGTCATAAATTTTGACCAATTTAATAAATGGGTCGGATTTAAGTTGATGCAATTCGGGTCAGGTCGGGTCGAACCCGAATCCGACCCACCGGGTCCTCATCCGATCTCTCCCATTCCACCTGACACCGACCGACCCACCACAGTCGAGTTTATTTTCGATCTTCACCAACTCTGTCTATGCCTCACTGATCTTTGCCCTAATTTACATTATCGATGTTATTGAAGATAATATAGAGATGAATGCCTTCTCCTTTAATTTAATTAATGTTAATTATTTAACATTTGAAAATCTACTTAATATAATTTTGTAAAATATTTAATATTGATATAAATAATTTCTGTAATTAGATTATTATTGTCAAGTATTAGTTTTTAATATTAATATAATAAAAATAAAAATAAATGATGACTTATAATATCAATCGTACTAAAATTATTAAAGACAATTAATGATTACAACATAATTTATATTAAGTAAAATTTATATATATTTTATTAACGTAATTAAGCTTATAATTATAACTGTTTTAACATTTATTAATTAAACTCTAAATAATAAGAGTAAGTTTGAAATTTCAAGAGAAGAAATTTCCATTTATTAAATTTAAATTTTTTAAAATTAAACTAATTTTTATTTTATTTATAAATCTTAATTTTATTAAATTAATACTTTTCTTTCAAATAACTAATTTTTACAAAATTAAAAGATAATTTAACTATTCAATTCTGAAACTTGATATCCATCCTCATTATTATTTTAATTAAAATCTTCATAGACAAATTGCAGATACAGAATAACAAAATTATAAACCGATTGGTTTCACATCTTCTCTCCACACAAAACAACAAGACAAAAGTGCAGCATGAGCAATAACAGAAATCATCAAGAGAAGACCACATTGGGAACAAACAGATCAAAGAAGCGATAAGAATCACAAAAAAAAAAGTAATTTTACTTGGGCTCAAAAGTTTGCTCACTACGATATTTAAACTACCTGTTTGGTGCGAGAATCAAAATAGGACCAAAATAGTACTAGTTTAAAAAATAATAATAATAATAATAAATAAATAAATTATTTTAATTATTTTACACAAATTTCAATATAAAAAATAATATTTTACTTTACATACTCAATAATTTTTAATAAAAATACAAACTTTATCACATCTTAGATCAAAATACTCGACTTGAATACTTTAGTTTAAAATGTGAAATAAAGTTGATATTTTTATTTTAAATTGTTGAGTATATAAGGTAAAAAAATATTTTTTATATTTGAATTTGTGTAAAATGATTTAAAATATTTATTTATTATTGTTGTTGTTGTTTTTTAAATTAGTACCATTTTGATCCTGTTTTGGTCCTGGCGCCAAATAGGGAATATAACGATAAGGTGTGCAAAGGAACAGTTTCATATATACAATATTGTAGAGGGAATATACGAAAAAGGTATAAGATCAAATTATTTTCTGATAAGATCCATCCTAAAAATTAAATATTAAACTAAAAAGTAATAAGAAGCCATTTTAGTCTAAGTAGAAGTAGTTAAAAGTCTTCCTCTTGATTATTGTGAGAAATCTCGAAAGATTCTTGGAGGTTTTGAGTCCTTTTAATTTGCTCTTCTGCAAGTGTCGAAAAAGAAATAATCAAATTACTAGTATGAAGTATTGGTAGTGATGAAAAAATACTCTTCTAATGATTTAGAAGATTATTTTATAATGATATGTTGCCCACTATTGGCTTTCAGGATGGTAATAATAAATAATATTTAATAAAGTACGTACTAGAGTAAGTGATCTAGTGAGATATAGAACTGAGATTCATAATTAAGATTTTTAAAATTATTGCTACGGCCAGAAAATTTCACGATAATCTCACAATACGTTATTAACTAAAATTTTATAATAATCACATGAGATGTCATATATTAGCTAGGACACAAAAGAACCATGTGGATGATTTATAAGTTAAATTTAGAAAGAGTCTTACGATTTTCCATAAGATAGTATTAACCAGAGTATTTTAGCAGGCTTCTCGAAATAGTTACAATTGACGCCCCATAGAGAGAATACGAGATAGATCATCGTCCTTCCACTATGTAAATAGCAATAAGAGAAATCCTTTGAGACCTTCTTAACACATAGGAATGCTGCGAGATATTTATGTTATTAGTTATTCTCCGTCTAATTATTTGAAATACCATCGAGATGTCTCCCTATTCGTTGACCGATTACTAAGTCAATTTGGAGAAATATATGCATTAATGATAGCATTATTGTAATGCATATAGAATGATAATATAAGTTCTATCATTTTCTTTCTTACTCGTGTGAAAGCTATGAGTAGGTCATTGCTCGTATAAAATAAGTTATCTTAATATAATTTGTAATAGTTTTTTTTTTTAAACATCTTGGAAAAGGTTTATTGTTTTTTATATGGATAATATCGATCGAGGTGACGACATCTATTTTAATTTAATAAAGACAAAAATAAATTAAGGCAAGTTTATGTTGGAGTCAATGACTTAATTTATTATTTAGTTATTTTATGTTTATTTATACTTGTCTTTATATAGAATTAGTCAACCAAGATAAATTACACCTTTAATTGATTCTACAAAGCAAATTCAACAAAAAATTGTTTATGCTGATGATTTGGTTGATATAAACACAAAGAGTATTCTATAAATAAATATATGATCTTATTTAGGGATAACATAAAATAATTTTAAAAATAAACTCAAATAGATATCATAATGAATAGTGATGCACCATGACTTATTTCGACATTTCTATTAATTATCATATATTTATCTTTGGATAATTAACTATATGCCACACAATTTAGTTTTATTTATGCCTTACTCATTTATTTTTAGTTAATTATGCTATGCACACTCGAAATATTACAAAATCTTACATACACATATTTGAGTTAAAACTTAATCAAAATTTATTTGAAAAAAAATATTCTGTTAGTAAATCATTAAAATTATATTTTTACTCTTAATGGTACATATTTTTCTCTTCCTCAATACTACACTAAAGCGCTGATTTGTCCTAAAATCAATTCACGTCGCTGATGTCTCCTTCCTTTGTCGTCACCTAAATATTAAGGTTTTAGGATTTTCACTCAAAATATATTTAAATATCTTTAAAATAATATGATGAACGGCTCAGATTTTTTGTAATCTAACTATAGTTAGGTTATTGAAAAATTATGATTATTCATTATAATAAAAATAAGTTAAAATGTGTGTATGTAAGATTTTATAATGTTTTGAATGTGCATAACGTAATTAACTAAGAATGGATGGTTAAGACATAAATAAAACTAAATTGTGTGGCATGTAGGTAATTATCCTTTTATCTTTATGGCAAATTGCATACAAGTTCCTGCAGTCCTAAAAGTTTTTGTTATATTGATTCTTGAGTTGTTACAATGAGGTCCCTGAAGTCGTAGAGTTTTGGCATGCTAGTTTATAGATTTTGAATTATAGTTGAGATTAATAATCAATTGCAGTTTGGTCCCTTCTCATATTAAAATTTTACATAATTTAAATTGAATGCATTATTGAAGGTGATAAACAAATTATATGCATAATAATAATTTACCAATCACAAAGAATTAGTACTGTTGTGATTCAAAATCTGTAAACTAACTTAAAAGATTGTTAAGATCTTAGGTCTGAGTATTACGACTCAAAATTAATCTGCGCACTAACGTGCGCAAATCATAACAACTTATCGAAAACCAAAATATAATGTACACTTCAAATTTTTTGAGAAAATATAATAACTTATATAAATATATATATATATATATATATATATATATATATTAAAGAACAATTTACACAAAGTTAATTTACAAATATAATAACTTAATTTATTGTGTTTTATTAATATTGTTTTTTTTTTGTTATTTCTTATGCTCGTGTAGTGTTCATAAATAATTATCTTGGTATTAGCTAGAGATATAAAGTTGAATTGGCTGATCATAATAGAATATATTGATATTTATGATATGATAGAATTTTATTATTATTATTGTTGATGTAGGATATAAGGGATCCCAAGAAATACCGAAAAAGATAGAGTCCTGAGAGACGGTAGCGCACAGAGAGCTAAGCCTATCAGTTAAGGCTTAAGAGAGAGTAAGAAGCATCCAGAAAAGCATATAGAGTTTTAAGGTGGTTCAGGGAGGAAATCTCCTACATCCACCGAGCGATCAGCGAAAGGATTTTACTATGTAAAAGACAGTCGTGAGGGCTGATACAATGCTAAGAAGGAAAATAAGCTGGGGGAGAAAGGGGGAGAGAGAGAGAGAGAGAGAGCTCCTCCGTTGAGGCTCTAATACAGTGATGAGAAAATTGCCTATGCTATGATGGTTGTTCCCCTGAGGATCTTCTTCTTGAAGCCTGTTCAAGAGAATTTGTAGGCGGTGGATAGTACAGCTTTGTCCTGGTTTTCCGAAAGAAAGAGTAAACAATTCCTGAGTTTATGCTGCTTATCAGCCACTGGAGGAACCAGAGTCAGTAAAAGAAGAGCTAGGCTTCTTGATCTTAGTACTGCCCCTGGGGATCCATAGCAGCTGAAGCATGCGAATCCTTGGTTTGCGCATCTGGGAAAAGTGCTTTGTATGGGGAACGATGCAGTCGAGCTACACTAACTGCGATAGGTGCAGTTGAGTAACATCGTCCTCGAGGTTAGAAGGGGATGGCCCTGGATAATCGTGGACGGTGCTTGGTTGATCTCTCGTGGTTGAGGTTTGACCGAGGTTTGAGAACTGTAAGAAAAGATAGATAAATAAGTAAATAAATAAGAGTTGAATGCAGCTCGGTACCACATATACGGTTATGATGCAGCACTGAAACCACGTATCAACATTTATATATTGATGACATTCAATCAACATAAAATTTAATAAAAGAAATAAAAATAACATAGCTTGAGAAACTAATTGGAATATGTTAGGTAAATTCATTTCTTTTATCGTTTTATTTGAAGTAAAGCTTTAAGCTTCAAACTTTTGCGAGTTATTCAATTTAATTCATATCAAATGATCAAGTACCAAGTCATCTTTTATTTTCTCTATCATTTTTTATATTTTTGATTCGAGTCCTCTCATATTTATCTGCAATAATTAATATTTGTAAATATCTCAACGATGAATCAACCAAATCACTTTAATAGAGGAGGGACGGGGAGAGATTCATGTGCAACTAAATAAAATCTAAGATATAATTTTTGCCTACAACTTTTTTTTTAAGTTTTCAATTTTGATCATCATGCCAAGCATTCAATTTCTGTGAGTGCTTGCCACATATATGATAGAGAAGTAATACTATTTGGGGACTATGTGAGATAGATCCTTAATTTAATTTTATGTAGATTTAAAAAATAAAAATAAATTATTTGGGACTTTCTCCTTCAAATTTTTTTAACGTGAGTCACAGATTTCGTTATGTAAAACCTGTAAGCTAGTATTTTAAAAAATTAAAAATATATATTTAAGTATTAAAAATTGCTATTATACTGATAAGATAAGAGAATAAAAAAACAATTGAAGTTATAATTGCATTTGAAAATAATTAAATATATTTTCAATACTTTAACATACATTTTTAATTTCTTAAAATAGCAACTTAACAATTAGATTTAATTGAATTCATAAAAATGATTTATATAGAAAAAAATATTTAAGATGGGAGATATCCAAATAATATTTTATGAGTAAATTGCACTCTAGTCTTTGAGTTTATGTTATATTATTATGCAAGTTTATATTTTTAAAATTTTCATATTAAGCATCTAAATTTTAATATAATTTTTCAAAATACTTATTCTACTCGTCCCCCCTCTCTCTCTCTCTCCTGATGGCGGAGCATCCAGAGAGAGAGAGAGAGAGAGAGAGAGAAGGAGGGGAGATGGCCCCATTATCAGCTAGTGTCCCCCTCCCCCACTCTGGCACCGGTGGCCTTGCTAGAGACAGAGAGCAAGAGAGACAAGATAAAGATAGGGTGGGAATGAGAGAAAGTGAGAGATTGAAATAGAGAGAGAAGGGGGGTCCCCTCGACTAGCATGTGCCCGTTACTCTGCTTTGCTTTTAGCAGCCCCAAAAGACAGAAAGTGAGGGAGATGAGAAAGAGAGGACTGGGATGTAAGAGAGACCGAGAGATGAGAGAGAGCGGAGAGAAGTATAATAATTATTTTAAAAAAATAATAATAATAAAATTTAACAAAAATTTATTTAATTATTATATTAAAACTCAGATATCTATATATTAAAATTTTAAAAATAAGAATTTGTGTGAGAATATAGCATAAACTCAGAGGCCCGAATATAATCTATTAGTTTTATTTTTGTAGGTTTACATAAAATCAATGCTACCTCAGCCCCAAATAAAATATGATACAAATAGATGAAATATGTATACTTTATAGGTAAATAGATGAGGCACCTATACTTTTATAGGTCTCTAATTCACATATCATTCGCACTATGATCATTTTAACAGTTTAATGCTCATAATTTTTTTTCTTTAATTTGATATTCATCATCGGATAGCATAAGAAAAATAAAATACTATTCATTACAAATAAAAATTAGATATATTATTTTGTGAAATTTCTCGTAATTCTATGAAGAGAGCTTGCCTGAAATCATATAGTTTCAAGTTCAAATTTATATTAGTATAATTTTGAATTGAAGCAGAGAAATTATGATATTTAGAAAAAATAAAAATAAAAATTAGTCATCTGCAATTTTCAATTTCTTTGCATTATATATATGTGATTCAAGCAAAATATACATACATATTAGACACCCCAAAGTTAAATATTACATGACACACACTTATTTATTTTAATTTTACAACCAACACACCCTAGTTAAAAAATTCTTACATTTTATTTAAGTAAATCATACTTAAGTTATGTTTTAACTTAAATAAAGTTCATAGGAATAAAATCTAACTCTCGGTGCACCTTAACTTAAATCTTACATGTTAAAAATTATTTAAATCTATTATTTATGTAGAATATTTTAAATCTAATTGTTAGATGCTCATCTTAACGATTAGATTTAATTTAAGATACAAAAGGGGTTAGATTTTATTCCTATGAACCTTATTTAAGTTAAAACATAACTTAAGTATGATTTACTTAAATAAAATGTAAGGATTTTTTAACTAGAGTGTGTTGGTTTAAAATTAAAATAAATAAGTGTGTGTCATGTAATATTTAACTTTAGGGTGTCTAGTAAATAAATATTAAAGTTTTTTGTGTAATACGGGTAAAAATCTCATATATATATATATATACTGGAACTCAAATTTACTTTGCCTCGTTCTGCAATATTTCAGTGAGATTCCAAAAAATATTTAAATTGACATTTATACTTACGACAATATATATATATCTACTGGAACTAGGGGTGTGCATTCGGTTTAAGTGGTTGATTTGGTGACCAAATAAAAAAAAGATTAGATTCGATTTTAAATTTAATGAAACCAAACCAACCAAATTATATTATAAACCAAACCAACCAAATTATATTATAAACCAAACCAAATTAACCAAATAAATATCGGTTCGGTTTAATTAAAATCATATTTTTGGTCTGCAACCCTTTGATCTACAGCGCAAGCCGTGCAAGTCGCGCAACCCTAAATAATCTGAAACTTTTCGGTTGGTCAAATCAGTCTTCTTTCTCGCGAACCCGTCTATGAGCGAACCCAAATCAGCAAATTGCCAGCTGAACATGCCCAATATAAATACACGAGTTATTCGGTTAATTCGGTCGGATTGGTTTCCAAACATGTAAAACCGAACACAAACCAATTAGCCGAAATATTCAAAATATCAAACCATCACCAAATCGCTAGATTCTAAACCAAACCAAACCGTTAAATTTAAACGGTTCGGTTCGATTTTTCTGTTTAAACCATAGTTTGAACACCCCTAACTCGAACTCAAATTTACTTTGCCTCATTCTGCAATATTTCAGTGAGGTCCCCAAAAATACTTAAATTGACATTTATACCTACGGCAATTGGAATTTTAGGAGTTTAGCATCTGGCAAAGGATTCGAGCGGCAGTCCCTATTTGCTGTTTCTGGGGGTATGGCTGGTAAGTTTATTCAATGTCATTTTAATTTTATTTTATATACTAAAATTTGAAATATAATAACAAAATTTTTTTTGGATCTGAATCAAATTTGTGTCAAATTTGAGATCTTTAATTTCAAATTATTCAACTTTATTAGTTTTTTTATATATGTATATAAAAAAACTAATTCGAGGTTTGGATAACTTTTATATTTAACCAACGTGTTGGTGGAAATAAAATATTAAAAATTATTTAATCTGACAGTTAAAATAATTTAAAGATTGATTTAATGAGGTGCTTGCTATAAATGTTATCATATATGAGAATGCTTATTAAATTTGAAATAAAATTAATCCATTATATTATAATTTTTATATAAATATGAATAAAATTAATTATATTATATATAGAATGTAAGAATTAATTAATTTTTATATTATATTTTTTCATTGATAGAATTAATTTTTATTTTTAAAAAAATAGATATAAGAAATGCTGGTTTTAAAAATCGGATAAATAGAATTGGAGTCTCTCTTATTTACTTTTATGTATATATAAATTTCTCTAGTTTTTAAGTTAAGTTGATTTTTTAGTTTGAGCAAAAGTATATATAAGTTATTTTTTTATAATAATTATTATTTTTATAATAAAACAATTATGGAAATAATTACCTGTATAATGGAATCAGACAATTGTCATTAAAAAAAACTATAAAAATAATTATTATTTTACTATAATACTATTATTTGTTATTAAAAAGATTTTTCTAATTTATTTAATTTGAAAATTACAAAGACCTACATGCATACAAGAGCAAATAAGGAAGCTCAAATATTATTTACCTTAAAACTTTTAAGACAAATTTCATACAATTATTTTTATCATTGAAAATTACGCTGGTATGCTTGTATTGCGTAATTATAAAAAATATTTATAGTAAAATATTAAAAAAATAAAATATCAAATTTAATATTTTATTATATTTTATGAAATTCTGTTACATATTTCTGATAATTAATTAATAAAATTGTCAATTATAATATTAAATTTTAATTAATTTAATTATTTAGTGAATTAAATTACTCAATTGATTAAAACTTAAAACTGTAATACATTCCCCATAAAAAAAACTGTAATACATCAATTTATTAAATTGTGCCTGTATAGTTTTTTTCTATTTTATGCATATCAATTAATTTAAGGCTTACATCTAGGTCCTTGAGTTGTAACGCGTAGGCCCACATTTTTTAAATTATAACATCGGGTCTCTGAGATTTAATAAATTATCAAATGAGTCTTTTTTATTATTAAAATTTTTTAGAATTACCAATTTATCCTCAGCTCCTCTCTCTTCTCCCGATCCCGCGCACGCGCTCGGGCCGCGCATCGTGTTCATCGGCAGCCGCACGACCGTGCGGCCCGCGGGATAGGGAGAAGAGAGAGAGCGCCTTGGCTCGACACATCGCGTGGCGGCCAGTGGACACGTCGGTGACCGCGTGGCCTGCGCGCATGCGCGGGATCGGGAGGAGAGAGAGGGAAAGAGATAAAATAATAATTTTAAAAAATTATAATAAAAAATAAATAAAAAAAACTCATTTAATAATTTATTAAAAGTTAGGGATACCGATGTTATAATTTTAAAATACAGACATATGTGTTATTAAGTGTTAAATTGAATCTGGGCATAATTTGCCCATTAATTTATATAAATCAGCTTACACTCTTAACCTAAATGAAATGAAAATAAATTCTGTAATGTAAATTATAAAATAACGAATTTCAAATTTTTCCTAGGCCGCTAACGGATTCCCATCAAGGGCTAAAGTCGTCATTTCAAACAGGACGCTCGGCTATTTAAGCTGGCCGAGAACAGGCGTCATGCTGAACGCACCACCCCACCCACAAATCATGTCACCCTCACTGCCGTCAAGCTAGGGTTCGCTCTCGGGTCCAAATGTGAAATCCTTCCTCGATCTTTTCCCTTTTCTGTAGCTCTCATTTTCGAGGTTTTCGATCGACGGATCAGTTTTTCTTTCCATCTTTATCTCTATATTGATTGCGACGCTGGCGAAGGAGTAGACGGCCAGAGGCGTCGGAGCTGCTGTAAGCTCGCTCCGGGAGCCGTCTCTTTTGCTGTGATCAGTTCTACTTTGTTTTTCTTTTTGGAGTTCTCTTTTAGGTGATCGCTGGACGCAGCGGTTTATCGATCTCTTCCTGGCCTTGTTGTCTCTAATTTGAGCGTTTGCTGGGATGCCTCAAAAGGGTAAGAGTGCGAGGGTACAAAGCGGGAATCGGTCGATAAACCTCTGCATCCGGCTCTCACCTTCTTTAATCTATATATAGATTCTCGTTTACTTCTCTCATTTCTATATATCGTTCCTTTAGTTTGGATCGAGTGCCATTTTAGTTGATCACTTTCGTGGTTTTTCTTTTTCATTGAGAAAGATTACCTTCTGCCATAAAAAGGAATAATTAGTTGGCTTGTGAAGCATTTGATAACCAAGCCTCAATTTGCAACTATGTAAATTTAGTTTTGTTGTTATGACAGTTTTATAGGTTATTGTAGATTCAATTAGTTCGGTTATTTATCTAGTTACTGTAGCAGGATTGCTTAAGATGGAGACAACCTTTAATGCTTCTACTGTTTGCTATTTCCTTTTATTAGCCTTTTAAGGCTTTTGAGTTGGTTGCCTGGCTGGTGTACATAGTTGTCTTTATGGGTCCGTTGTAGAACTTTTTAACTGTGTTAAATAAGCTAACATGCTGTTCTTCTCTTATTATGCTTTACTTATAGCTTAAGAGGCCTTAGAAGAGTTGAACTTTCTTTTATTTGGGTTTTGTTTTTTTCATTGATAGGATTCTTTTTCCATTAATACTTCCTGAATTATTATCAGGATTCTTGGTATCATTCTTTTGTTATTGTTACATCTTTATTGTTAGAAGAATGCTTGGAGCTTTACGGAATAATTTCAATTATTTTTATAATAATATGTTTAGTTTGCATGACCCTTTTTATTCACTTGTTTCATTGAGACAATTATTCCATGTTTTATTGCTACCAATAAATACAAATTCTTTTTGCAGATCAGAACTTTTCCTGCTATTGCCTTTATGTTTCTTACTATAATTTCTTTTTCTTTTTCTAGTTGCTTTTATTAGGTAAAGAGGAATGCTATAATCCATAGAGAATATATTAGCTTCCTCTTTTCTTTTTTTCTTTTTTTTTTTCCTTTTTCCACATTTACTAAAATTCGCTACAGTTTAATCTGTAATCATCCATGCCGAATTTCATGGCAAACAAATTTTTATTTGGCTACTAATACTGCTCCAGTAATTGAGGGCTTGAAGAGCTGATAGTTGATGCTTTAAAGATAAATACTAGCAACGCGTTCATTGGTATCCAAGCACTCATGTAGTGGGGCATGCATATTGTTTTCTTCGAGCAGGTATGTCCCATCACTATTGTTTGTGCAATACCCATAAATGGCATTCACTGTTGACATGGCTAAGACTATCAAACTGTATGTAGATACCAATTTAGTGGCAGAAATTGTTGCAAGTATACTGAGTTTGTTTGATACCTATTTTGATTGCAAAGTTTCAATTCGCATCATGACTAACCGTGTTAAATTACGTATTGGGGGATTTGCACATCCATCATTGATAGTTTAGTGAATGATATCTAACTCTCAATTCTTTTATATTGCACATAAAATGCGTCGTTCCTTTAAACGCCATGAAGCAATCCATTGTTATATCTGTTCGTAGCTTGTAACTTAAGAGCTACCAGGCTTTCTACATGTGGTTTGGGAACGTTATGTGTGCACAATATTCTTTGTTTATACGAATTTGGCGGTTTATATGTCATATCAAATACTTGGTGTTAAAAGTGTAATTTGCTAAGATAATTCATGTCTTCTAATGTTGTGCACCATTGTGTTCTAAATTAGTTCTTGTTTTGTGTCATTTGAAATGATTTGGAGGCTTCTATGTAATATTGGTGAAGTTAACCATTTATTCTATGTATATATTGCCAGAACAAAAATAAACCTTTGGAAAGCTTTCCGTTTTATCTCATATTAACAGTTTAAGTGGCAAATTTGTATAATTCGGTTTATGAAAAATGTTGAAGTCTGATGAGTAACATTAGTAGTGCGAGTGTTTATGGGAATTGCATTTGCTGCATTATCTGCACAAATTTTCTGGATGGCTGCATGAATGTTTGCTTTTATGATACAAAAGAGCATAACACAAAAGAGAACGTACTTCGTGTTTCTCAAATATAGCGATGGAGGAGTAGGTAAAAACAAACAAAAATCAGACAACAAATCATGTGTAAATTCACGGTTTTCATTAATTGTTATCGGATTGAAAAGCACAGATTAATAAGAGGGATCATCTTGAAATTTACATAATGCATTTGGGACTTTTTTTGCAATTAGTTCGAATGTTGAAGTTTGTTCCAAATGAATGAGATTTCATCCTCACACTTACTCTTTTGTTAATTATATGTGAATATATTTGAAGAATTCTTCTATGTACCAATGAATTCCATTCTGCTATCACTGGGATAAGTTTTTATGGCTTGGTAACGAAGTGGAATCTCATGATCTGCCATGAGAATTTCTGTTGTTAGCTTCGTACAATGAGAATAAGGGAATAAATGTCGATGTCCCTTTACCTTTCTTCTAAAAATAGAGAAGAATGAATGGATATTACTTAATTTTAAGTAATATTTAGATTTATTTATTTAAATATATAATTGAATTAAGCACCCAATTTTTTTAAATAATGTAATATTTAAGATGGTTTCTCATTATATTTAAATAAAATTTTAAAAATTATAAAAAAGTCATTTTGAATGATATTTAGGTGTTATTTATTATTAAATAATATTTAGATGAGCTCTAATTATAATAAGGGAGGTGAGAAGGGATGCTTTTGTAAAAGAGGAGTTTGAGAGTAATAAAAATATATTAATAATATTGATGTTTTCTAATAAATTAATTTTAAATTAAATAAAAAATAATTTATAAATATTAGATATTTAGATATTAAGGTATTATTAGAATTTAGATAACTCTATCGTGTGGATTGTGTTGAGCAAGTCACATTTTGATTTTGTTTAATTCTTTTTATGTGATGATTTGAATCCCTTTAGATATATAAATAAGAGTTCCTGTAAATCTATGATAGTTGTTGTCAAATACTTTCATCATCATGTTACTCTTTTAGGTCCAAGAATTAAAATTAAAATTAAAATAGTATTAGTTTAAAAAACAATAATAATAATAATAATAATAAAATTTTTTTTTAAATAATTTTATTTATATTTTTACTATTTTTTGAATTAAGTTTTTTTATATAAAATGTGAAATAAAATTATTATTTTTATTAAAAATTATTTAGTACTTGAAGTAAAATAATATTTTTTTATATTAAAATTTGTGTAAAATAATTTAAAAAAATTATTTATTATATTATTATTATTTTTAAAATTATTATCATTTTAATTCTTATTTTAATTCTTGTGTTAAACAGGACTTTAGATATTTCTAATGTGACTTTTTTGTTAAATTTTTTGTTATTATCAGTATTATCATTTTGTTATCCAACATTTATTTCCATACTATATAGCTGATTAGCAATTTTATAAACTTTTTTGCGCAGTCCACTTTATTCATTTGCTACAAGGGCTAATAGATTTAAGATATTTGAAGTCAATGAGATTATTGTTCTGTCTTTCTAGGGTACATAATAATTGGGAGGTAGAAAATGGAGGGTTCTATTTCTTTTCATGCATGTAAACTGTGTTTATGTGTAAATATTCAAATTTTTTATGACATTTATGTAAAAAGCACCTAAAATTATATGGTGCCCAAAAGATGGGTTGAATTATGAGGGGAAGTAAAAAAAAAAAAATCAATGATATTTTATTTACGAGTTTTCAACGTTTCGAGATTGAATATGATCGATCTCACGTCAATGTTCTGATTGTGGATATAGGTGTAAATAAGAGCTAATTTGATATCTTATTTGCAATTGTAAAGAAAATAATGAAGCAATGTCGCATGCGCGCCAACTAGTGGCATCGACAAAAAAAAGGTTAACATGTCATATATCAATATATCATGTTCCCTAATGCTTATGGTGTTATAATGGCATATAACTGTGTATGTAAAAACTCACGATGAGGTCGTTAAGTTGATTTGAGTAAAACTCGATTGAAAGTTGAAGCAGATTTTTAATTAAATTATAATTTGATCTAAGCAAGCTAATCAGTGAGTCTGTTTTTATAGTTTAAAATATTTTTTAATTTAATTTTGAGTCAACATCAGATTTAATTTCATAATAAAAAACATTGGAACAGATTATCTGCTCAAACTTATATAGATTGAAAAAATAAAAAAAATTATATATATAATTTGTTTTATTATATTAAATATTTGGGCAAATTATACTTAGGTCCCTAAGTTTAGGGATTATTATTATACATGTTTACGTTTTTAAAATTATAACATCGGAGTTTTTAGATTTAAAAAAATTATCATCTAGGTCTTTTTTATTTTTTTTTATTATTAAAATATATATATAGCCGAACCAAAAGTAAGAAGGTGGTTTGCTTCCTCTCTAAAACCAAACTTTTTTTATGTCACTTTTGGTTTAGTTGCTTCCACTTGTTATTAATAATTAGATTCTAGTTAATTATCAATTTTAATAAAACAAATTTATATCAAATTACTATAATATACACAATTTAATAATTTTAACTTTAAACTTTGAGTGAGTTGTTTATTTTGTAAATAAATTTAAATTTTAAATGAAAATATTTTTTTATTAAAATTTATAAATAATGTAAAATAAAATATAATTTATTATATTGAAAATATATATAAAAAATTTAATATAAATATAATTTATTATTTTTAATTAAAAAATAGAATATAAATAAAAATTAATTTTTTTAAAATTTATTTTATATAAGTAAAAATATAATATTAATTTTATATATGATAGTACATACTAATTTAAAATTAATCAAATTAATTTTAGATTTTACATAACAATTAAGCCTAAACATTAAATCTATTATTAAAAATAGAAATATTTTTTTAAAGAAAAAACTAAAACTTATAACTTTTTTGGAAATGAGTGACAAATAGAACTGAAGTTCCGTTTTTAATATTTAAGTATCTTTTCATGGCCAGTGTTAACTCTATACGTCAATGAAAGATTAAAATACACACAATATATTATATTAGTTATATATATATATATATATATATTATATATATATATATATATATATATATATATATAATAT
>KZ451917.1:2579152-2625560 GCA_002786265.1 Apostasia shenzhenica
TAAATGTGAGATTAATTTTTAAAATATGATAAAAAATATTTTGAACAAAAATAGTACAACTAATTTAAAAAATTTACTACTACAAAAAATGTATAAAAAATTAAAAATTACAAAACAAAACGAATATAATTACTTTTCTTGTCAATTTGTCATTCAAAATACTTTGTCTCTTTTATAACAATTCGAAATAAATTCATGATAAAAAAATAATAAATTAACTAAACATTCATTATATAAAATAATTATTATTCAAAATATAGCATCAATATTAAAATATTAATGCCCAAATATTAATGTATAAAAATAAAATAAGAAGCTCAAATAATAATTCCGGTTTGTCCGGTTTGGTGGTTGGACCGGTTTTTATCGGTTCAACCCGGTTTTTTCTTAATTTCGGTTCTAATATTGAACCAGACCGGACCTTGGGCCGGTTTCCGGTTGAACCTGTCGAACCGGCCGGTCCGGTCCGGTTCTGAAAACCCTGTTCCTAGGGAGCAAAATAATATCCCGGTGACTACTAAGGAACACCCTGCAAAACACATGGACAAGAAAAGAACTTTTGAGAAAAAATGCTACAGAGGCGTCCAACGCGAACCTCGTCTATGAGAGCTCGAAAAATGTGTGCCGAAACTCACATGCCAACGCCAAGCCACGATCACCTAAACGTCAACACCTTGTGAAGGATAATGCAGTATAAGAATCACCGTGAGATTCTAAAAGATTTGGTAAAAACCTACAGACGTACTCCCCACGTGTCGAAATCAGAGGACAATAATTACTGCGAGCCGTACATAGGGAATAAATTATTATGCAAATGATCAGGGGCATTGGTATCGAACCGAAGGGATAACAACTATCTATAAATAGGGATGAATAACCCATATAGAAGAGCTAGAAATTTTGTAAAACTCAAGGAGATCTTCTATGCTTCTCTACGTACATTTTCTTTCATACCTCTTTTCTTATTTATTTCTTTAATTTACTTTTCTTTTGTATCGACAATACTCCGTCATTGTGATAGAGCAAGGGAGGGAATTAATTGGATCACCACCGCTATCAACTTCTCAGATGCATGGCCGGCGGGGAGGCAGGCGAGTCAAGTAGACGTATATTTTAGCCTTGTTTTGATCCAAACTGAAAACGGTGTTTGCATGTTGTTCATAAGATTGTAACTGATCCAAAGTTAGGTTAAACATTAATCATATTCTTAATCTAATATTTGAAGTTATAATTTGAATTTAATCTTGCCTGATATCTGAGAATTAAGGTATAAAAGTTGGATTAAAAAGAAAGAGGAGATTTGTTTTTTTAATCCCAGCCAAAAGATGCTAAAATTTGGGAGGACAGGCAAAAAACAAAGTAGCTTTTGGGTCTAAAGTAAAGCACAGGGGTTCTTTTGAAAATATCTTTTGTACCTTTACTTTTTTTAATGAATAATTACATACATAACACTCCATATTATTATAATTACGTGTATTATATTTATTTTCAAATAGTTATACTATAGCTTTAAAAAAAATGTGTAGGGTGTAAGAAAAGTATGTGGAGTGTAATTTTTAGGTATGTGACGTGTAATTTTTTTAAAAAAAATATTTGATATGCAAAATCTGGTGATATGAAGTGTTATGTATGTAAATATCTCTTTTTTTAATGAAAAACTAGGATTGAATCTCTGTTTGAGTCTCTGAGTGATCTCACAGGAGTGATAATATATGATCTGACTCATAAACTTGACTCAAATTTTACTCAAAAATTTTAAGTATAAGTTATGAGTTTTGACTCTTTTATTAAATGATTTGAGTTTGGGTTGTGTACAATCAGATCGGTTCGAATTTGGGTTAACCCAATTCATCTATTATTCAAGTTGAGTTCGGATCATTGATTTTGACATATTTTTTTTATAAATGGGTCAGGTTTGAGTTAAGCTATTTAGATCGGGTTGAATTCGGATTCGGATATAACCCAGTCTGCCAACTTGTTTTTCCACCTTATTGCTCTACTTAACTAGAGATTTATAAATTTGAAATTTTTATTCTTATATATATTTATTTATTTATGTAGTTAATTTACAAAAAAGTACTTCCACTAACTATTTTCTTGTTATTCTTTCGGTAAAATATACAAATATTCTATGAGATTTTATCTCCCCTTTATGGATCATGTGGTGATAAAGGAGGCACAATGGCGTTATTCGACCTTATTTTACATACTCTCCATGCCAATTCTTGCTGCTAGTCATGAGCGAATGACGAGATCACAGCCTTGGCGGAGAGCGAGAAGAGAGGATTAGACGATATCTTTAGTGTTTTTGTTTCAAATATTACGAAAATTACCTAAAGAGTACGTGAGAAAGTAAAATCTAACTTCAAGAATAAGTACCGGACTTTCTTGAAATAACAACCTAGGCTCAAGGACCTAGATGCAATTTACCTAAAATAAACACATGAACTGTTATGAGGTTCTCTATGAAATTTATCCACCTATAGAAATCTGTACTTCAAGGGAATCTGATGGCTTTAATGCATGGAGCAGACCTAATCACAAAAGATTTTTGGGATTTTTACCCGTATGATATAAAGAACTTCAATATTTACCTAATCACAAAAGATTTTTGGGATTTTTACCCGTATGATATAAAAAACTTCAATATTTACTTATTAGACACCCTAAAGTTAAATATTACACGACACACACTTATTTATTTTAATTTTACAACCAACACACCCTAGTTAAAAAATCATTACATTTTATTTAAGTAAACCATACTTAAGTTATGTTTTAACTTAAATACGGTTCATAGGAATAAAATCTAACCCCTTTTGTATCTTAAATTAAATCTAATCGTTAAGATGAGCATCTAACGATTAGATTTAAAATATTCTACATAAATAATAGATTTAAATAGTTTTAACATGTAAGATTTAAGTTAAGGTGCACCGAGAGTTAGATTTTATTCCTATGAACTTTATTTAAGTTAAAACATAACTTAAGTATGATTTACTTAAATAAAATGTAAGAATTTTTTAATTAGGGTGTGTTGGTTGTAAAATTAAAATAAATAAGTGTGTGTCATATAATATTTAACTTTAGGGTGTCTAATAAGTAAATATTAAAATTTTTTGTGTCATACGGGTAAAAATCTTTTTTCCTTAAATGGGATTCCTTCATCAATCATTTATATATGAAGCCAATGTGATTACAACTAGAAAATAATATAATATTCATTAAAAATGCATAAAGGCTGAAAGGAGATACCTTGGCTTGATTTCCTCTGCAAGTAGCACACTAAAGTAGGTTAACAATAATGCTAGAAACCCGCAATTGATTCGATGATTACTTAAATTTAACTCGGTCATATTCAATCATGATTTGAAAGCATATTTCCCGTAAATAAATCTATTTACTGAATTTTGTTTCGAAGTGTGCGATGAATGTACGTACGGTCAGCAACGACTTAAATTAGTTGAGTTCAACTCAAAATCGAAATTTACTCGAGTTTTCAGTTGATTATTCCCTCAACTAAATACGTATTAGATATGATAAGTAAATTGTAAAGTAATATTATATTTAAAGTATGTATAGATATTTTGTTTATATATAAAATAATCTCTTAAATATGTTGGAAACTCTCAATGTGCATGCATATTATCAAGTTGATTACTATAAGTTGAATCAATTTGATATTGAGTGAGTTGATTTTAATACATAAAAAATCGAATTAATTTTAAATCGAGTATTCAGTGAGTTTTGAGTTTCATCATAATCGCCAGCTCTAAATGGAGGTAGGAGTAATGTATATGTCTACGTTAAAAATACGCGAAAAGCATTATCTAATATTCGGACTTAAGAAGTCTTAGAATTTAATATATAAATAATAGTTTTAACCAACTCATCTATTTTTTTTTTTTAAAAAAAGTGGGGTTCATTTATTTTGTGTATTGGATTCAACTTGAGCTTCATGTTATTTTTGCCCTAACAATTTATATATGTTATACATGAATATTTTGTAACTCGAATCAACTTAATTTGAATTGAGGTTGATTGGCCTCGTGATACTTCTTCCTTGACAATCTATATATTTTGACATATGCATATTTCGTAGCTCGATTGAGCTTAATTTGAGTGAAGGACGTCAAAACGCCATTTAAATTTTTTGTACACGACATTGATCATTATGTACTTGATAAAGATACTTGTTTTTCAGTATAAATATGTGTTTTGATAGACATTTTTTAGTTCGTATAAATCATTTATGCTTGGTATAAATTTTTGGGATAATTACACTCAGGTTCTTGAGTTTAACGCTTAATAACGCACAGATTCATATTTTTAAAATTGTAACATCAGGTCCCTGAGTTTTAATAAAATATCAAATTGATCCTTTTTAAAAAAATTTATTATTAAAATTTTTAAAAATTACCATTATACCATTGGACCTCTCTCTCTCCTCCCGATCGGCTGCCGCCGGTGGGTCAGGTCCAGCAGCCGCACAGCGTCATTCGTGTGCGCCGATCGGGAGGAGAGAGAGGAGCGTAAGGGTATAATAGTAATTTAAAAAAATTAATAATAAAAAATTAGAAAAAGACTCATTTTATAATTTATTAAAACGGACCTTGATGTTATAATTTAAAAAACGTGAACCTGTGCGTTATTAAGCATTAAACTCAGAGAACTGGGTGTTATATCCCTAATTTTTTTACTTTTTGTTAATATAATATATATCAAGAAAAAATAGTTGAATCAAGTACAAATAATTATACTAAACTCAAAAATATTTTATATTAAGCAGATGCAAATATACTTATATCTAGCAGACAAAATATTTATATTAAGTTCAAAAATATATATACCATAATAATATCAAATACAAAAATTTTTAAATTACGTTTTTTGACATAGTGGAGTTGTGTGGGTCCCATTTGCTCGCATAGCGCCAGATGTCATCCTATCATTGGGCTCCAACGAGCTTATCGGATAAGCTGTGAGAACCCAATAATAGTTCTAAAAAAAGAGTGAAGCTTCGTAGAAAACCTAACGTGTACAGAGAAAAGATTATCTTTTTGACCAAGCTCTGTTCTCAGCTTGTAATGTTTACACTATAAAAGCTTTTGTTAATTAAATACTCAAAGACAGTTTCGCAACATCTCAAGCAACTCGGAGATTTTTAATAACATGTCGGGTTTTGTTACGACAGGAAACAATCAAAGATTTTTTACGTGGAAAACCGACTGGCGGAAAAACCACGGCTCCTTTTCGATGAGGCTTGAAAGATCACTAGAAATGCGTTCTTTTGGTTACAGTATGTGAAGGATATGTTTTTTTGAATCCAGCCCCTTTGAAGGCTGTGTACAGGAAATATATATACTCTGGGTCTGTTATATCTAGTCACTTCTAGCCGAGTAATCTATGGCCTTAGCGACGGCCCAATTAATGCCTGCGGATGGCTAGTATGTGACTCCTGTACGGCGTGTCAGCGGTCATGCCCTGTCGGCGGGAAAACCGCGTTTTCCTCAGATAAGTACAATCCCCCAACGGTCAGATGTCGCGTCGGGGCCTTGCTCTTCGACATCTTCTTCGGCGTCTGCTGTTCGGGATGATACTCCTTCTGTTCGGCTTGGGTGCCTTGCTCACGTGGAGACCACGTGAGCAACCACGTGGACGGTTCAGATGAAGAAGGCTCGAATCCAATTACAACAGGTTTCAAACGTGATTTGAAGTAGTTTGCATTTCGATCCTTCTATAGAATGCAAGTCGCCGTCATGGTTAAGTATTTTGAAAGTGAGTTTGTGAGTGGTAAGTCGATGAATGCGTTGAAGTAAATAAAAAAGCGCAAAGAACTGAGGTAGAATATAGTTTTACAAGGTTCATCTTAAAATTCGGCTACGTCCTTGTTAGATTTAATTAGGAAGAAAAAAGAGAAGAGATAATAATTGAGTGAATCAGAACCGTACAAGCAAATAAGAGAGATCCTAAAGAGAGCCAAGTATAGCTTATAGCGACAACAGGTAAGATTAATTGAAACAAAAGTAATTGGAAAAAAAATTAAACGAAAAAGATGAATATTGGATCTTAGGAGTAGAACTATCGTAGCTTTCAAAGTAGATCTTAATTCTATGCAGGTACACAAAAACAAAAATATGTTATCTATATCTCTCCCATCGAGAAACTTTACTATATTGGGTATTTATTATTAACTATTAATTTGTGATTTTAAAAAATCAAAAATATATATTTAAATATTAAAAAAAATATTTAAGCAATTCCAATTGCTATTAAAATATTAATTTTTTCTTCTTTTCTACATATTCAATGCTTAAATATATAATTTAGATTTTTTAAAATCATAACTTTATAGTCTACTTTGAGACTAAAGATGATTTGTTTTCATTTTTATCAACTTACGCGAAATTGAGAGTCTATCTCAAAGATTAGATGAAATTATCGTTATACTCTAATCTAATCGTAACTTAAAAAAAAAACATGTGCGGAAATATAACGATCACCAACCATAAAGACCTATAATCAATTAACTTTTTTCTAATAATTAGAGGTATGTCTCAACCACTCTTTTTTTTTGAAATTCGGCCGTAGCCTATAATACTATAACAGTAAAAAGATACATCAGGTACAAAAGGTTCGATCCTCGTTGAGGATCGCACAAAAATCGAGTGGGAGGGACATGCCCATACGCCACTCTGTGTCATCGAAACAAGAAAAGGAAGCTACAAAGTCTGCCGCTCTATTAGCAGCTCTATAAACATGAGATATCCTATATGCCTTGAAGGCACAAAAAAGCTCAGCAATCTGGGCCATGGTCTTGTCGGAAGGGTGTCCTCTGGCTGTCCGGTGAAGGTCCGTAATAGTGATGGCAGAGTCGCCCTCTATTCAAATCCCGCAATAGTGTCCGGTGAAGGTCCGCATGCAATAGGTATGTCTCAACCACTCTTTTAACAAAACATCAATTCAGCCAATCTCCACCGTCAAAATGGTTTTGAACGGTCTAGATTCTATCAAGGAGCCCTCCCTCATTTACCTATAAATCCACCTCACCTAAGCTCCCCCATTCTTACCCACAAAGAAGAAGAGGAAGAGGAAAACGTGACTTTAAAAAGAGCATAAGAGGGATCAGAAAATGGGAGGGTCGTCATCCTCACTCTTCTCTTCCTGCTTGAGCTTCTCCTCCCATCGTTACCGCTGTAGAGAAGACGAAGAAGAAGACTACGAAAGGAGGAGTAGGAGGAAGGTCCGGCCCAGCAATGAAGACGGAAGCCGGTGGGTCGGTGAGCCGGACGTCGACCGTAAGGCGTCCGACTTCATCGCCAAGTTCCATGAGAGTCGCTGTATGGATCCAGAGCACATCACTGTCTAGCTGTAGTTGGCTCTCCCGGCCTCCTCTTTTATTTCTTTCTATTAGTTATCTTCTTCATATGTATTGCCTTCTCCCCAACTTGTTAGCTTTTGCTGATCTTTGTGCAATGAATAACTCCAGCCATTGCTTATTGAAATATTTCTGTGCTTTTTTTGAACTTGTTATTTGATTAGGTATTAAATTTAAATAAAAATAATAATATTTTATTTTACAGATTTAATAGAAAAAAAATTTTATTTTCATATTGAAAAGTTGATAAAATATTAAATAAAATTAATTTTAAGATTAGAATTTGTATTAGATATGAAATAAAATTGATTTTTAAGATTGAAATTTGTGTTGGATGCGAAATAAAAATATTAAATTTATAATAAATTTAAAATATTATTAAAAATATAATTTTGTTTATTTTTAGTTTTTAGTCAATTAATAAGTTTCTGTAGTGACAATAAAAGGAAGCAAGAGTAATTATCATGTTTTGACCTTATATTTGGAAGATAAGTAATATTATATAGTTCAAATAAATGGCTAAACATAATAAAGATAACTAATTTTTTTTTGCAAAATTTAAAATTGAATAAAGAATTTAAAATTATGAATAATGAAAATAAAATTAATTATTATATTAAAATAACTAAGAACCGTCAAATAAATTAATTATTATTTTTATATATATACGATATAAAATATAATTAATTTTTTATTTTAAATTATATATAATATAAAATATAATTTATTTCTAATATTAAATTTGACGTGTGATTAGTTAATTTTAACTTGACTAAATAAATAGGTTTATAGTAAAAATTATAGTGAAAATTAATAAAATTAATTTTAATTTAGTTATTTTATTTTATTTTTACTCTTTTTATCCCAAAAACTATAATGCTCCCACCCAATTTTGAAAGACCTCCTAGTATTAGATAATTTCCTTTTCTACTGAGTTAGAAGAAACTTCACTTTAAAATTTTTATAAGAGAATAGTGTCACATAAAAATACTAATTGGTTCTGCAGTGTTTCTCTATATGATATTTTTTTCAAACATATAAAAAAATATAATATAAATTAATTATTATTTTGATACATACATAAGATATGATATAAAATTAAATTAAATTTTTACATTAAAAATTATGTGTAATGTAACATACCAAATAGTAAAAATTAATTTATACCTGATTGACAAACAGATGAGAGAACATTAAGCCTCGTTTGTTTGACTGTTGAAAATTAACCTGATTTAATTTTAACTAAGTATATCACATCACACATAAAATTTAATATTAAAAATTAATTTTATTTTACATCCTACACACATTACCAAAATAATAACTAACTTATATCACATCCCTCACACATCTTAACATAATAATTAATTTTATTTCACATCATACGTAACTTTTAATAAAAAAATATCTCTATTCAAATTTAATTTTAATCTTATTAAATTTAACTTTATAAACAAACAGACTTTAAGTAATTTCTCAGTTAACCTTGGCCAGTTCTCATTATATTAGAAGCACGTAAGATCATTAAAAAAATTATGCATTTCACAGAAAAAAACTCTAAACCAAAATTTCTAAATTAGTTTAACATTAAAATTTAAATCCTAAATTTTAAAAATTAAAACATAAATTCTCAAAATAAAATTTTTAATTATTATTAATTAAATTTATATAACATATTTTAATTTCAATTTAATGATACAAAAATTTTATTATAAAATAATAAATCAAACATAATAAAATAAAATTCATTCAAAACTTTTTAATAATAATTTTAGCTTTTTTTTAAATTATTATGAAATCTATAATTTCTTCAAAATTATGTGTTTTGTACATAAATCTTCCTAAATTTTAATAAAAACAATGTTATGACCAGTAAGAAGCTATTCTTTCGATTCATTAATAATAACTAGAATTGTGCTTTAATTTATTTGCCGTCTCATTGTTTTTTTGTCTGGTCGAGTAATCTGATTGCAGACGAAAGAAATTCATCCTCGAAAGCCTTGAAATAAAAGATTGCATTCTCTTTTTAAATTTAGATAACTTGAAGCTGAAGAAGTTGCATTTAGTCTGAAGTTGAAAATTATTGATTTGATATAAAAATTATTCAAAAAATTTTAATAATAATTTTAGCTTTTTTTTAAAAATTACTATGAAATCTATAATTTCTTCAAAATTATGTGTTCTGTACGTAAATTCTCCTAAATTTTAATAAAAATAATATTATGACTAATAAGGAGCTACCCTTTCGATTCTTTGATAATAATAGAATTGTGCTTCAACTTATTTGCTGTCTCATTTGCTTTTTGTCTGGTCGAGTAATCTGATTGCAGACGAAGGAAATTCATCCTCGAAAGCCTTGAAATAAAAGGTTGCATTCTCTTTTAAAATTTAGATAACTTGAAGCTGAAGAAGTTGCATTTAGTCTGAAGTTGAAAATTATTGATTTGACATAAAAATCATTCAAAATTTTTTAATAATAACTTTAGTATTTTTTAAAAAATTACTATAAATTCTATAATTTCTTCAAAATTATATGTTCTATACGTAAATCTTCCTAAATTTTAATAAAAATAATGTTATGACTAGTAAGAAGCTAACCTTTCGATTCTTTGATAATAACTAGAATTGTGCTTCAACTTATTTGTCGTCTCATTTGCTTTTTGTCCGGTCGAGTAATCTGATTGCAGACGAAGGAAATTTATCCTCGAAAGCCTTGAAATAAAAGATTGCATTCCCTTTTAAAATTTAGATAACTTGAAGCCGAAGAAGTTGCATTTAGTCTTAAGTTGAAAATTATTGATTTGAAAATTGAGAAGTATCCAAAATTTCAATTCAGATAACAAATTTTTTTTGATTTTAATTTATAGTTGAACTTTAAAAAAAATGTAATTTAAAATGGAATTTTATAAAATGTTAACTGAAATCCCACGTCCACTTACCATTGCGTTCTGAAGTTCAAATAACTGCAAATTAATAAATTACATAAAATGTCATAAATTTTCCAACAAAAATTAACTGATTTTGATGAAAAGACTACTTTGGCTTTATTTAAAAAATAATCATAACTAAAAATAAAATAAATATCTCAAATCTAACATAACTCTAGCAATAAAAATAATTTAATTTAATATTATTAGAATATAAAATTATTTATGAAATATGACCTATAAATTTCAGCTTTTAAATTAATCGATAATAAAAAATTTAACATAGTAATAGAGATAGAAGGCCTCAAGCTTAGATCCTGATAACCCCCATTTATCTCTAACATAAAATTTTCCCATGTCATAACAATATTATTATTTTATATATTACTCATTTATAATGGATAAATTACACAGTACATAACCTTTTATACTATGCACAACATAAACTATTAAAAATATTACATTAAATACATCATGGTTATAGTGTAAAAGTAATTTTCATATACTTTATATTATATGAAGAGAGAATTACATACATACCCCTTAAATCATCTTAAATTACATATTAAATCTCTCATTTTTTAATTTTACAACTTAACCCCTCTTTCCTCCAAAAATAATATATTTAGGTCTTTCTCAAGATTTTTAAAGGATATTTTTTTATTGATTTATAATTATTTGAATGCTTATTATCAATAATATGTATATACAAATATTATAAACATATTTACAAATACATGTATTCTACTAGTTTTTATTTTTGGATAATTTAGGGAGTTAAGTTGTAAAATTAAAAAATAAGGGGTTTAATATGTAATTCAAGATGATTTAAGAGGTATGTATGTAAATGTCCCTTATATGAAATATAATTTACTAAATATGAATATTCAATATATAAAATAACAAATTTACTATAGTATGCAGGTAATTATCTCTTTAAAAATATGCTCATGCTGATCTTCACATTACAAATCAAATAAGCTTAAATAAATCATATTTCTTTCATTTCGCACATAAAATCATAAAAGTAACCCCTTATGGGCTAGTCCTACTATAAGCTCATACCTCGGAGGCCACTCATTAATGAGGCCACCTACTCCATTGATTTCTTCCTCGCTTAAATACTTACATTGAGTACCTAAAAGGGGGCTCTTAATTCTTCTAAATCCCCCCAAAAATCTTACATCCCTCTTTTCCGAACCAGGCTATTGATTTACTCGTTGAATAACGCCCTTCAGCTCAAAGCAGCTCCCACTAAACTCAGTCACTTCCCTTCAACTGAGAGGCCCTTCCTCTTTTACTTTTCCTTCTCTACCTATTCATCGACCTTATAATTCAAGTCATTAGTAGAAGCATTTCTTTTTTTCCTAAATCCTATTTATTTTCTAATTTGGATCCATATTTAAACATAGATCTCCATCTTCCTCCTCAATCTCTAAGGAATTGCAGCTAAAGTTGAAAGATCATCTACTTTGAATCTTTTTTTCTTTATTTCCAATAATCTTGGAAGAAAATTATCAGCCACTAAACATGATGAGGGATATTTTCTTATTGTGATGTAGATTGAGAGTCCATTCATGCAATTGGCAGTGATTTGGATGGTTGAAATGTGATTGTTGAAGGAGAATTTTTCTGAAAGAAATGAACACTTCAATTATAAGATTCTTGAGCTTTAATGGTTTGAAATTTTTTTTTAGACAAGAAAAAAAAAATTTATTTTTAAAATTTAATATCAAAAAATTTTATTTTAATATTAAAAAGTACATAAGATATGAAATAAAATTAATTTTGAGATTTATATTTGTGTTAGATATGTAGTAATAAAGTTAATTTTTACAGTTACAATTTGCGTTGAGCTAAAAAAAAGCCTCGAAACAAACGAGGCCTAAAATGAACAATTCATTTCACCCTCCCCTTCTTGCCTGTTATTCTTTCCATTTGTTTTAGTTCTCCTTTGCTTCCCCTGTTTGGCGTGAGGATTAAATCAGGATCAAAATGATACTAATTTTAAAAACAATAGTAATAATAATAAATAAAATTTTTTAATCATTCTACACAAATTCAAATATAAAAAAAAATTATTTTACTTCACATACTTAATAATTTTTAATAAAAAAATTAATTTTATTTTACATCCTAGACTAAAATACTCAATTCAAATATTTTGATCTAGGATGTGAAATAAAGTATATATTTTTATTAAAAATTATTGAGTATTTAAAGTAAAATAATATTTTTTTAATATTAAAATTTGTATAGAATGATTAAGAAAAATTATTTATTTATTATTATTATTATTATTTTTTAAATTAGTATCATTTTGGTTCTGTTTTGGTCCTCGCACCAAACAGAGTTATAGTCTTTTTCATAGAAATGCCTTTTGCTTTCAAGTTACCTATGAGGTATGAGCTAAGGGAACTAAATGATTACATGGGTTGTCATTGAAAGTTCATCATGAAATAATTTATTTTGCTCATTAGTGAATTTTTTAAATGAATAAACATATATTGTATGTGTATATATATTATGAAAATTTAGCTACATAACCTAAAGATTATTTTTATTTACATATTCAACCTAAAACATGTGATTGACCTACACCAACCTAAAGTGAACAAGAGGAATGAGGACTGCATGTGAAATCCTTCTCCTTCTAGCACTTCTACTTAATTTGTAAGAAAAATGGTATGCAGACCCAATAGCTGGCCAATAAATAGATCAATCATAGTCGAGAGCTTTAATTCACTACATTATCTAGTAGTTTAAAAACATAATTTATTGAATAATCTAATATATTAAAGCTTTAAATAAAGATTGGTCAATTTATTGATCAATTATTGGAAACGTGTAGTAGGACTCAATCCACAAAGCTTTTTACACCTCAATGCAGTAGAACGTGTATTACACCTCAATACTGCTTCACTTCACTCCTGTGTGCATCATTTGCGTCTTGCAACATAGTCATTATCTCAAGTACTATCGTCGTGTCAAGATCTCGTTAGTTCCCCTCTCAAATCCTTCAAACATTGCTCTCTGCTATCTCTTCGGTATACCACTCTTCGTTTAATTATGATAAAAGAATGTGCTCATTTAACTCCCAATTCTTTGCAACAAGTTAGATCTATAAAAACATATATATTCCAGCTTAAGAGGGTGTATCAGAACAATAGATTTATATTAGTATTAGACTAATTTAACTATTTTGTTCTTGAGTCATATTGCATCTTCCTTACTCTATATTAAGGATTAGCCTAATGTAACCATAACACAAGGAAGCGGTGGCAGGGATTGGGATAGCGGCTTTGTGCCAAGGAATCGCTACTCAATCTCTCTCGGCAACGGCCGCAGCGCACAAGCAAGCGAAGGCAGCGACAACGGTCAACTACAAACAGCAGCGGTGGGATTGTGGGACACGGACATCCCTTTTTAGAAGAAAGGTTTTCTTGAATTGGAGATCAATAGTGCAAAAACTAGTCATAATATCCTTTTCACTATATATATATATATATATAAGCTCCCTAAAATCCCAATCCTTTTAATAACCTCTCTGATCTTCACCAAGATTGGAAACCCCTCTAATTTGGTATCCATTTGAGGTGGGCCGATTAACAGTAGTAAGGAGTCAAGATTTGGGCCAAAGTTTGGCCCACAAAATTTAAATAAAAATCCCTCAAAAAGTATAACTCACTACAATTTAAGCCCAATTACTCATACTCATCACTCACCCAAGCCCAAGAACAAAATACGTAATCTGTGCCTCTCAACCTCACATAAAAACAGTTCTCACTAAAGCAAGTTTAGGGTTTGGCCTACTGAACATTTAGTCAGCCAATAGGAAGCTGCCATGTCAACAGTGGTCCCCTCCTGATGCTGAAGTGGCGTCCACACATTGGCCGGCCGAACCATTCGGTAGGCTATACCCAATAATTTCTTTCTCCTCACTAAGAAAAAAAAGTACATATGTAGTGCTCAAATAATCATGAAATGAAAATGTTAAAAGAAAACAACAATAAATAAATAAATAAGCAAAAAAACAACATGACATCGAAGAATCACCTCCAAGCTAAGTAAGATGTCAGGATAAACTAGAGATGCTCCACACTATATCTGCTATTCAATTTATATGGATATCGTTCTAAGATAGATAAATTAACATCGAAAGATTAAATTTTCTACGTAAGTATCATAAGAACATCACCTGACATTCTTGCAACTTGTGATGACCTGTTTTCTACTAAATTCAACATGTTTACTTTCAGCCCCTTTGCATTTGTCTTAAGGCTTTCAATCTTTAACTCATAATCAATTCTGTAATAAACTACACATTAACTGCATTTTTTGATTCTTAAGAAAATAAGCTTGCTAACCTTATCACAGCACCAACCATGCCTAGAAGTATCTTAAGAAAACAAGCTTTTTAGTAAAATTAGTTTTCACACAACTCATTCCAAGCTTTTTTTTCTTCTGATTGTTCATTCCAATTGAGTTGGACTCTATTGCTTTGATTCTATCTTCCTGAGTTGAGTTTGGCTTAGAAGTTCATATTACTGCTTCTGAATTTTATGTTACTGTTGCTACTAAGCTCAGCTTATGGTTTTGATCCTTTCTACTGTCAATCCGTTAAGTTATATTTATTACAGCTTCTATATCAAATGCCATGAACTTGTTCTAAATCTCAATTTTATGGTGGCTGAAATTAGTGGGATGATCTTTCAGATTGAAATATTAATTCTCAAAATTTAAGTAATCTAGTTTAATGTGTGGTGGTTAATCTTTATTAATTTGATAGTTTTTTATTTTTATTTGCTTATGTTTCTTTGAGGTTGCTTGAAGCATTTTAGTTTCTTTTAGAGAACCTATTAAAAGTATATCTGGATATGTGGTTGTTGCTAGTTACTATAATTTATTTCAACTCAGTTTAATCTCCTCAAATTAGCAGCATAATATTGCATTCATATATTTTTGGTTTAAGTATCACAATTATAGTCTTTAAACTATATTATGACCTAGGCACGTGTCCTTATTTGGTCGTGTGACTTGCTTTAGCGATTCCCGCCTGGCATCAGTTTGGATGAAATCTTCTATTGCACAACAAACCAAAAGTATTTTTCCAATTTACCCATCCTATTTGGATCCTGCTAATAACGTCATTATCTGTTTCACTATTATTTCATATGATTGATTCAAAATATCTAAACCGTTCACTCTAGCTTCTTGATAATTTGATTATCAATTGTCATATCACTAATATAAGTATTTTTTTCTTGACTAAATGTGTACTTTATATATTCAATTTTTTATTATCAACAAGAATAATATTATCTGCGAAAAGCATATACTAAGATACCTCATCTTAAATATGTCTAGTTAGGACTTTCATAATCAAAGCAAAAACGTACGACCTTAAAGTTGAGACTTAATGTAATCTAAATGTAATAGAAAAATATTTAGTCAAACCTTCTTATATCCGAACACATGTAATAACTCATTATACATGTCTTTAATAACTTAAATATAAACAGTATAATTTTTTCTTTTCTAAAATTCTCTAAATTACTTCCATTGAGATTTTATCATAATTTTTTTTAAATAAATAAAAATTAATATAGGTTTTTCTCTCTCTTTAAATTTCTCTATTAAACTTCTCAATAAATGAATAGCTTCTATAGTAGATCTACCAGATATAAAACTAAACTGATTTTCTGATATTTTAGTGTCATGGCATAACTTATGTTCATCACCCTATCCCAGAGTTTTAAAATATAACTCATTAATTAAATTTTCTATAATTAGCATAATTTTGTACATTATCTTTATTCTTTTAAATAAGTATTAATATACTATTTTTTATTTATTTGATATTATTTTAATCTTTAAAGTCATATTAAATAATCTAGTAAGATAAAAAACTCTTTTATCTCTAAAGCACTTTTAAATATTTATTGGAATGTTATCATAACATAAGCAAAATGGCCCAATAAAATTAAACTGATTATCTGATATTTTAGTGTCATGACATAACTTATGTTCATCAGCCTATCCCAGAGTTTTAAAATATAACTCATTAATTTAATTTTCTATAATTAGCATAATTTTGTACATTATTTTTATTCTTTTAAATAAGTATTAATATACTATTTTTTTATTTATTTGATATTATTTTAATCTTTAAAATCATATTAAATAATCTAGTGAGATAAAAAACTCTTTTATCTCTAAAGCACTTTTAAATATTTATTGAAATGTTATCATAACATAAGCAAAATGGCCCAATAAGTTGTCAAAAAAAAAAACTGAAAATAAAGTTAAAAAAAGCTGAAAACATGTCTTTTGATTTTTAGTTGAGAGTAGCCCCTTAATATTCGGGCAGGCACTGAATTCAGGACTTGCGGGTAAATGATTGGATTTCATGAGGGTATTTCCGTCTTTGCGTTTTCTTTTTTTTTTTAATTTTTGGCCTTTCGTTTTTGCGTTACCTAGGAAATTGTTTTGGCTAGATTTGTGCTGTCCGTCAGATGCAACAATTTGATCGCGTAGATTACGCCACGTGTCGCAGAACTGTCACGCGTCCGCTGAATATCGCTTTGTCCAGGCCCATCCAGCCCTCCATTAACCCTATTGGGACAATCAAAGACCCAGATTGCATTTATGGATATTCTAGAGTATTATTTAAAGTTTAAAAGCCACATCACACAAATAAAATATTAAATTTAATTTTTTTTCACATGTTATATTTTTTTTAATATTAAAATAATTTTTTTCTATTAAACATGTAAAATAATATTTTTTATAAAAAAATCAACCGTCTTATCAGACGAAAGATTTAAGTCATTTTTCTCCGATATCAACAATTATATTTATAATCCATGCATAGACTTTGAATTTTGAAGAGATTCAATCTAGTATGCTATAAGGAATAAGAGGATAGATTTGCTTTGACTTGAAGTATAATTATGAGTCGCTGATATATGGTTATCCATCTGCTACCGCATGAGCACAGGCCGCGAGTGAGCAAACCGCACACGGTGATAGACGAGTTGTGCATGCGGCACAACAGCTTGGCGAGCACGTCCGTTACAACCCTACCATAGCGAGGGAGAGAGATAGAGCGAGGGGAGATTAGGTGAGAGAGAAAGAAATATTGATTTTAAAAATGTTTAATAAAATTTGTTACGAAAAGGTTTGAATGACCTGTATTAATTTTGGTCATGAGTCGCTGATATATGTTTTAATTCAATTATTTTTTTTATTTGTATTTGTCGACGTAGGATGTAGGGGATTAGAAGAAATATCGAAAGAGAAAGAGAGTCCCAGGAGACAGCGGCGCGCAGGGGGGTAAGCCTGTTAGAGGAGGCTTAAGGAGAGAGAGGGAGAGAGAAAGAGAGAGCGAGAACTCCAGGCATCCAGAAGAACACACAGGGGTTTAAGGTGGTTCAGGGAGGAAGTTCCCTACGTCCACCAAGCGATCAGTGAAGAAGATTTACTAATAGAAGAAAGTAGCCGTACCGACTAATTCAGTGCCTTAGGAAGAGAAAGAGAAAAGAAAGAGGGCTCCTCAGTTCGGGCTTTAGTACAATGAGAATTGGTCTTTTTAGTGCAATCCGAATCGCCTTCTTGCTGGAGACTGTTCCAGGGTATTTATAGGTGATGGAGTGCATGGCTTCGTCCTGGTTTTCCAGAGGAAAAGGGATGGACAAGCTCTGGGTTCGCATCGTTTGTCGGCTGTCGGATGGGCCAGAAGCCGCGAAAGAAAGATGATATCTTTTAATACTGGTACTTCTTCTGGGGATCCGTGATAGTTTGCAGCATGTGGACCCTTGGTTTGTAGGTCTGGAAGAAAGTGCTTTGTACGGGGAACGACGCGGTTGAGTCAAGCTGATTGTGACAGGCACCGCTTTGTAACCTTGTGCCCGACGCTACCGAGGATAATCTTGGCTCGTCGTGGACGAGGCTAAGTGAACCCTCGTGCCCGGGGTTAGACCTGGTCAAGAATCTGCAAGAACATAGTTAGCAAATAAATGAAAGCAACTGGAGGCCAGCTAGGCGCCACGTGTATGGCCGGGATGCAGCGCAGGATCCACGCATTAACAGTATTTTCTCTCTTTAATTTATTATTTTACCCTTTATATTTTCTCTAGTTTAATCTATTTTATGTATTGGAATCGAATTATTTTTTCATCATTATAGTGGACATATATAAATATTTTAAGCCTTTATTTTTCCAAAAGATCTGAATTTTTATATATATTCCTGAGATTGAACATCTCGAGGAAATGTTTAATATTATTTACATTATATGTGTATTTCAAATATGTTTGCTATATTGAAAAAAAAATTATTTAAAAGATATATGCCTATTTCTATAAATTTTGTAACATTGGACTGAGATTTGTTTTAACATCCTCCAAGATATATGGTGTTACATTTTTTTAACTTCATGTTTTGCTATTAAAATCATTAATAAGGAGTTTGATTCAAGTTTATTTATACTAATTTGCTTTAATGTTGTTTTGATGTAACATCAAATTATCTAAATATTATATTTTAAGTAATGATTTTATAATTTTTTATAAAATTATTTATGTATATTAATAAATTAAATATTTATTTTTATAAAATAACATAACGTAACATTAAGGTAGTATTACATTAAAAAATAAAATATGTTAAAATAATATTAAATTGAATACTTCTTAAAAAATTTTAAATTGTAAGTACTTATTTTTTTTAAAATTCTACTAATATTAAATTTTAATATTAAAAATTAATTATTTTTATATATTATATTTTTTAATATTAAAATAATTTTATTTTTTATTAAATTTATGAATGAATATATATTTTTTTTCTCAAAAATAATTTTACAGCTAAATATGTAGTATAACAAGCCTTTAATGCACATCAACAGTACTCTAATTTAAGTTATTGGAAATGAAATAAATTCATAGAATTATTCTACCACCGAATCAATTTGAGGTAAAATAAATATAATCTGCATAATATATCATCTTAAATTATATTCAAATTATATTAAATTTGAGGTGAAATAAAATCCTTCAACAAAAATTATGTTCGCTGACTCAAACTCACACTCGTTGCCCGCTACTATTTAAAATGTGGATTTAGATAAAAGATATTTTAATTATAAAAAAGTATATTTTTTTAATAAAAATAAAATATTATATATATCACCTTAAAATTTTATAAAATTATAAATTTTATATGAGTTTTAAATAAAGTTATACTTTACTCTAAATTTTGAGCCTTAAAACTATAATTTATGATCAAAAATATTAAATCTTATACTTTAAATTACTTTTAACATTTAAAAAAAATTAAAGTTAAAATTTAAAATTTTAACACTATATTTCATATAAAATTTATTATAAATTCAATCTAGTAAGATAAAAAAAATTATTATGAATTAATAAATCATACGCAATAGGATAGAATCCACAAAAATGCATTACAAATTTAATTGATTTTTTTTTCAAAAATATTATATAAAGTATGTAATTTTTTAAAATTTTGATACAATATATGTAATAATTTATCTTTGATAATCAAGCACGTAATTTACTATAATTAAAGTATCCTTCGCCCTAATTAAATTAGTACAAGCTGGTTAAATTTTAAAATTTTTAAATATTTACATGAAATATTTTATTTAGGTCCCTGAGGTATATATGCTCACTTTGTCATAAAAGTCCACATGCTTTAAAGCATACCATATTAGTATGTAGAAATTACTATAGTTTACTAGAATTTCTAAAAAGTCTCAGATCAAATCCAAATTAATATTTTCCATCCAATATTCAAATCATTCACTTAGTTATAAAATTACTTTAATTTCTACCCTTCATCTTCATTAAATAATGTCCAGTTTTTAATTAAATTTTAAAAATTTTATTAAAATTGATACTAATAGTCACAATATTAATATTAAAACAACACTCACATCTTGTGTCATATAATTTTAAAAAAATAATTTTTATTTTACTATATTTTATTTTCTCGAATACAATCTAAAACTTATAAAATTTTAATTCAAAAATTAAATTATTAAAATCAATTTCAACTTTTTAATTATAAACTTTCAGTTGTGAGGTGAATTTAATTGATATAAATTAATTAATTTTTAAATTTAAAATTAATTTTAAAATTTAATCAAGTTAATTATATTTATTTTACTTAATTATTTATTAGATAATATATATAATTATATATTTATTGAAACGTAAGTAAGATAATAAATTAATTAATTAATTTTATTATTAAGCTAAAATTTTCACATATAAATAATAAATTTAATTTACATACTATTTATTTTTAATTTAATAATAATTACTGTTTAATAAAAAGATCCTTAACAATTAATTTAATTTTATTAAATTTTAAATTTTTATTTTACTTTCTATTAATATCTTAAATTTTTTAAATTCAAAATCAAATGAAAATTTTTATTTTACTTCAAGCTTCTTACTTTGAGTCCTAATTATAAATGAAAATTTTATTATAAGTTGAGCTAAATTAAAATTAATTAAAATTTTAATCTTAATTAATATTTAAGTTAAATTAAATTAATTATAATTATTTTATTAAATATTTAATTTGTATTATTAAATATTTAAATTTAATTAATTTTATTTTATATATTTTAACATATAAATATTTATATACAAAATTTTAAATTTATTTATTTTCATCAAGTGTCGGTTAATATTCTTATATTTTTTATGATAAAATATTTATATAAAAGTTTTTGATATTTATAATAAATTTATTTATTTTAAAAAATGTAAAAAAAAATTGTAAAATTTTTGCCAAAAAAAAATACTAATTCCTATATATAATACATGACATTATTTGAATACGGGCCAACTCAAATTAAACTGAAATCGTAAAATTTGACTCAAAATCAAGAAGACCATGCTTGGATTTTAGTTTGAGTTGATTTGACTTAAACTTGATCGATTTCAGTTGAATCACAGTTTAATATGAGCTAACTTGAGAACATTTTAACGAAAAATGCAAAGAATGTTAGGAAACATTAGGAATGATAATAGGACGGATTTGAATTGAGTTCGGCTAAATTGATACTCACTTCGCTTGCTTTCATTTATTATTCATATCGTGCAATTCCCACTTCTGACCTGTACCGTCTTCGCTTGCTTTTATTTATCCGTTCTTGCTCTGTTTTATTTCTACCGCTCATATGCATCTCATTCTTCCCCTCCTAACTTCGATCTACTTTGTTCTAAATCTATTATTAATGACTTATTTTTTTTTAAAATAAGAGGATAATATTTATTTAAAATTTTTAAATCTTAAAATTATATGAGTTTATTATGAATGACATATTTAAAATAAAAATAAAAAGATAATATTTATTCAAAATTTCTAAATCTTAAGATCATATGAGCTTATTTACTTACTAATTGGATACGAGTTGGGGTCTGTTTGCAGATTAGAGTGAGTATAATTTTGTTATATACAAACCTGACTCATCTATAACGAGTTAGGGAGGATTACAGGTCATGAGTATAATTTTGTAATTTATATCTGTCCCATTTAATGAATTTAAATAAAAATTATCATTTCTAAAAAATTTGAGCTATGTTCAACAACAAATTATATATTTATGTTTGTTACTTAATTTAATGGAAAACTTGTATTATCTATAAATTATAAATTTTACTTAAACTGAAAATACTTTCAAGCAATCAGGCCGTGACTCGAACTCAACTTGAATCATTTTCGAGTCAAATTGTGCACTTGAAGCTGGTCTCGAAATAACTCAAATTAATTTCAAATTTATTTCCATTTGGGCTAATTTTAATCAAATTTCAATTCCTGTATAAAATTACAATCATTAAAATATTAACGATCAAAAAATATATGATAAAAAATGCAACATATTTTTAGAAAAACTGTGTGAACTAATAGACTGAAACATGAAAATGTTGGCCTTGTTTCCATCCTGGGACTCAAATGAAAGGAATTAAGCTTACAGGACATGAATAAAATGGACCCTTTTCTTGAAAACTCAGATGTAAATTTCCCTTCTGCAATTTCAGCATTATAGCAAGGAAAATACACTATCATGTCACATTGACCGATAAATAATTTAGCAAGTTTTTTTTTTAAATTACATACACATTATTTTGTAAAATTATATTTACATATTACTTACATTCAAAATTTATTTGCACATTATCACTGTATAATTAAAAATATTATATAGTGTCACTCAAATTAATTATAACCACTAAAAATAAATCAAATATACAAAAATATATTATTTGCAGGTTATCATCAGTCCAATATTATTTTATAGGCACCTTATCAAGAATTTCGCTATTACAATCAGGCTACAGTTAACTATCATACATTGGTTATTATTATTGATTAGTCAATATAGACGATCATAATGTTGCTGGGTGCCAGCTTTTGGGCATTAATTGCAAATTGCTAACCTATCGTGCTCAACGTTATGAGTGTTTGAATTAAAGTAATTATGATAATATTAATAGTATTTTATTATTATAATATTAAAAATTATATAAATAGCATACGTAGATAAATTTTGAGAAGTTATTGATGTATAAATATAATCTTCTGTAGTGACTAGAATATAATTGCCCGTTTAAAATATTGTCATAAAGTCCGCTTCCAACGTCAGCCAGGTGCCGTTTGCTTTCTACGTGCTTTCAAGGGTAATTTCAAATTAGTTCCACAATTCTATCTAAATATTACACTTGCCTTCTTAGATATTTCAAATAGATCCCGTAATCTTTTTATCATTTCAATTAACCCCATTAGAGAATAGTAATCAGGTGTCTAATTATTAACAGCCTTTTTAAAATCGCCGCTCTCTGCTACAACTCTTCTACTTTCAGCGTACTGTAATCGCCTGCAACGAACATTCAATTTATTAGTTAATTTGTTGCTTTCTCAATCGGACATTGGATTTACGAGAATATTTTATCTTGTTGTTATTATTTACTTGTGTATTTGTGTGTCGAATTTATTTGTTGGTTTGATTTTACCGCCGAGTTTCAAAATATCTTCTTTATTCCTACTATATATTATTATTACGAGATAACGCTAGTTTGAGCTTATTATCAGTTATAGCATTTCTAAAGATTTTTTTTACTATAAAAAAAGGTTTTTTTCATTAAAAAAACGCTGGAATAATTTTCCACGCTCCATCGCGGGACACCGCACCTCTCCCTCATCTTCCCTCTATAAATCAACAGTTTTATTTTCTTGAACTACGCAATAATCTCACGGCAAAGAGCACAGAGAGAGAGAGAGAGAGAGAGATGAGACCCGGCAAATCAGCAAACCCTACCGGATTCCGGTCGCCGGAGCCGTATCTCTTCGGGGGAATCGGCGCGATGGTTTTTCTCATTGCTTTGGCTCTGATAATCCTCACCTGCAGCCGCCGGAAGTCCTCCAACGGCCGCTCGGCGCCTACGGAGCCTTCGTCGGAGAAGCCGGCGCTCCGCCCGTTTGAGATGGAGCCGAGGATCGTCGTTGTCATGGCCGGAGACGTGGAGCCGACGTTTCTGGCGAAGCCCCTCTCTCTAGATCATCATTACCATGTAGTAACAGCCCGGAATTCTGCATGAATCCGACCACCTTCAATCCTTCGACAAGCTCATAATTTTGTTTTTTGCATTTTATTTTTCCTTTTTTTTCTCTTTTTTTTTCTTTTTTTTTGATCGGCCATGTATGTATATATTGGAGATCCAGTTATAATGAATGAATTAATAAAAGAATTTCTTTTTATGAAAGTTTTATGAAATCAATCTGATATTCGTTTAAAATTGAAATAAAAATTTTCTATTTGATTTTAATCCGATCTAAAATTTGCATAAAAGAACTCGATTCACGCTAAGCCTGGCCCATTGATAATTAATTCAAACTCGAACTAAGCTAAAATAGATTCGATCTTTAAGTCAAAATATTTAGTGTTCATGTATTTAGATTATGACTATATATCTGTTTATTAAATGATTATCTGGAAACAAAAATAAAATTTTATTTGTAGATTTTAACAAGAGTTATTAGTTAAGAAAATTAAGTTAGTTTTAAGACAACCACACGTTATATATGCTGTTGCATAGAGACTAATATAATAAAATTTTATTTTGAAGGAAAATGTAATAAAGTTAATTATTATATATGTCATATTTATTAATTATATTATTAGTATTTTAATCAATTTGATTTTAATAAACAGGTTTGATTTGATCTTATGTGGCCCAAAATTTGATTGATCAAAATATCAAGCAATAAAAATGAACAATATTTGTCATTTGTATATATAGTTAACACTATCTTAATTATTTAATATTTCAATTTCTTTTTTTATAGGGATAATATTTCAGATATTTCAGTATATACATTTAGTTATGTTTTAATTACATCATTATACTATATAAGATATTCAAAATACAATTTCTAAACTTTTTAAAAGTATGAATATGTTGTAATTCATCAGGACTGAGGGCTTAATATATGAATTAAAAAAAATTGAGTTTCTCTTTTTGCAAAGAAAAAAATGTTGAGTTTTATTTATGTAATTAATTGTCAAATATTTTGTTTAAGCCTATGTGCATGTAAGAAAGCAATCGTGCTGCAATTTATCATAATAGTTAGAAGATAATAAATTTTATATTTTTAATAGAAAAATAATCTGGCTCTGTTTGGCAATGGCCAAAAAAGTATGGCTAAAATTACCCATCACCAAAATCTTAAATTTATTTAAAAAAAACTTTAAAAAATTATTTTATATTTCATCTCACATAAATTCCAACATTAAACAATCACTTTATTTCACATCCAACAATTCTCAATAAATTAATCAACTTTATTTCACATCATACACAATTTTTAATATAACCAACTTACTTTATTTCACATCATACACATTTTTCAAAAATGGCTAAAAATTCCAACTACATCTTCTTTTTTTTCTTATTACCAAACAAAGCCTAATATAGAAATGAAAATTATGACTAAATTTAACAAGGGAGAAAGTATATTTTTTGTCACTTGTGACTTTGTTTAGTCGAGATCATTTTGGCCAAAAATTTAAATAAAATAAAATTTTATTTTGCATCTTTAATGCATAAATTTTAATATAAAAAAATTATTTTATATCACATCTTACATAATTTCTAATACATCATTCAATTTTATTTCATATTCTATATGAGTTTTAATATAGCTATTTTTTTCTCATTATATGTATATCTCAAAAAATATAATATTATTACTTTTTTAAAAATAAGTTATTGATCATTTTGATTATGATCATAATAAAAATAAATTTCAACTAAATAAATATATGCAAAAGATGACATTTTTTCTTTAATTTAGTTTTTAAAATGGCATGGGCCATGGGCCTCATACTTTAATTGTGTGGGGGGACCAACTGCTGTTACCACCACAAAATATTAGGGAAATTTCTTCAATCAAAAAGAAAAGAAGAGAAATTTCATAAAAGTTTCTCAAATTTTCTTTATTTACATATTATGCAACATAAAAATAATAGATAAAATTTCACCTAGAGATCAATGGTATAGAGCAAGATTTAAAAAATCGGACCGGCTTCAGAACCGGTAGACTGAAAGGTTCAAGGTTCATTGGTCGAACTGGGCTGGGTCAAACCGGGATGAAGTAAAAATTTAAAAAACTAATAAAATATAATATAAATATAATTAAAATATATATTATTCACACATCAACACAATAATTAGACATAAAATGAATGTTTAATAATTAAATTTAACAAATAATATCTTATGTCAATAACCCAAAAAATAATTCCAAGCAAAACGAAATAACAATAATCCAATAAAATATTCGCAAATCACAAATTGAGTATAATATTTAGTACATCATTACAAGATCTGAACAAATGTATGATTTATCAATATTAAAATACTAAATCATTTCATCATTTCATATCACTAAAATATTAAAATACTAAATTATTTCGAGAGGATGGGGGCTGGAGAGGAGAGTGCGAGGCAAGAGAAATCGCGAGTTCGTGACTGTCGCGCGAGTAGAGGCCGCAGAACGAAGGCTGAGTTAGGGACCCAGAGTTTAGGAAAGTTTTTTTTTTAAATTTAACTAAACCGGTCTAACCGTACCGGTTCACCGATTGACTGGTTGAACCGCGGTTTAGACCGATTCTAGCCGGTTTTAAGTGGATCCGATTATAAAAGTAAACCAGGCTGATTGGCTGACCGGTTCACGGTTCGACCGGATGAACCGGCCGGTCCGATCCGGTTTTTAAAACCTTGGTATAGAGGTTCCTACATGTTGATTAAGTTTGAAAATTATTTATACTTTGATAGTGTCGATAAATTTTTTTTTGCTAAAGGAACTTTTACATATATAATTTTTTGGTTAATATATTAAATATTTAATTCTCAATATTTACTTTTTTATATTATTTATTATTTATTTACTAGACTGAAGATAAGTGTGCATAAAATTCTGTATCTTTGGAACCTATTTGTAATTTTATCAGAAATTCAGATATGCAGTGTGGGCCATAGATAATAAATGGAGAACGCGGCGGCTCGTGAGCGCATAATAAACAGCGGGAACAACGAATATCAAAACGAAGACTCATTCAAATGTATTGAAAAGCAGAGGAAGACATTAATGTTTAGCTGAGTCAGTTCCCACATAAAGCTTATTGATGTGGGTGGCACATTAGATAATAATGCTTCTCACCATTACTTCATGCATGTTCTAGAGAATATTCAATGGAATATTATCCTCTTTTTTAAGTAAAAATTTCTCACTCGAATAATGTAATAGATACGATGTATAATATGCCAATATATAAATATAATATCATATAAAGATATTGTTTATTTTGACTTTAAAAAAACTGTGTGCTCTGAGTGCTTTTTAGGATGTCATCTATCCCAGTGCTACTCCTGCCCGAGCACACTTAACCATGAAATTTTCTATCATTAGCCTCACGGTTTTATCCCAAAAAATATTTCTACTATTTGAGATCATGTTATCTACTTATACAGATAAGGATCTCCCTCCCTTTACGATATAGGACGATTCATTTATGTGTTATTCTCACTACTCATTATTCAACTTAGAAGTCTGCCAGGAACTACAGTTTGCCTCAGTAATTTTTTTCTTTTAGAACATCATCCGATGATCATTCCCCGCCTTCTTCAGTTTGTTTATGCATACGTCGATATATTTTAAGTTTTGTGGGGATATTTTTAAGTTATATATGATATTTTTTAACTACATAAAAATATTTTTCAAATATTTTTTTGAACTATGCAAGAATATTTCTAATTATGCAAAGCATTTATATAACTAAAAAAATATCTTTATGTAACTACATAAGTAGCTAAAGAATATTCCTGCCTAGCTTAAAACATTTTTCATAGTTAAAACTTAAAAAGTTAAGCAGACATGTTGCCAAATATTATATTTATTACATTATTAAAATGCAATAATTTCTTCCTTTTTAAGATGGTAGCCTTTATAATTAGGCATTTTAGAGATTTATATCTTACTCTCATATTTACCATTAATTATTACTCATTTAATTCTAAAAATAAATATTTTAATTCATCGCTCTTTGCACATTTCATAATAATTAATTTTGTGTAAATTATATCTCTAGACTCAAACTTAAACAAATTTGAATGCCAAATATTTATAATTCATGTAGCGGATATAATTGAGGAACAGGTCAGCTGAAACAATCATTATGCTCATATTGTTCATATATATTTTGGTGCCCAATATATATATTTAAATATTATGTATATATATAAGTAGAATTATTTATTATTATGTAATGCTTCGAGAATGACTGAGTTAGAGATGACTCTGCCTCAAGAAGATCTTACCACAGACTAATGACTCGAAAAGCACCACTATATATGGCTTCTCTTCATACACACATACTAATAATATTTTTGTATTATACTCTGTAGTCGAGTTATCAAGGGTAATAATAATAATAATAAATTTTTTTAATCATTCTACACAAATTTTAATATAAAAAATATTATTTTACTTCATATACTCAATAATTTTTAATAAAAAAATTAATTTTATTTTACATCCTAGACCAAAATACTCGATTTGAATATTTTGGTCTAGGATGTGAATGAAGTATATATTTTTATTGAAAATTATTGAGTATGTAAAGTAAAATAATATTTTTTTATATTAAAATTTATGTAGAATGATTAAAAAAATTATTTATTATTATTATTATTGTTATTTTTAAAATTAGTATTATTTTGGTCCTAATTTGGTCCTCGGCAGGAAGAAAAAAATGTTAATACTTATGGTTGAACCATTAGTTATGTGAAAACTATGAACAATCATAAATGTTTGTTGTGATCAAATGTTTAAATAATTCTATGTGATGTTGTTGTTATATGTGATGTATTAGTTTAGATATTTATGTAATTATGTGTGAATATTATATTAATACATGATTAGTGTACATGATTTAGTTAAAATATATTTACAGTATAGATTCATATATTAATATTTTCAATTTCAGTATTGCTTTTTCTTTTTCCCTAGACGTCACAATTTGCAATCAATTAGTGATCAATTTGCGACTGACTGAAAGTTGTTTATAGCCATCAACACACGACTGATTTGCAACTGCATACTTGCGATGAATTTGCGACTATTGTGCGTCTCAAGTCTGTCATAATATCGTAGTCCCAAATATTGCGTCAAGTAAACTATTTGTAACTTAAAGAGACATATCAGGTATTTGTTCTATATTTTATTATAAAACTTTAATACAAATCTTAATATAAAAAATTATTATGTATCATATTTTATATATTTTTAAATAAAAAATCATGTAGTAAAATTAAGTTAGATTTTATTAAATTTGATTTTAACTCGCCTGGTTTGAAGTTTGAACCTGACCTTTGTTACCAACTTATAATTTTCGAGCTATAATTAAATTCCTATTAAATATAATAATAAAATTCGAAATAAAATGAGGTTAACAACCAGCATACATAGTTTGTTGATATTAAAAAGAAAAAAAAGTTACTCTTCTGTCAAAAAATTTCGCGAAATTCATTAAAATTTAAAGTCGGTATATGATTGTTCGATACCAAGTTAAAGTCGAGTCATGTTCAGATTAATTTCGCAAAATTCATCAAAATTTACTGTTATAGCTAGCAGGGCTGTGCTAAAGTCCAAGTGTTTGATGTATTAAATGATATGTGGATATATGTTAATTTTTTTAATTGCAGTTTGTAGTAAATTAACATGATTTAAATAAGTTTTAGACTTTTATATAGGACAAATATATAAGATTTTTTATTTATATAAATATGTTATGTAGAGTATATCAATTAATTAAGTTTAATTTTTGTATAAAAGGATTATGAAATTAAGTTTTAAATTTAGAAAATACATATAAACTAAGTTTATATAATGCATAGTTTTTTTTTTTTGATTGAAGTATATGATGCATATATAGTTACTAAGGGTAAACTATACCGTCAGATCATAATCAAGATTTTAAAATTCAATTTCAATTATAAAATAAAAATATTTGTTCAGCAATTTCGATAGTTCCAGCAATTTTGATATCAATAATTTTAGTTTTTTATAGATTATTTAAATTTTATAAATTTAAATTAAATTTATTAATAATAATTATTGAATATTATTTTTTGGATAAAAATGGGTTTTCGATTGTTTCGGCCGAATTTTGGTCGAGTTTCAATAATTTCTACCAAAACTACTGAAACCACCGAGTTTCGACTGAAACCAACGCTGGGTAACTTTTTCAGATTGCCGATCCAAAATTGTTGAAACTCCGTGGTTTCAACTGAGTTTTAAAATCCGGACCATAATGCTATCATGCATATTCAAGCTCGTCTTTCAATCCAAACTTCTGTTAAATTATCGTAAAATGATATAACTGATGAATCTTCTTTTCCGCATATTCTCATTATATTTCGTTGCATTTTAGCTCTGATAGTTTTTTTTTAATCTTTTTAACACTATCTCTTGTCGATCACCCAATCTTTACCTAGATTAGGCATGAACATACTTTGCTTGAAAATCTATAAATTACTATTTCAAATCTAACAGTAGTATTTTGAAGAGAGAAGGGAGAGAGATCTACGAAGATTTATGAACATAGATTTCAAAATTTGGCGCAATTAATTGTCTACGATTGTTCTCAGATAATAGTGCCATATAGATACATAATACGAGCATATTTAAGAAATAAAATCTAGTTTAGTATTGATAGCCTTTCAGGCAAGTTGTGTTCAGACGATTCAATCAGTTCAACCGATTGGGTTAATTGAATTAAAAAATAAAGGTAAGATCGAATTTTAAATTTTAAAAATCAAGCCATAGAATATAAATTAAAAATAAAATTATTTAAATGATATACGATTGGTTTGGTTTCTTTTGATTAAAACCACACTTTTCTTTTTATTTATTTATCTTAAAATTTCTAGAATTTTAAAACTATATTACAGCACAATAAATTGAATATTATTATAAATTTTTACGACCACAACTTTCAAAGAATATAACTATAAAAATATCAAATGAATGAGAAAATTATCTAACATAATAAATAAATAAATAAATAAATAATTTTTTTGTGTGAATAGGCGGCACAAATAGGAAAGAAAAGAAGATGAATATATTAGCATTAAATATGATTAAATAAGTTAGATCAAAATTTTATTTATTTTAGTAGGATCAAAACACTAAAAATGAGAAAACTAATGGATTATGTTTTCATAAATTGGTAGATAATATGATCCTACATGCATAATAGATTAGTGGGATGATGCAAAAGGTATGCAATATTAGATTAATTTTTTTTTATCAAAAATTGAATATTTGATTAAGTTGATCGGTTCTATTTCATGAAAACCAAATAAATAAATTAACAAATCAATAACCAAATTAATAAATTCTAAATTAAACTAACATAAAAGAAAGAAAAGTGTAAGAGAGAGAAGTTGTTCTTCCCTTATGCTTTAAAATGATTTGTTCTCAGATTAACCTTAAGGCCTCATTTGTTTCGAGAATTTTTTTAACTCAATACAAATTTCAACTATAAAAGTCAATTTTATTGTATATTTAATATAAATACAAATCCTAGAATCAATTTTTTTTCACATCTTATGCACTTTTTAATATTAAAATAATTTATAAATTATTTTTTTTTCTTATCTAAAAAATAAGCTCGAACCAAATGAGACTTGAGAGTTTTGCAGTTCTCGACTCCCTTCTTATTGAGGAGCCTTGAGATCGCTATTTTGCTGGGATTTTCGCCAAAAATAACCTATAATAATTTTGCTTTTAATTGTAGACTAGCAATGTGTGAGGTTAAGATACTGTCATATAAGCACATGAAAGAGTGGTAGAAAGGAGAGATAATGATCTCAAAAAAAACTATTTTATTAACTAAATAAAAAATATAAAAAGTCATGATTTCAGACTCCCAACAAGAATTCAACAACATTTCATCGACTATTTAAAGGTAGCTTTGTGAAATATTTAAATTAATTTATCGTACGAGATTGAAAAATTTAACGACACTTTAGTAACTTGAAAGGGAATTCCAAAATAATATTATGAGAGAAATCCATGTAATTTTCTTATTTTAAAGGTATGTAAAATTAATAAATTAAGATCAAAAGTCAGCCAATATGAGATATACATATATTAGTCGAATCATAGCACCTTAATATTAAAAGAAAATTTCGATTTCAAAATTAGGTCAACGCACTAAATGGTGGTCAGTTTTAGGTAATTTTAAAATTATAAAAATGCGAAAATGAATTAATTATAGACCCATAATTAATTAATTAATTAAAGGTTGTTGGATGTGGCGACTTGATAGCGTTGAGTGCCATTAGCCAAATCTTGAAGAATATTTTCTTTTAGTAAATTGCATCACAGTCCCTAAGATGTGGAGGATATTGTAAATTAATCTTAATTTTAAACAAATTTTAATTTTAGTTCTTAATGTTGCAAATATAATAAAGCTTTGCCCCTTTTTTAGAATTTTGCTTTTTTTACTTTATAAAAATTGTAAAATTTCATTATTTTTTGGCTAATTTACATAATTTATATATATTAAGAAACCATCGTATCTCGCTATCCTCTTAGTTATTTAAAATTTAATAAAAATGTAAATTTTAATTTCTATTATTTCTTATTTTAAAAAAAAATAAAATAAATAATAATATTTCAAATATTATATCCTAAAAAGTCAAAAATAAATAATTAAAAATAATTTTATAGTATAATAATAAAAATTTAAATGTAATATTTTAATTGAAACTAATAACGCCTTTACAGTCTCAAGAATTCAAAGTAAAATTTTTAAAGTTTGATATCAATTTACTGCTCTTTTCTAACCTTAAGGTCTCATTTCGTTGAAAGCAATTTTAGTAATAGCTAAAATTTTCTTTAATTAAAAGTCTTATTTTATTTTTTTAAAATAAAATAATATTTTTTACTTCTCATTTTACATAAATTTTAATATTAAATAATTAATTTATTTCACATATATATAATTGTGATTAAAAAAATACAAATTCTAAATTTTTTTCTAAATTAAGTAGTGTTAAAAGTAAGATGGTAAAAAAATTAGAGTTTACAATAAATAAAATTAATTTTTTTATTTTATTCGCAGACATTATAATTTTTTTTTAACATTAGTTGAAAATTATGATAGTTATAAGGTTAAAATTGAGACTCTCTTTTCCTCAAACAAACTTTTCTCTTATTAAGTTAGAAGAATATTGCATAATTAATAAAGAAAAAGTTAACTTATTGTATAGGATGGCAATGTATGAATATCAAATAAATTTTTTCATAACATTAACTTTAATAGGATGTGAATGTTTGGATGATGCATAAACTTCCAAACATCTATGTGAAAATATGATTGATTCTTCGAGGTTTGTAGCATTTTTTTTTATGAATTACTTTTTTTCACAAATTATTGCTTGTTTCAAACCTAGTTTGACTCTATTTATTCTACGTGTTAGAGCAATACCGTAAAAATTGAACAAGATTAAAAAGTTGATCGATCTACTATTTAGTTTAACTTTAAATTGATTTAACCAATATCAAATTGGCCAAAACGATATATCACTATTTTCTAAAATAATTTTATAAATAATAGAAAGGAGCAAACATAGCAACAAATATTTAAGATAGAAAACTTATTTATTTCATTGCCAATTTTCATCATTAAATAGTAAATATCATAAAAATAAATTAATTTATTGTAGTTGCATATGATCTAATATGTAATACATTTTTGACTTCAAACCCGAATTAACGCTTGTCTGATTTTTGCTTAATGTTGTGTACCTGTCTACATAATCTATAAATTTTTATTTGTATATTTCATTGCTAGCTCTTATATATTTGTTTACATTTGGATTTGATGTTGCATCTCCGTCGTACATGTGGCACTTAAGAGCTCTCCAAATTCTTTTTGCTTATCATTGTGCACGATATTTATATCATCGTGTTCGATATGTGCTTAATAATGCCAATTTTTACCTTTCATGAATTCTGATCATTGTCTACGATGCAAGCTCAACCTGTTAATATCGTTCACGATGTTTAGTCTCATTTGTATCAATTACCATAACCCGACTGGATGGAGACTACTACGTCAACATCTTTTAGGCATTGTTTCTACTGTTGTACCACTTTCACCTCCAGTTAACGGGAATTTATAAATTTTCAGTCACTCACGGCCAGTAAGTCAGTTTTTAATAGCATAAAAAAATCAAGAATCCACGTATCCTTTTTTTGCTATCAGCAATGATCTTTTTGAATCCGATAGTTATAATTTGTTTTAATCTAAAACCTACAAACCATTGACTAATTTGCCTTTAAATATCCTTTGCGGGACTATTAAAAAGATGCGAAGAATTAGAGAATAATCTTTGAACAACTCTTTTTTTTATCTTGTACTAGTCTAGTCTGGACCAAGCCTTTTGATTTTAAATAGAAGCTTTTCTGTAGCTCCTAGGTGAACGTAAGAGAACTCATTCTTGAACCATCTTACATCTTGTATACTTTTCTAGATAGTTTTTGGCTCTACTGTACTGACAATTCAGGCAGGAAGCATTGCGCGCTATTGATTCTCAAAACTCGGATTTTCTTTGTTAACAATATTATATATAATAAATACTATTAAATTGTTTTAATTATTCATAAACTTCTCTACGTTATATATAGTTACCCAATATAACAATGTGGGTCGCTTAGTTTAACTGATAAACCACAGTTCGGATCTAAAAGGTTAATGGATTAATTATTAACGCTGTAAAATATAGAGACTTAACTATAAATTTTCTTTTACCGATTTGTAATTAAATTATTATCTTAAAAACCTTGTAATAATTTTTCCTAAAAATCTATTTTTAAGGTATCGTTTAAATGCGGAGAACAGGCGGCGTTGGGTGTCATAGTCTGCTTTAACGAATCTTTAATGTTTTCTAGAAGAACGTGGACGTGATTCGCGACAGGTGCGATTTGTTGAATCTGGGTGGGTAGGTGAGTCCAGATTAGCGTGACCACTGTCAAATCACTTATTTTTTTTTTTTAATTTGAGATAAATAGTACATAAATTTATATTTTTAAAGTTCTTTCATGCTCACATACAAATATTTACGATATATTTAAGTAATTCAACTTATTTCTTGCTCTTGTTATTCAATTAAAGCTATTGAATTTGGTGCATTTAATACATTTTTTTTTCAACACAATACTTTCATTCTTCTTCTTGATGTTCTTAGTCATAAAGCATAACAAATCCTAAAGCTATTATTCGACTAGATTATAATTAAGTTGTTCTCATTAACATAAGTTTTTATTGACAAAATCAATATTACTTGATATAAAAAAATAAGAGTACATTGTCTCTGGGTAGACGAGATCACTTAGGCACTTTAAATAAGTCTTTAAAATCCAAATAATTACTTCACATAAGTTTTTGACCTTCAGTTTCGATTTTAATTCAGTATCTTTGATAATTATATAATTATTAAAAGACAAAAATAACCCTCCTTTCTCCCATCTCCGGTGAGTGTGGCCACCGCAGTGCTGTGGCCCATGCGCGTTAATAAACAAGAATATTATTCTTATGTCATAATTTAAGTTCAAATTCTTAAGTCATAATCTAATTTTAAATTCTTAGATCAACTATTTACTGAGATTTAATAAGTTACTTGTTGGTATAAAAATTAGTAAACCACAATTACATCGTATTGTTATAAAAAGCACATGTGAATGCTAGTTGAATCCACGAGAATGTGTTAAATAAACTAAACAAAAATCTTTTTAGAATTAATGATTTGATGGAGAAAATTTAAAATATAAATAAAAATGATAAATTTTAAAAAAATCAAATAAGAAATTAACACTAAGCCATAATAAAGTTCTAATATATTTACATTCAAATTTTTTTCAATAAATATGCAATGAATAAATAAGCTTATGAAATAATTTGAATTTAAAATTGATAGAAGAAATATTAGAACTAAACTATAAAAAGCCTTAATAAAAATGAAAGTTCTTTAATTTGCTGAAAATAAAATAAAAACTAAAATTAAAGTTCGTCAGAACAACATAAAAATTATCTACGGTTTAACGAAATGAAAATAAACTAAAGGCAAGATAAATAAAGAGGAAAAAAAAGGACTAGATCGATCTCTGGAGGAACCATGGAAGCCACATGATATATGTATTATAATAATAATATTAAAATCTCGTACTTTTCTCCATATTAAAGCTTGTAATAACTTTAAATTAACTCTAATTTTCCTTGTTTTAGTTGGCATTTTTTCTCATATATATTATGGCTGAAATTTTAAAAAAAAGTTAACTTATTTCAAGCTTTAAGATTAGTGTTGGCAGCTTTAATTTCACATACATAAAATTACAATTTTATGTCATTTATAAATATTAAAAAAAATATATTTAAGTAACACCATAATTCAAATAAATGATGATGCATACCTACGTACATAAAAAAATATTTATAATGTAAAATTTTAATAACTAGTAAAAATTTAATTTATGTGATTAAAATTAAAAATATAAAAATTACACTTATATGACATAAATTAATATTAAATTTACATTAAAGCGTCATATAATTATATATTTATTCGTATTATTTTGACGTTAACATTACCACAGTCAATGGTCTCAAGTTTATATTTATTCATATTATCCAGCTAGCATCGTACTGAATAATAAATATTTATGTAGAATTGAAATTATACTATAGAGTAAATAAACTTGCCCATTCGAGAGCACGTAAACAAGTTTATAGGTTGGTTAATTATCAAAGAATAAAAAGATTTTAATTTTATTTGGATCTGATCCAAATAATAAATGAGAAAAGTTCAATCTGATTTCCATTCGAATTAGGCTTGGCTCGTTTAAATATTATCTATTCAAGCTCGTTATGATTCAAAGTTAATTTGATTTTTAATTAATTTTTAATCAAGTATTTCAAATATTAGATTTAAATGTCTCATTGAATTTAAATTATGTTATTCATTCTGATTTAATAGTTTAAAATAAAAACAAAAATTTAGATTATATTCAACAAAATTTAAATAAAATTATAAATAAACTTCTAAATCCAATTTAACTTTTAATTGATATTTTGGGCTAATAGTCTTATTCATTATACACTTTCTTTGTGAGTCATTTGATGTTGCAATATATATAAATATAAATATAAATATAAATGTAAATATAAAAATATATATATATATATAAATAAATAAATATATATATATATATATATATATAAAGCATTAACAAGAAATTTCTGTAATTTATGTCAAGGCATTTAATAGTTTTATTTTTAAAAACAATTTTTAAATTTCTTAAATTATTATTATCATTTCCTACTTTATGTAAATGCGGCATAAAACTTGTGGGCGAAGTAGAAATTTTCTTACATAAAAAGGAGACATTTTCTAATTATTCAAATTAATGGATAATTTTATTTTTTAATTGAAAGATTTAAAATATGGATCAATTTAAAGATACCTTAAATTATAGGACCAATAACTTAAAAAAACTAATTTTTCCTATAGGTTATATTTCAAATATATCTCTATTAGAAATCTTAGCGATATTAACTCTCCTAAAAACTTAAACTGACAGAAAAAATCAAAAAATATAACCAGTTTACTTATTATATTGTGCACCCATCACACATTGATCAAATTCAACTTTTTTTCATAATACCACACCCCTCAAAGTTATATTAAGGAGAGCGATAATACTAAGCTAATAACAATCGCACTTAAACTATCTAGTCAATTCCATCTCTCAGCACACTGACGGGATTTAAACTAAAAACCTACTCTGATACTAATTGTTGAGATCGTTAATGCTACCAACTCTTCTAAAAATTTAAACTGGTAGAAAATATGTAATATTATTTTCAAAATCAACATTAAATGCAACTTTTTTTAAGTAATTTAAAAAATGATATGGGGATAGACTTTATTGTTATTTCTATAAGAGCTTATTTTTAGGACAATTATATTATTATATTTATTATTAAAATCTAACTATTTTATATACTTTGTATTTAAAATTTTAATATTACATATTGGACACAAAAATTATATGAAATTACAACTCAATGCCATAAAGTTGTGATTCGTAATATTAAACTTTTTGTTAATATAATTTTCATATAAATTTATTAACTAAATTTTAATGTCATCTGCATTATTTTAAAGCTGGTGAGAACATCTCAACAATGGTATGTTGGGGCTTTGAAGGGAGAATTGCATATATCACTTATAAAAAGAATTTTTTACTCATTTAATTTTTTAAAATTAAATATTTACATATATCACTCATTGAATATATAATTTCGAACAAATCCCTCTCATATTCATTAATGATTAGATCTTTTTCTTCTAAATAAGATGAATGACTAGATCTTCTCTAGGATAAAAAAAAGTAGCCTGAAAATCGAAGCTCAGTCGAATCCCGCTTGAATTTGGGATCGACTCGATCCCCAACGCGAGTCATGTCGAGTCGAGCTGCAAGCCAACACTCTAACTCAAATTTTATTTGAATTTGAGCTTGAGCCAAAGTTGGCTCGTTTGATATAAACTCAAACAAACTCGAAATAAATAATTTAATATATTATTTATACATAACTATTTTTTTAAAATATACTTATTTCGAGTAGAGTTTGAGCTGGCATTGACTCAACAATAACAAGCTCGAGCTTGCCGTAGCTCGCTTGATCTTGACTCGTTTACAGCCCCAATCTCCTCTAATTTAATGAAGAGGGTGTTATTTACAATTATGCATTCAAATATAATTTATAGATACAAATATATAATTTTAGAGGTTAAACAAATAAAAGGTTCTTATTTAGGAGTGTCATGTGTAATTTCCCCTTCATTAATTTTTTTAATTTTAGAGGTTTCCTCAACATAGTAAGATTGAAGGAGTTTAAACCCTTGAATCCCAAGTCCCCATCAGCCTTATGTTTACATACCTCATTTCATTTACTCCAATGAATCCCCTTTAAGTTGTGATGAAATCCGCCACCAAAAGTTAGATATAATGCCTTCAATCTCATTACAAAATGTAGCGGAGGACGCGGAAGATGCTCATCGCATAAGTAAAGAAAACTTGGGCGACCACTTTGATCATGATTGTAACATTCCGTGATCTCATTGTAGAGGTATTTCTTGCTTTGACTTTAGGAAAATTGTATGACTTGTGCACTTCCCAGGAGGTCACCCATTCCAATGCTATTCCAGCCCAAGCACGCTCAACTATGAAATTTTTCATCAGTAGCCTCACGGTTTTACCCCAAAAGTCGTCTCTACTATAATGAGATTACAGAAAGTTACAATGATCTCATTTCCTCCCACTGATAAAGATCATCCTTCTGCCTTTTGTCAAAGTTGACTTGCTTCCCTGAATCTTCCTCATGTATCTTCAAAATTTTCTGAATTTTTTCTGTTGTTTTTTTGCAGGCTCAAAAAAAGGGAAGGCCAACATCTGCAAAGAATAGGTGAGCTATACTTAAAAAAATATTTTATTTTTAAATTTAATGAGAGAAAGAATTATTTTAACACTAAAAATGTGTAAAATATGAAATACTTTAAATTCTAATATTCAAATTTGTATTAGATGTGAAATAAAATTAATTTTTATAGTTAAAATTTGTGTTAGGTAAAACTTTTGCCTCGAACCAAATGAGAGATTAATGCACTGTATTATAATCTTGGGAATACAAGGTATATTAATATTGTATTAGTTAAAGTTAATGACATTTGTAATGAAAAACATGTAGAGATTTCACTTGTGTTTCTATTTTAACCTACACAATGCCATATTTAGTAATTTATATTTTGTGTAAATTACATTCAAGTTCTTAAAAGATAATATAAATTGATTTCAATATTTAAAAAAACTTGATTTAGTTCTTTTAGTTTCTTTCAAAATTTTACCTTTTCCTTAGGTCTTTTTTGATAGAAAAAGTGAAATTGATCTTTTTTTTACTAATTTTAAATTATTTATATATTTTAAAGTACTATTATAATCTTCTATTCCCACTTTCTTTAAAAATTTAATATCTTTTTTCTCTTGCTTTCCCACTCTAAAATTTCAAAACTTAAAAATATAAATATTAATATTTCGAAAATCTATTCCAAAATGCTGAAAAGTTAGCGATTGAAATAATTTTACAATATACTTGTAAAAAATTAATAATTATATTTTAATTGGGATCAAGTGACAACAGTTTTACAACCTCTATGACCCAAATTGCAGATTTTAAATATTGGAAGCAATATGCAATACCATTTTAATTTTAGGCGCCCAGATGAAATTTACCCTTATATTTTTAATGAATAAGTCTTTTATCTTGCCCACGGCCGGCCCAAGAAGCAGTTGGACTTGGGCCCAAGAAGCAGTTGGACTTAAGCAGTTGGACCTGGGCTTTTTTCCGTCATTTTAAAGGCCTGCTTTATCTTAATGGCCTCTAATATATGGTGGGCTTTTGTCAGAATTTTTGATAAAATTTGAGTCTAATATAATTTTTGAATTTATTCAAACATAATTATAAATCATATTTTTATATAAAAAAAATTTACATATTAAGGATATTAAAACATAATATTGTAAAGTCAACTAATCTTATATGTATATTTATAATCTCAGCTCTTTTGTATAAGTTGTTATAATATATATATATATATATATATATATATATATATATATATGTGTGTGTGTGTGTGTGTGTGTGTGTTTATAGAGATATCGAATCGATTTCAAGTTGAATTAGTTTTTTTCCGAGCTAGCTAACTTTGAGTTAGAAAAAAATTGAGTCAATTTTGAATCGTGTGAAATATGAGCTAGTTTTTTAATGTTAAATATGAGGTTTTAACATTCAACCAAAACTATCAAGGATTCGTATCAATTTCAGTCAAAATTGATTCAAAAAAACTACCGACTTTCAATTTTAGCCAAAATCCGATCGAAACTCAAGCGAAAATACCGAAGCGTATTTTTCTCCAAAAAAATAATATTCAATAATTATCATTAATAAATTTAAATAATTTATAGAAAGGATTAAAACTATCGATACTTAATCTACTAAAATTGTTGAAATTATCAAAATTAATATCTTTATCTTGCAACCAAAACCGACACCAACACCGAGTTTTAATACCTTGGTTAATTCTATAAATATTTCTCTCCTACAAACCTTCTCACAATTAAGCCTTCACATCACAAACTTAATCAACCTATTAATTATCTCCATAATGTCAATTACTATTGGAAAAGTTTTATGTTCTTTTGAGATTGCTGAGTTTAGAAACTTTATTAACCATTAAGTATAAAAAATTAATTACAACATTAAAATTTACTTATTTTAAATATCTGACACAAATCTTTAATATTATGTTTTGGCTATTAAAATTATATAAATTATAAGTAATTATCTCTTAAAAAACATTTATGTATTTATAATTATTATTGTAGGCTATGAAAAATAATAGAAGGAAATACTGAGATTATAATAATAATTATAAATACTTAAAGATGCATATTTTTAAAAAATATATTTAATTTAATAGTTAAACTTAATAAAATTTGTCAAAAAAAAATCCACATGAAACAATTTCTAGATAGAAATAGCCAAGATACTCAGGTTTATGTACCTATTTGATATGGAGATCTATCCCAGTGTCCCAGATGTAATTTTCCTTTTTTTTCTTATTTATCATCAAGAAATTCTTATTTAATAGCCTATATATAATTTAACCAAAATAAAAAATGTGATACCAAACATACCAAATTATATGAATTAAAATCTTGTGTTATCACCTTATAAAAAACATGAAATAAAATAAAAAATCTTATGTATCACGACCTAACTTTTCTCCATTTGGCACAAGTTTACTTTCTAAATACTCGAAAAGAACCAGACACGATCCAAAGGAACAAAAGCTCAAAGCCAATTGGAATCCTATTAAAAACACTAAATAAATATTTTTATTGCAGTTCCCAACAATTCTAATTTTACAAAAATGAGAAATCATTTCACAATTGCCCTCGTCCAATTTACATCCTTCACACGAATTTCCCCCGTCTCTGTTGGGTTCTAAAACGCGTTCCTCACCAACGCTCGTCGCCTCGCCGCCGGCGACAGCGTTCTCGGTCACCGTGCGTTCTCCGGGGCCGTCGCTCCTAACGTCGATCCATTCTTCATCCCAACTCCAGTTTGGGATGCCGGCGGCAGCCGCAAGCCCGCGAAATCTCTCTGCTGCAGCCGCGGGGTCACCGGATTCCTCTTCTTCCTCGTCGTCCTCTTCCATGGCGTCCCAAAAGCTCAGATCTAAAGCACTCTTTGGGGAGATCCTGCTTCTTTTGGAGGACGAATTTTTTATGAATGGGTGAAGGAGGAGCTTCTCCGCGGTCCACCGCTTCTCCGGATCAGTCCTCAAGCAATTGCCAACGAAATCCTTTGCCTCTTCGGAGAACCACGCCGGAATCTCCGGCACATCCCCGGAGAATCCTATCCGTCGGACCCCGGCGGTCGCATCAGCCTCTTCCGGCCATGGCGGCCGGCCGGTGGCCATCTCAATCACGGTGCAGCCAAGTGCCCAGACGTCCGCCGGCGTCCCCTGTTCCTCCCCCCTCGCCGCCTCGGGCGCCATATACATCGGCGTCCCCCTGATCTCCTTCTCACCGGCCGCGAGCCACCGGGCGCAACCCAAGTCTCCGATCTTCGCCGTGCCGTCGATTCCGATGAGGACATTCGCCGGCTTGATGTCGCAGTGGACGACGCCTGCTTCGTGGAGGTAGGAGATTCCAGCCAGGATCTCGCCGGTGCGGAGAGAGATCTCGAGCTCGTTTAATTGGCCGCCGCGCTCCCTGATGTGGTCGGCGAGAGAGCCGCCGGGGGCGTATTCGAGGAAGAGGTTGTAGAAGACGGCTCCACCGGCCACCGGAGAGACCTCGTAGCCGACATAGGAGACGACCGTTGGGGAGTCCAGAGCAGAGAGGATGCTCTGCTCGCGCTGAAGTAAGGCGGAACAGGAGAGCTCAGCGGACTTTACGGCGAAGAAGTCTCCGGAGGCGGCGGTGGAGGCTAGGGATACCGTGGCGGTGGAGCCGCGCCCGATTGCCGGGCCTCTGCGCCATCCGGCGGCCGCCATTGCCAACGGAAGCGCAGAGAGAAAGAGATGGGGGATTTGGTGAGAGGCAATGGGAGGAGGAAGGAGATATAAATGTGAGGGAAAGGGTGATCGACATCGTCTTCTTGCGCTTGGTCGCTTGTGGAGAATGGTAGGACAAGAAGTTAGACAACAAACTGCATCAATTACAAACTTTTTTTTCATTTTCAATTTCATTTAATATACAATAAATTATATTTAATTATAATAAAAATTAATAAAATTTTGTACTTACTGCCAACCTACAATTATAAAATTAGGCAATATGAGTACAACTCTAGCCTCTATATGATCGTCTATAGAATTAGTTACAAAAATTATTTTCTATCGTTAAAAAAAAAATGATACAAATCTTAATTGAAAAAAAAAACATTTATTACGGCACTTCAAGTCTTTAGAATTTAAAAAATTGAATGCAAAAAGTGTCATCCGATTATTACTTTTTCGCATGGGCTCTCTCTCAGATACCTCACATGTCAAATGAGCAAACAAAAAAAAACAGTGAATTATCGACCTCAAGTATTAAGTAAATCAACCTTCGTGTTTTCTCAAAACCAGTAGAGCTATTCATTGATTGTTTTCGTTTATGAATTCATCAAAGTTAAATTTGACCCAATTCAGGAGAGGAGGGACCCAACGAACCGAGCTTTGTTAAAATTTATTTGATTTAAAATTAATCTTTGGTTAAATTGAATGTAATTAGTGTTCGTTTCGTCGGTTATTAATGTGTGCATTGTAAATATTGTATATAATAATTAATAGGATATAATATATAATATTATAGAAAATTTTAGATATATTTTCTCTATTTATAACTTAATATCTTGCATAAATCATCATGAACTTTTTTCCATTTGTAAATTATCATAATTTTATATTTTAAAATTTTAAATTAAAAAATAATATTTTAAAAGTAAATTAATCATAGATCATTATAGTTAAGCTATAATTATATTTTAATTTATATATTTTTAAATCATTAGATTATGATTTTTTTTTTCGAAATTATAGAGGATTTTATATATTAGGCATCTATTTTGCTTTAGCTTTTGGTGGCTAATATAAATTTTAAGTGCTTTGATTATTTTAAAAATTATAAATTAAAATATAATTATGAATAAATTATACGATCTAAATTTGCACAAAATTCAGATGTGTGTTGAGATTCGTGCAAAATTGCCAGCCATAACTGAAGCCCCAGTCCTTTGCGGCGCTTTTTGTAATGAAGAGGAAGAAGAAAGAGGTCCACCCTGGCAATAGCTAGCCGTCCTTGTCCAAGAGGCGCCGTCAGATCGGCTACTGGCGCCGCTCCACGTGTCGATCAGCGAAGCATTCTCACGCAGGCCTGCGGGCTGCGACCATCGAATCATTTAAGAATATGCGAGATCACAATTAAATTACATTCCTGCCCTCCGTGGGCCCCTGGCCACCGATTGCAGATTCACCTATTTAGTTTTGAAAATCGCTTCAAAATCGGTAGATTGAAAATTTCAAGATTCAATGGTCGAAACAGGATAAAGTAAAAATTAAAAAATTAATAAAATAAAATATAAATATAGTTAAGATATATATTATTCACACATCAACATAATAATTAGACATAAAATGAATATTTAATAATTAAATTTAACAAATAATATCTTATGTCAATAATCCAAAAAATAATTCCAAGCAAATCGAAATAACAATAACCCAACAAAATATTTGCAAATCACAAATTAAGTATAATATTTAGTACATCATTAAAAAATCTGAACAAATGTATGCTTTATCAATATTAATATACTAAATTATTTCATCATTTTATCATTTTATATCACTAAAATGCTAAAATACTAAATCATTTCGAAAGGATGGGGCTGGAGAGGAGAGTACGAGGCAAGAGAAATCGCGAGTTCGTGACTGTCGCGCGAGTAGAGCCCGCAGAACGGAGGCTGAGTTAGGGACCCAGAGTTTAGGAAAGTTTTTTTTTTTAATTTTAAACTCAACCGGTCCAACCGTACCAGTTCACCGGTTGATCGATTGAACCGCGGTTTAGACCTGTTCTGGTCGGTTTTAAGCGGATCCGGCTATAAAATTAAACCAGATCGATTGGCTGACCGGTTTACGGTTCGACCGGTTGAACCGGCCGGCCCGGTCTGATTTTTAAGACCTTGCCTATAAATGAATTTCTCAAGGCATAATTTTTTATTCGAGGGTTGATTTATTTTATTAATTAATGAAAAAAATATGTTAATATGAAATCCTTTATAAAAATGAAATGAAAATAATTTTAATATTAAAATTTTTATTGAATATGAAATAAAATTTATTTTTAAAATTAAAATTTATATTGGACTTCAAACAAGTGTGAAAAAAATGATGTCTAAATTTTGTATTGAATTTTCTAAAGTGAAAATTATTTGTACAATTATGTTTAGCATCAACATTAGTTGAACATAACCAAATTCCATTTTAAAAAAATTTAAAATATATATTTTTTGATTTATCACTGAGTTTGAAAAAATGGAGAGAGATTTTTAAAAACATATTAACCTTTTATTATTTTATTATATTCAGCTTATCACTAAATATTTTAAAAATAACATATTTAAGTTTTCTAATGGGCATAAAAAAAATTATAGTTATTTAATAGAATTATTTTCAGATATAAATATATACATTCTTCTAAGTATACTTGTAAATATATTTCAAAAAATTTGAGAATTAAATTGAAAAATAAATTAATAAAAAATTTATTATATTATATATTTTAGTAAGAAATTTAAAAATAAATTATAAATGGGAGCTTCAGTCAAATTCTCCTTACAAGTAGATCCTGAAATTTTTAGTTACCATATTTGGTTCCTTGGTTTGATGGTCATATAAATTCACTATTTGAGCCCAATTGCTACAATAATTGTTATCTTCACTTCAATTATCATTTTGCCTTTTTTAAATCTAACTCATTTTCGTGTCGTCTCATTCAATTATGTTCGGCGTTGATCAGCTAAGCGCCAAGTGTGCGCAGGCCCAGCAGCTGTGCACACGTGACGCTCAACTGTTCGGTGTCGAAACGTTCGGGAGCCAAATCTAATAACTGCTTCTAATTTAGTCCATCGTATTATCATTGATAATGGAATCACTGTTACAAAAAAAGTATTCACTATCAAAATGCCTTTATATATGTCCTTTTTCATTTATAAAAAATGCTGCATAATCTTTGTAATTAATTCTAAGTTCTATAACTTCTAATTGCAAAGCATAAGTTTTAGCATATATTGGCTTCATTATATATATATATATATATATATATA
>KZ451917.1:2625988-2671828 GCA_002786265.1 Apostasia shenzhenica
TTTATATAAATAAACCATACTTAAGTTATGTTTTAACTTAAATAAGGTTCATAGGAATAAAATCTAACCCCTTTTGTATCTTAAATTAAATCTAATCGTTAAGATGAGCATCTAACGATTAGATTTAAAATATTCTACATAAATAATAGATTTAAATAGTTTTTAACATGTAAGATTTAAGTTAAGGTGCACCGAGAGTTAGATTTTATTCCTATGAATTTTATTTAAGTTAAAACATAATTTAAGTATGATTTACTTAAATAAAATATAAGGATTTTTTAACTAGGGTGTGTTGGTTGTAAAATTAAAATAAATAAGTGTGTGTCATGTAATATTTAACTTTAGGGTGTCTAATAAGTAAATATTGAAGTATTTTGTGTCATACGGGTAAAAATCTCAAATTTTTATTACGTTAAATTAAAAAAGAAACTATTATATTCAGGTGACTGCATGTTCGACCGTTGAGTCACTGCTTACTCAGGACCGTTCCATATGTGACGGGTAGTGATTGGGCCGCTGAACATTCTGCGGCTCGAACCCAAATATTGCTCTGATAGTTGAAGTTGGTAGGTCACTTTGACCTCTATTAGCCATAGAAACATTCGACTTGTTTATGTATTTTTGAGGGCAAATATGTCTTTTGGCTCATAATGATTTTTTTTTTATAAACACTCATAATAATTGATAAATTTTAAACCTTAAAATCAATATTGCTCAGCCTTTTCACCGTTTAAGCTCACATTAATTTGAATGGTCTATTACAATAATAATAATTGGTTCTGCGGACATAATAATAATAATAATTATTATTATAATTCGATAAAAAAATTAATTGGGTTAATAAAAACTTCATAAATAAAAGATTTTTTAATGTAATTTACTCAAATTGGATTAAAAAGCAAATATATTTTTAAATTAAATAAACTGAACCTGGTTTTTCTCAATCTTTTTTCTTTTAAGAGAAAAAAAATTAAATAACAAACTTAGTTTTCTCAAATTGTCATGAGCAATAACTTTTTTAACTTCCTATAGTTCTATAATTATTAAAACGAACAAATGTGGCTTGCAAACCAAAGCGGCACGTTCAAAACTCGCTGAAACTAGTAATATTAAGTTCAAAATCTAAATTGGTTCCGATTACATCCACGAGTTCCGCGCTTAAACTCGAAAATAGTGACTACTAGACTAGAGTGGTTCCGCTCTAGCCTAAATTAAGTCTAATTAGATAATCATCTTGATGCGAAACTATAGCTGTACAGTGCCTCAATTTTCTCGATATTATGAGGAGATATTTTTATATTAAGATAGTGTTTAGTTTAATATTATCTTGATATTATGTTATATTATTTAAAAAATAAGATAACATCAAATTACACGTCTTTTAAGATAAGAAGATTAGGTTGAAAAAGAAGTCGGGTATAAAGGCAAGTCAATGACTTGTGTGTCAATGATCAGACTTCAAAATGAGAAATTCATAACTTATGGAGCCAAATCTTCATTTCATCAGTGAATCAAATAGAAAAATGGATCATGTTTTAGGTGAACGGTTGCAAGTGACACAAAAATCAAATGTTCGATGTGAGCAACAAAGAATGGATCTCATGAGTGATCGGATAGTCAATCGGACCATTCGATTGGGCAATTTTATTATTCATTACAATCATAAATTACACACTTTTATAATTTGAGATCGTTACACTAATTCTTTAATAATCCACTCTTGTATGTTTAGATTTAGTATAATTGTATGAGCCTAATGTAATAATTATTTTATGGGCTCGATAGATTAGAGTGAATCTCTTGCATTTTTCTAAAAACACCTCAAACTTAATAGCGGGTTTTCTTTATCGAATTTATGTTTTTAATGGAAGACTCAACATTCTTGTTTCTTTTTTATTATTCTTTTAACTTTGCATTGAGTGTATTATTGTGATTTTTTACTTATATTTTCGTTGTATTGTATGAAATTTTAGAAAATTATATTGTCGATTGTATCCAATTCTTAACAAAGACGAACTTGGATCACTGTACATGTTGATTGAGTGGACTGTTACAGAAGATGCTGCTGTTATATTCTTTTCAGATGATGATGATGCTATACTATGATATATTGGGTTGAGTCATATGAGTGAGAAAGGATTATTAGAGTTGCATAGCTCATGTGACTCTCTTTGTAAAAAATTTAAAAAAAAATAATAATCTTACTTTAAATAATAATGATCTCAGAATGATTGTTACTAAAGTCTCAAAAGAAAATGAAATGCTCAAATCTAAGAATATCATGCTTAAATCTAGATGCATGCTTAGGATAAACAATGATTTTTATGTCAGAAATAGAAAGCATGTAAGAAATGATTCCCAAAACCCTTGTCAAACTTATGAGCATATTCCACCACATATTATTTATAATTTTTGCCAAAGGCATTGACATGTTGCTTATACTTGTAAAATTAAAAAAGTCATGTTGGCATCTAAAAGCTCATCATATATATGAATTCCGAAAGGTTTATCTGAAATTGATTATCTTACTACTAATCTGATAGGACCCAAATTTATTTGGGTACCTAAAATCAAAACGTGAGATTTTCTTGTATAGGTATGTCTCCACAGTGGGACCAGTGGAGGCATGTGACTCTTAGATAGCGGTTGTTCTCATCACATGATTGGAGATAAATCAAAATTCATCATGCTAAAACCAAGAAATAGAGGGCTTATAACCTTTGGCGATGATACCAAGAAACTCATTATCGAAATTAGTAAAGTCGGTAAAGATTCTACAACTTTCATAGATAAGGTCCTTCTTGTTGATGGTCTTGCATATAATTTGTTTAGCATATCTTAATTATGTGATAATAGTTATGACATTTTATTTGATGCTTCTAAATGTCTTATCAAGCAAAATGATGTTATTATGTTTGTAGGAAATAGATATAATAATATTTATCAAGTTGATCTTTGTTCTATTACTTGTAATGAAATAAAATGTTTAGCATCTCATGATAATAGTTTATGGCTATGGCATAAAAGATTAGGACATGCCGCATGCATATTTTGCATAAAATCTCTAAATTAGATTTAGTTAAAGGTCTACCTAAAATTGCATTTGATAGCTACTCAAGAAGATTAAAACATGTAAGATTGATTTCTATAAATTTTATGTTTATGGCAAGTAATGTAGAGTAAAATTTATTACTTCTAGTAAGAGAAACAAGAACATCCTTGAATATGTGGATTCATATGTACGGGAACCATCTCCAGTTATTTTACTAAGAGAAGCTAAGTATGTTGTTACTTTCATTAATGATTATTCAACTAAAATTTGATTTTTTTTAGCATACAATAATAAATTGCTAGGCTAAATTTCTTCCAAAAAAGTGGAGGCCATCGCGAAAAAACTTTTGGTCGTTTTCGACATGCCCTCTCAAGAGATCTTAGCTAGAGCCCAGCACCTCACCAACTAAAGTGGTGAATTTCAGCAGATTCATCTGCAAATCAAATGACAAATATTCATGAGGACCTACATCAATAAAGGTATATAATTATATATAATAATCAATTGAATTTTCTTTTTATATGAAAGAATTAATAGAGTTGAAGGATGTAAATATGTAAATAGTTCATATAATTTGAGATATTAAACTTCTAATTTACTAAAATAAACTCAATTATAGCAACAACTGCGATCAAACCTTTATCCAATAGATGATTTGGCTACATGAATTCTTTATTTTTATTGTACTATATTAATTAATAAATTCTTACTTGGTTCTAAGACCTCGTTTGACTAGTTTTTTTTTTAATAAAAAAAAATATTTAATTTTTTAAATTTAAAAGAAAAAAAATATTTTAATATTAAAAAATTATTCTAATTCATCTTCTTGCATGGATAAGATTCAATAATTTATTAATCTTTAGTAGTAGAGCTTCAATCGGCTTACTTTTTATATATTAAAGCCATCTAAGCCGACTCCCCTTAAACTCATCGTTAACTTAAGTTACACTAATTACCTTCTCGTGGATATATTTGTTTTTCATCGTATTTATTCAATTTATTTATTCTCACTCATCTATCATAGCAGTTTCATATCAGCTACACTTATTTTACTTATATATTTTTATTTTATGAACAGCATTCAGCACCATATAATATTACTGGTATTATATTTTATAAAATTTACCATTAAGTTTGAATAATTTTTTTTATCACAAAATATACTGAAAACATTTTTGCATTTTATTCATCATGCGTGGATTTCATTAATAACATCACTATCTATTTCACTGTTATTTTATATAATTGATTCAAAGTATTAAATCACTCATTTTTTTGATAATTTAATCATTAATTATTATCTTATTATTACAAATGCTTCTATCTTGATAAAATAGAGTGGACTTTAATCAAATTTAAATATTATTGGAATAACTTATGAATCAAACTTTGATGATGTATATGCAGTGAATTTGTGGGTGGTGATATCATGCGATTAGGTGAGGTGTGGCTCCACAAATTTTAGGGGGTTGGGTGCCGGTTTGGTCAATGGTGCACCTAACAATTAATGGTAATCATTAATTAGTTTTCGTATTAATTAAGATTTTTAGGGGTTGATCTCCATAATTAGTGTGAACTCCACGCAATTAAATGGTGGTTGAAGGCTAACTGATTGATCTTTAAAATTTGTTTTCGACGCTAGGATTTTCCGTTAGCATCGAATATAGGGTTTCATCGAGTCCGAGCCGAGTCGGCACAGCTCAAGCTTGACTTATCTGGACTCGATTTGAGTTCAATTTAGCTCGTTTTGACTTTGAGTTGGCTCGAGCCGTGATGGAGCCAATTCAAGTAGTTCTTTGACAATTGAATTTTTTCTTAGAAAAAATTTCTTTAGTAGGATTCTAATTTGGGTCAAGTATGCGCATTAATTATGTTTGAAAACATGGAGATTGAGTTAAGTCGATCCGATTCGACTATGACTTTCAATAAAATTGAGTCGAGCTTAATTCATGCTACATATCAACCTGAACATCCGGTGATTATCGATCTTTGAGCCAAACACTGGTTCATTTGGTTCGGGCTTTTTTTTTCAGGCTAATACAAATTTAACTACAAAAATCAAATTTATTTTACATCCAACACAAATATGAATATCAGAATCAACTTTATTTCATATTTTACACACTTTCTAATATTAAACTAAAATTTTTTCATTAAATTTATAAGATTAAATATTTATATTCTTTTATCCGAAATTTAACCCTCGAACTAAATAAGTTCTCGAGGTGTGTTGTTTTATAAATTGTGTTAACCACATTACTTATAAAAATAATAACAGGTGTGCCGCAAATTTTTTTACCACCTTATGCAGTGTCAATCAAAATACTATGAAATATATGTTTATAGTAACAAAATTATGCATTCATTAATTCCTTTTGACAAAATAAATATCATAAAAATAAATTTATTTATTGTGATTTAAATATTTAACTGAATAAGATATATAACTTGATATTAATATTGAAAATGGCGAAGAAGTTGCCAAACGGATGAGGCCGATGGTTATGAGTATCACAACTTAATTGTTTGCATGATTTTCTAGTATTTTCTTTCAGGATAATTTTACATGTTGAAATTCCGATGATTTAATGCAAATACGAATATTAGAATTTAAAGTATTTAACATTTTACACACTTTCTAATATTAAAATAAATTTCTCTCTCATTAAATTTAAAAAATAAAATATTTTTTTTCTCTTGTTCAAAAAAAAAGCTCGAACTAAACGAGGACTCGATTTTTTTTTTTTTATAGTTATCGTTGACCAATTAAGCGTGCTTTTCTTTCGATATTATCATTCGGATTAATATAAAGAATATGATATAATATAAATGTCAACGAATATTAAATTTATATAAGAAAAACGCCCAATTAATATTTCCCTTTAAGAATGAATTTTAAATGCAAACAAAGAGTACTTCGATTGATTTTAAAATATATGAAAGGATGATATATTGTTTTATTTATTTATTTTTTGTGATCTATATATTTTAGTCATCAAATTATATATAAAAGAAGAACATTTATCATAAATATTATATATATATATATAGAAAAATAAACTAAAGATTTATTAAAATTATCTTCCTATTATAATCACAAAAAAATGATTATGACATGCTTCGAAAATAATGTTTCAATATTCTAAAAAATATTGGTAATCCATTCATCAATTGGCAAAATGAAATGAAAGACTATAGTCGAAAGAAACCTAAAAATACGACTTCGATTAATTTAATAATATTTTAATTTCTACCTTTATAAAAAAAATCTTATTTTACTGTAAAAATAAAATATTATATATATCATGCTTAAATTTAACAAAATGCATATTTTATAGTATTTTTGAAAAAAAAATTTAAAATTAAATTACTGATTTATTTTTTATGAATCTTATTCTATTGTGCATAGTTCACAAGTTTATAATAGAAATTTTTATCTCACTAAATTTAATTTAAAGTAAATTTTATATATAGCTAAATAGCTAATGTGCTATAATTTAAATTTTATAGTTAAAGTTTAAGATTTAAGATCTGTTTGTTTGATGGTTTAAAATTAATCTACTTTAATTTTAGATAGTCATATCACATCATACATAAAATTTAATATTAAAAATTAATTTTATTTCACATTCTACATACATTACCAAAATAATAATTAACTTGTATCACATTTCTCACATATCCAACATAATAACTAACTTTATATCACATTCTTCACATATTTCAACATAATAATTAACTTTATTTCATATAATTCACAATTTTTAATAAAAAATATCTTTATTTAAGTTTAATTTTAATTCTATTAATTAAAATTAAATCTTACAAACAAACAGACCCTATGGTTTAAAATTTGCACTTTAGTTTTTAGGGGACGTTTGGTTCGTTGTTATCTTGATATTATGTTATGTAATCTAGATATCATAATATGTAGATGTTATCTTTTAACTAATAATTTTATAATCTTATATAAGATTATCTATAGATATTATTGAACCAAATAATTGCTTTCAGATAACGTAACATAACGTCAAGATAACGTTGAACCAAACGCCCCCTTAGTGTTAAAGTAATTTAGGACATAAGATTTAATATTTTAGAGTATAAGTTATTATTTTAAGGTTTAGATATAAATTTTGTAAGTTTATAATATTTTAATTTTTATAGTAAGATACAATTTTTTAATTAAAATGTCTTGACGTAAATGCCCTCATCTTAAATCAATTTTATTTTCTCTTAATGATAAGTTAAAGTAAAATATTACATCCATAAATAACTATTTTTGCCCTTCAATCTATAATTTAGATTGTAAAATTTAAGAGAAAAATTAGGTAAATTACATTTAGGACCATCTTGTTTACTCATACGTGCGTATGGATCTCTTCAGTTTCCAAATTAGTGTATTAATTTTCTATTTTGAGTAAAATAAAAGTGCAAATTATTTCTATAATAAAAAGATTTATAATAGTTATCTTTATAATATTGTTAAGTGAGGTGCACCGTTAAATACCCAATAAAAAATTCTATAAAAATAATTTTATTTGTAATTTTACTTAAATTTATAGAATAATTTAATTGATTTGAATATTATAGGCAATGATCTGCGCATAAGGGAAAATATTTACCCTTGAAATATTATGCATGCTACAATTATATTTCATTAAAAAAATATAATATTACAATTATATTGATATTGAACTGGGACGCGTGGCAAAGGGCCCACAATAATATTACAAGTTTTATTTTATTTAATTTTCAGTAGATTTAAATTTTATTTAACCTCTCAATTAAATCGAATTTTGATGTAATTTTTACGAGGTAATCTTATAATCATATTTACCAATATATTTATTAGGTTATTAGCAATCTATTTAAATCGTCTTCATATTGTAGCATCACGCATAGATCTATTTGCAATATTATAATAAAATGGATAAATTACGACTATTTTTTTGAATTTTAATAAATTATCAAATGAGTTTTTTTTTTAATTTTTTTATTATTAAAATTGCCGGAACCTCACACCCGTGCTGGGGATTGGGAGGAGAGAGAGAAGCCGGTGGGTAGCGCAGCCTTGAGCGTGCGCGGGGATCGGAGGAGAGAAAAGGGAAGGGATATAATAGTCATTTTAAATAATAATAATAATAATAAAAAATAAAAAGAATCAATTTGATAATTTATTAAAACTCAGAGACCCCGATGTTATAATGTAAATTTGTGCGTTATTAAAACCTTCAGGGACTTGGTTGTAATTACCTTAATAAAATTTATATGATTAAATCAATAATTCTGATATTATATTTGAATATAATTTCTACAATTAAAATTAATAAATATTATTAAAATTATATTTAAATATAAATGATATAAATAAATTTATAATTTAAAATTAAAATTATATTTAAATATAATTTTGAAAATACAATTTAAATACAATTAGTTTTTTTTTACAATTTTAAGCATACATGCAGCAGGCACTCCTGTGGCCTTTGATGTTAGTTTGTTATTATAAATTATATTTTAATACAATTTATAAAAAAATGTCGACGTCAAAGGCCCCACACATGCGCACAGAAAATTATAATTCGAATAGGTTTAAAAAAATATTTGTGCCAACTATTAAATCATATTTAATCATAATTTTTAAGAATAATTTATATGCATGTCACTTACATCTTTAAATATAATATCTTTATTCTAATACATAACGTTCTATAATTTAAACTTTGTAAAAGATGTGATACATTATTTAAAATTTTTTGTGCCTTGGAGGGCCATTATTTAATTTTTTAAATTTAAAAAATGTGCACCGAAACTGTGTGCTAGATGTCATTTTCTTCACGTCGAATTTGCTCTTCTATTACTGTGTATATGTGCACGATATCATCTGTCTCAAAGCACATGACGTACGTAAAATGATTGTTGGTTGAATGCTATGTGGCGAGCTGGCACGACAACACAAAATTATAGAAGTAAAAGAGGGAGAGAGAGCAAAAGTTGAATAGTGACACACAGCAGACTAATTCGAGCGGCTAAACGCAGTAAAATTTTGAAACTAGTCAAGTCTCCACTTCTAAAGTTTATTTTGATCGTAGTTTTCAAAAAATTTAGAAATTTATTTTAATTATTAAGTGAAATTATTTTATTAATTTGGACGAGTCCTCAAAGTGTCGATTCGTCCATCTTACGACAACACGAGTGTCACAACTACAATTTTGTTTTAAATTTAAGGACTCGCCCGATATAGGTAATTCTCTGTTTACTAATTAATTAATTAAGTATTAAAATTTAATCTTAAAATTAAAACTTATTAGTTTTTTTTCTGTTTTTAACACTGAGGGTATGTCTGTTTGTAAGATTTAATTTAACAAAATTAAAATTAAACTTAAATAGAGATATTTTTTTATTAAAAGTTATGAATGATGCGAAATAAAATTTGTCATTATTTTGGGATATGTGAGAAATATGATATAAGTTAGTTATTATTTTAATAATATACGTAGGATGTAAAATAAAGTTAATTTTTAATATTAAATTTTATGTATAATGTGATATGTCTATTTAAAATTAAATCAGATTAATTTTTAACTGTTAAATAAATAAGACTTGAATCGTGCTTTTTTATAATTAGATATACTCCAATGGATTAGGATATATATATCAATAATAAACATATATATATATAATAGAAATCATGATATTATATAATCAAAAACTCCTGATTATAACATTTATACACCTATCAAAGAGGAATTTTAAGAGCAACAAAAACTTAAAATGATTTTAAAATATTCAGCAGAGTGATTTTTATTTTCTTTAATTTTTTTTTGTGGTCTGTATTTTAATTGAATTTTTATTTTGATATTTTGTATGACATGCTTTGCAAAGCAATGCTTAAACTTTGTTTAAAAAAAAACTTTATTTAAAAAAATATAAATCAATTTAGCAGCTGGCATAATGAAATAAAAAATCTTAAGCTTGAAAAAAAAAAGAAAATACTTAAAAAATGAGACATGGGATGATATTGAAGGACCACGTGACTTAGTGATTTACTATTAATACAAAAATTTGTTGTTAAATTCAAATTTGGTACATATCGTGGAATAATATATCGACATCAAGAGTCTGCGCAGAGATCAAACTGGTCAAACAGTAAGCTAACGTTTAACTTTATAGCAGTCCCAGCTTGTGCCTTGTGTCCCAACTATGACGTGATTATAGAACTACATTTTGGCATTAGCCCGCGTTTTCTCATTAGGGTAATGGGCCCCATATTCAATATACCTGTATTTATATGAATAGAGCTATGAAGGCCTTAACTTAACCCATATCTGATTATAGCGGACATCTTCGTAATACTATAATTGCAACTTCATGACGGAGATCACGATGGGCACTCCGACAGAGATCACAGCGTGGCATCTTTAATCAGTTTTATCTTCGCATAGAATTCCGTTTGTCGTTAAAGAGTGAAGAAGCAACACGCATTATTAAGGGAAATCAACGACCGTAATTTTTAGAGGATACTTTAGAAAAAGATAACTGTTAAAAATGGACTAACGTTACTAATGATGTAGGAGCATTGAACCTGCCGCAAACTCGTTGCCATGGATTTCAGTCTTCAATATGAAAAATTCAATGAATTTTTTTTGCAATAATTTAATTAATAGATTTATCTTATTAAATTTTTCATATGAGTGATTACATAATCAAAGGATAATATTATTTATTAATGTTTTAGAATCAATAAGCATCCTATTGTAATATAAAGAATAATGGAATGAAATTAGTTTTCCTTTTTTCTTTTGAACCTTATATAGTTATATAGAAGTGTTAACGAGAAATTCTCCCACGATACTGCTTGCATAAAAAATAACGTTAAATGAGTTTAGTTTCTCGAAAAAATAGTATCTGAAAAGAACTTCTCATGTTGAGAAAAACATCGAATGAGTTTATATTATCTATTTTTTTAGCTATTTTTATATTTTATATTATTAATGAGTTGTATAGGCAATTATAATTAAAGTTTGTCTTTAGTGATAATTGTAACTTTTTTTTTGCTATTTTTATCTATATTAAATTAATATTAGAGAAAGTTTTTTCTTAATTCCTTAACAAAGAACTTTATTATAAAAAATAAAAAAAAACAAAGAAGTATCTATTTTGATTTTTATGAGTATGTGCAAATACTTATAATTTTCTTTTCATATCTCCTTTTGGCTTCTTCAATACACATCTATCGTTTCTTTTTCTTTTTTAATTACAAAATTTGAGTTGAAAAAAGTTGATTAAAAAAATCAACATGGATAAAAAAAGATAAAATTAGTGGGAAAAAAAGGAAAAGTATCCATAATAAATAAATAAATATATTAAAAAATAAATAAAAAATAAGACTTTATTGAGGAGCTCAACCGGCGACTTTACAGCTATTGCATCGAGTCATCGACAGCCTGGACCTGCTCTCCTCCGTCTCTCACCTTCTTGAGCACAACTCGATCGGTTTAGATTGATTATAAGCAAAATTTAGACTCGAATTAATCAAAATCGGTTCACCACTTTGAAAATCGATGCTGAATCGTATAAATTGAGTTCGGGTCTAGTTCAAATCCAGTTTGGGTATGGTTCTTACTCTTATCTACCTTTCTAGAATTCATATTATATCAAAAAGAATTTAAATGCGATTCTGATTATTTAATAAAATTTAAATGAAATTTTTATCAAGTATTTAATTTAAAAAAAGAATAGTAATGAAAGAAAATAAATTTTAAATATTATACAATTATTATTTGATTGTAAAATAAAAAAGTTTAATTCGTACGTTACAGAATTGATAAATTTAATAATTCTTAATTATTAAATTGAGTATCATTTTTGATTTCTGAATACTACGACTAAAAATTAAACCGAATCAATCAGTTCTAAAATTTTGAAAACCAAAATCGAACCGAATCAATCAATCTTGGTTCGATTCTGATTCGTTCTCGATACTTCGAGTATTTTTACACCCGTAATTCACATTAATTCCATTATAGCATGCGATGAAAATGATCAACAAGAGTTTGAAAATTTGATCTGAAATGATTTTTGGATGATATTTTTTGTATTTTATGTTATTTTAATGGCTTTTGTCTAACTAGATAATAATTTTTTTGTCAACGGACAAAATTGCCCTCATTTTAAATGTAATTTATATAACTAATAATGCTATTGCTGAAAGATTTTTTGATATTTGATATTTTTATTTTATTTTATTTTTTGTTTTTAAAATCTTGAAACTAAAAGGTAGAGCTGCCATTTGGCGAGGAGGCTGTCCAATCGTAAATTAGCAAGGAATAATTTTTTTTTTAAAAAAAGGGATGAAAAGTCAACGGTCAAACCCTTAGCCTAAATTGAGATGGATTAAATTTTTTTATTTAAAAAAGTATAGATAAAGTAATTATTTCTAATTAAAAAATATAAGTAATTATTACACTGTGCTCCATTGTATTATGAAATATTACAATTAAGTCACTGAGATTTATCTTATTAAGTTGATTGCTCTTTTCGTCAAAATTTTCATCCAGCTTTTTATCATATGATAATAATAATATATTTATTTCAAATTTCTGCAAATTAAAGTAAAAGTAATAAAATAAAAAATTACAAAGGTAAACTACATTTGGGCTCCTAAGATTAAAAAAATGTTCTGAATTGGTCTCAAATCTTAAATAATTTCGAGTTATAAAAATGCCATAATTTTAATCTCTTTTTAAAAATATTATCTTTTTCATTAGCCCCTTCTCGATAGTAAATATGTAATTTGATTATTTTGTTACAATAATTTGAGCTATTTATATATTTTAAAAGCCATTATATTTTAATATCCTCACCTTTTAAAAATGTATGAAATTCTAAAATTTAATTTTTTCTATTTTTTGCTTTCCACACTCTAAAATTTATAACTAAAAGAGATAAATAAATATTTCAAAATATATTCTAAAAAATAAAAAAAGGTAATGATCGAAAATAATTTTATAGCATAATAATAATAAATTAATAAATTTGTCTTAATTGAGACTAAAATAATAGCACTTTTATAATCTTAGGAATCTAAATTAAAACTTTTAAGTAGTTGAGACCAATTTATAACGCTCTTCCAACCTTAAGTCCCTAAATACAATTTACTTAAATAACAAACCCAATGTCCTGAGTTTGTTTTTTTTTTTTTTTTGATAGTGGCTTGTTACTTTATAATATGTTATAATTTTAAATTTTTTTAGAGAACCTATTAAAGATATTATAGTAATTGGAAGACTTTTTTTAATAGTAAAAATTTAAAAAGTACCTTGAAAAAATTATGAACAGATAGAAGGAATTATCATCTTTATAAGTTATACCTCATAGACCTAATTATAATATTTCAAAAAACTTGGAACTTAAATGCAATGATATTCTAAACTCAAGAGATTCATGAGTAATTTGCACATTACTTCTCTTATTTAGGATAATGAATAAGATGACTGCAAAATTTACGTAATTCAATGCTTTTCATCGAAAATTTTTATTCAATATATATATATATATATATATATCAAGTTACAATAAGATTTTTATTTTTAATTTATAATAAAATAAAGAGTAATCATTTTATTATATGATCATAATTAATGGCACCCGATTTCAAGTATATATCTATGTGTTTTGAAATTCTAACTTATTTTTCTAAATATTTTTTTTAATGAAATATATATTTTTTCTATATATTTAAACCTCTAACTTTTTGCGAAATATATAGAAGCATGGATATTTCAGTAAAGAAGTAATGCATGCATGCAATTAATTTCATTAAACATATATGATGTAATAGCAACAAAATTTAATTCAAGTGATAATTTCTAGAAGTTTACTATATAAAATATAGGGGTAAATTGCATCTTGGGCCTTGAGGTTATGAGGGGATGCAAATTGCTCCAATTTTTTTTTAAAATTTCAATTCTAACCCCTATAAAATAGAAAGTGCTATAATTTTGTTCTCTTTCAAAACCTCGCTTTTGTTGTTAATGTTTTTAATAGAAAAATAAAATTTAATTATACTTGCTAGTTTGAACAACTTATATATTTTAAAAGACTATTATAGCTCATTATTTTCACTTTTTTTAAAAAAAATTAATTTCTCCCATTTATTACGTTCTAGTTTCTCCATTTTAAAATTTAAATTAATTATGAATAATCTTACAGTATAATAGTGAAAAATCAATAATTATGTTTTAATTGAAATTAAACATAGCATCTTACAACTTTAAAAATTAAAATTGAGATTTTTAAAATATTGTGATTAATTTGCATTGCACTTCTGATCTCAGGGCTCAGATGCAATTTATCGTAATATATATATATAGTTTGGATTTTATATTATGGTGATTAATTTTTTATGATTAATTATATATATATATAGTTTCGATTTTATATTATGGTGATTCAAAAATTTACTTTTTTTATGATTAATTATCCAAGATTTGACTCAAGCTGTCATTCGGTCAATTACATTGGCTATATTTTAAATTTTTTAATTAAAACTTAACGCAGATATAATATCTCGAAATAATGAATATTATCCTTTGCACAACATAAAAATTTGACCGTTGTACAGAGAATTAACCATCAGTCTCTTTAAAATTAAGTATTATGTGTAGATATTTTTCTTTCATCCTCTGCTAAACTCGGCTGCAACCATCTTTCGGTGAGTTGTTCGTTTATCCAACGGCCCTTGCTCATTCTCGTGATTCTTTCCGTTATGAACATTGTTTTCTTCGAGCAAATCTCTATTATCTTCTCTAATGTATTGCTCATCTAAGCGTTTGTTGCAATAGATTTAAGCACTAGGTGTGCAGAAGAAGATCGTAAATTATAGCTCTTTTGTTGGGATCTTTCGTTACGAGAATGAAGAAGAAGACTGGGAAAGCTCGTTAAAATGAGTTTCATCGAAGAAGATTATCATCGAAGAAAGCCTCGACGACGGTGTTAGTCATTGAACAAAGCTCCGTCAAAAATTTTGTTAAAGTATAAGAACTCAACTACATGTTGGTTCAAACTTTTGAATTTATTATAATTGGATCGCGTATATTCTATTGAACTCATTTTATTTGTTTTGGTTCAATTTTGGTTTTCATTGAATCCCAACTCACAAAAACCATCAAATTTGAGCAATTTGGAGTTTATTTAGCATGATTTAAAAATATGTAAGATTAATAGCAATTAGATCCCTCTAGTTTAGGATTATGTACACTTAAGTCTCTTTAATTTTTAAATTAATCAAGTTAATTATTTATTTTGAGAGAGCTTGTAAATATGCCTATTGGTATTAATAAATGACTTTGGTGAAAAAATATAGTCTTTATTGGGTACCTTTAATAATAAAGAGAACTTATTTGCATATTATTTTAAATTAGATGACCAATTTAATTAATTTAAAAACTGGAAGAACTCAATTGCAGTTAGTTTCAAACTAGAGGGATCAAATTACTATTAACCTAAATACGTTTTGTGTGCAGTTGTTTTTAACCATTCATTACAATTCTTAATGAGTTTTTTCGAAGAAGTTCTCTTACCATTTAGGTCCTATTTGTTTGGCCATTAAAAATTAACCTAGTTTAATTTTAATCAGGTATATCACATCACACATAAAATTTAATATTAAAAATTAATTTTATTTTACATCCTACACACATTACTAAAATAATAACTAATTTATATCAAATCCCTCACATATCCCAGCATAATAACTAACTTTATTTCACATCATTCACAATTTTTAATAAAAAAATATATCTATCTAAATTTAATTTTAACGTCCTTAAATTTAACTTTACAAACAAACAGACCCTATAATAATTAAAAATATGTAATATGTATAATGTAAAATTACTCTTAAGTTCCTCGAGGAAGTATGCAAACACAAATGTAGATAATTCCAACAAACTCCATTTCTCTCTCTTTCCTTACTCGTCATGCCAAGCTACCTATATGAGGAGAGAAGTTTTCACTTGAAATTTAATCGAAAGATTTTAGAAGATCACAACAAAATGAACCTTCACTCACACACCAAGATTCAAAAATTTAAAAAAACTTAAGTGGCATTTGGTTCGGTGTTATTTTGATATTATATTATGTAATTTAGATGTCATGATATCTAAATGTCATCTTTTAACTGATAATTTTATAATTTAATAAAAGATTTTTTGTGAATATCATTAAATTAAAAAATTACTTTTTCTAGATAACATAACGTAACATCAAGATAACATTGAACCAAACGCTCTCTTAATATTCTTGTTTAACATCATTCGTGCAAAACAATGGCATTAAAATTGTGCAAAACTTTGAAACTCATTTACAATAAAATTTAAAAGTTAAAAGAAAATTCTGGGTGTGGAGGAGGGCACGATGATTACTGGTTGTGAAAATTTATTTATGAAGTATATGATAAACTAGTTTTGCTAGCAAAAACTATTACTATTACTATTTTGCACATCACAACTCACAAGAGCAACTGGAACCTATTAAGAGTCTTCTTAAGGTCATATGTCATCATTTTAGGTGTTTGAGTTCTCATAACTCCTGAATAAATCAAAGTTATTTTTGATGGTTCAATACAACAAGGGGGTGTAGCCGGAGCTAGTTCATCATTTAGGACTACTAGATGAGCTTCATCCAAGACAACGGTAGAAGAATCTTGATAAATGCAGTGTTTATTGACAAAAAAATGGATTATACTTGAAAGATTAAAGACTATTCCAAATGATGTACCAAGGGCATGTGAGATTTAGCTAAAGGGAGACTTTATGGAAGAGCATCAACTCATTTACAGTAAGATGCACCAATATAGAGGGACTTGATGCTAAATAGACATCACACGATACTATATAAGCTACTCTAATCAGTAGCAACTTAAGAGAAAATTATTGGGAATCTTCAAAGAGCGGCAAGGAAGGCAACAATAATAACAGCAAGGAGAGCGTAATCTGGACAAGCAGCCTTGTCATCTCGATCTTATATTAGAGCATATTATAAATATTTTGCTTTCATTTTAATTTTTTAAGCTTACACTATAGTGTGGTCGAGTTTTTGGTACACTATGCTACATTTGGATGAAAGGCATGCCCCTTTTTCATTAATTTTTACAATATTTTTTTAAAGATGTCGGTTAACTTTTATATATTTATATTTATATTTTAATTTGATACTATAATAATGCTATATTTCTAAAAAAAAAGCACACTTTCACAATGCTATAGAACTTTTTTTAAGAATATTTATGGACAAGGCAGTCTATCACTTCAAAATATAAACTTATACTATAAACCTTTTAAATTTGATATTTACAATTTTAAAAGAGGGATTTTCATATACGATTAAAGTTCACTCAAAATTATATATGTTATTTAAATACTTTAAAATTTCTATGACAATCAGTTTCTTATAATATTAATTTTTTAGCTTTTATCATCATAAATATTTAGAGGTTTTACCTCATTGGAACAAATTCTAGATATATTACGTATGATATAATTAAAAATTACTTTAATGAAGCTAAGGAATGTAATTATAGAATTAAGTATAAAATATAAATCTCTCATTTTAAAAATAATGCAAAAAGGGTAGATATACTGTAAAATAGTATGTAAGTGAGATTTAGGGTTCAAACATTGTGGGAGAAAATGTCACTTTTGAAAACACCTTACCAACATGTCTTTTTTCTAATATTTTTATCATACAAAAAGGACTTGTTTATTTATAAAAGTTAATTTTAATTAAATTAAATTTAAATAAAAATATTTTTTATTAATAATTGTGAATGATGAAATAAAATTAATTATTATATTGAAATATGTGAGAGATAAAGATATAAAGTAGATATTATTTTGATATATATATATAAAATATGAAATAAAATTTATTTTTTATTTTGAATTATATGTATAATATAAAATATAATTAATTTTTAATATTAAATTTTATAAAGGGCATTATATAACTAATTAAAATGAACTAAATTAATTTTAAACTGGCTAAACAAATAATTCCCAAAAAATTATAAATTTAAACATATATTTAAGTTTTTTTTTAATAGCATAAATATGTAACCAAGTCAGTCTTGGTAAATGAAACATGAAATTTCTACATAGGCCGTCATGCGCGTAATGGCCATTATTGGATTCGGTGTATGTGCACCGTCCTGAGTCCAATCATCGAGTGCAATATGTACACTCTAAGCAGGCTCATGCACATGTGGCGCCTAGCGATTGAGTGCCAAATAATTCGGAACCTCGAATCTAATAATTTTTTCAGCAGCGAAGCGCGTTCTTCTGCTTGAATTGTGCTTAGTTGTTGGTGTCATTCAGTTGAAATCAATCTAAATACGCATTACATAATAAAAACTTGACAGTTTCCAGCTGAAATCAATACATTCCCACACATGAAACACAGAAAACCAATCAATATCATGTCTAAAATCACGAAAACCTTCCATTTAACAATATAACCACTCAGATTATATAAAGTTCAGTGTAATGAGTCAACAAACAAAACCCATAAAACCTTTCCACTTTCCAGGGCCCAAAAAAACAATCTGCTCACATATCAGTTTCATGAGTTTTTCTTGCCATCAGTGTGCGATAACATGCGATCGAGCGACTGCAGCTGGTTGCGGAGATTCTGATTATCTTCCAGAAGGCGGTCGTATTCGATGAGAAATCCCTCGGATTGTTTTCTTAGAGCAGTCGTGCTGGCTTCTGCCGCCTGCAGCTCCTTGGACTTTGCCTCGTGTTCTGATTTTAGCTGGTCGATCTGTTCTTTCAACTTCACTATTTCTTTCTCTTTTGATTTGATTTCATCGGGACTGCCGAGCTTTGCTTCCTCTAATGCTCTGTTCTGCTTGGTTACAGCCTCCATGTTCCTTCTCAGTCCACGTAGCTCTCTGATGTAATGGTGCAGTCGGTCAACTATCAGGGCAAGAAGCAATGAGTAGCCTGCAGTGAAAACATCATTGAATTGAAAAACAGTAGTAATTCAAGGCACGACGTTTTGTAGGATAACAATGAAAGTTAAAAAAAAATAAAGATAAGATACAAACAACATTGAAGATATAAGAATCAAGAGAACTGTCTTCAAAGTTAAAAAAAAAAATAAAGGCTTCACTAGGGCTGATGATTATAATGGAAACTGAAAACTAATTTGAATGTCGAATCAATTCAGAATCAGATGGAAATTTTTCAATCAAAGCATGAGGCAAGGGTTTGGCTCAAAATCAGCTCCATATCAACCGGAGGCAACACCATGAGCTTCATTCATTCCGAGGCAAACACCTAAGCGTTTGAACTGAAGGTCCAAACTCCACATGTATGCCACTTCGTAGCTTTCAGGGACATATTCCAAATTAATGAGGGGCAATAAATTCTGACACTTAACTTGTAAAAATAGTACTATAAAATCAGATTCCTCGAGTATGCTCACAAAATGATACATGGAGTCGTTAATTCAGGAATTTAACATTAATATCAGTGAGGGACAACCTATTAAATCCAGATCTTTTTTTTGGTTCACAAGCTCTCCGTGGACAGACAAGGTGTTGACACCTATAATCAACCTCTTCCCTATTTTCTTTGAGGCAGTAGGCCCTTAACTTTTTAGTACTTTTTGGTAGAAGTTCTCACAACAGTGCTTTCAACCACTGAAGTAAAAACCAAGAATAAAAGCTCAAGCAACAAAAGAAAGCAGACAGAAACATAAAGCTAGCAGTGGTTAGATATCGGTATGGGCCGCGCAAGACTTGTCAGCAGACATGCCTTAACTTCCTGGGAAGAAATAAACAATTGAGCAGGGCATTTCCTAGTAAAGGTGACAATTACTATTAACTAAAAAAAGCTAAGACCAGCTCCAGCCCACCTGACAAAAGATCATATATATATAATATCTGTGGAGAGGGAATGGGCTTTAATCAATCGGACCCATAAACCTGACCAATTGAAGTGCAATATTAAATATTATACACATTACTAGATTGCATGCCAAATGTTTTTTAACTTGAATTTTATCTTTCTAATTATCATTCTTATGTGTTAGTCCTTCATCTTCTTTTTATTTTGATTAAATAAAGTAATTACTTTCATCACATGAGGTATATATATATTTTTAAATGCATGTCTTTGAGGGATGGATGTTGATTATTTATTTTGCTTTGTTATTTAAAGAGTTGGATTATTTGATTGAATTTATTCGATCTTTTCCTATTTTCGTTTGCGTTATATTCGGGTTGAGTTCAACTTAGTTATGACTGGTTGCCCTTTTTTATTAAGTTGATAAGATTTACAACAGTAACAACCATTTATTTTGCTAGGTGGGGACGGCTAGTCAATTATATTTAATTCAACAATAATTTATTTATCTATTAGAATTTTCTTATGTAGCCCCACATCATCTATTTAGAAATGCGACATTATGGACTTCTCTATTTATAAGGAAAGGAGTTGCTAATTAGGGAATACTTAAGTGAATAAAATAAAGCTGCCTATTAGTTCATTGAAGTGGATCAATTTACATTCCGAAAAGAAAGAAATGACTAGAGTGCTGGGTAAAAATCCCTAAAAAGAAATTTTTTACATTTATTTGAGATAATTTGCAATTAAATCATTGATCCCTCATTAGTATATTAAAAATAGTGTTGTCACGCATTAGTTTTTTTATTAAGACACAATTAGATTAAAATATTTTATGAAATTAGATAGAGACATTTTAAGATCAATTTCATATTCTACAAATCATTTTTCCTTTATTTTTCATATTTATTTTCTTGATAATTAGATCATAACTATTCAAATTCGAGATAGTAGTGATATATGTTCGGCATAGACATATATCTTTCTCAAGTTATTTGAAAGATTGAGAGAGAATATATTGTTAATTACTTGATCATTTGAAGATATAAATCAAATGGAAATTATGCAGATACACGCGAGCCAAATTAATTCATATTTGATTGATCGAGTTCTAAGAATTGATGGAGATATTTTTATGATCAATAGCTTAGATAAGATCGAGCACCATGATGCCTTTAAGTATAAATATATATTAGATATTTTGTTTGCTATTTGTAGAGTTGGTTTATTTGATAAAGCATATTCGATCTTTTTTATTTCAGTGAACATTAGATTGGGTTGAGTTCCATTTAATTATGACTAATAGAACTTATTTGAATAAGTCAATTATGTTCAAATTGAGTTTTCCATTTATTTGTTATATTTATAGTTTAGTGCTACGCCATTTATTTAAAGGTGTGACATTGGGGACTTTCTATTTATAAATGGATTAATTTGATGAATGAAATAGATTATCCTTTTGGTTATGGAATTAAATAGTAATTAACAAAATTGAATTGATTTTCGAAAGGAAAGGACCAGAGTCTAAGGTGAAAATCACTAGACCTAATTTTGTTTTATTTCTTCTCAGCATTTTAACATCCCAATCAAATTCAAAATCCTGGAATCAACAGTTTGATCATGGCTCGTATCAATCTAAAGAAAGGCTTTCATTTATCCTTCCAGCGACCTAGTTGATTCCTCACATTGGAGTTCCCATTGTCTCCCTTCAACACCTCACGACAATCAGGAGATCCAGTCAAAGTCTCTCCTATAGCATTTTGCTATACTGGACAGCACCTAGGAGTTATACAATGTGCACGTGGTTAAGCTTAAATCAACAAAAAGAACTGGAGATTTCCTATGACTGTTTCTTGTTTCTTTGGGGATTTGACTACAATGTTGGGATTCTTCCATTCAAGTAGGAAATCAGCAAAGCATTATGCTATAGTGCAAAGACTCCTAGTTTTGAACAACCAGATCCTAAAGAGCCTTGAAGAAACCACCAGTTAACTGATTCCTCCTCCGCCCTCCAGACCGTTCATCCCAATTTCTAAGTTTGATAGCCAACCTCTTCTAATATCTGATTCTCCAATCAAAGTATAATCTTTTCCATCTAATATCTACTTCACAGTTTGTTCCCTCTTGATTGTTTGGATTTGTCTTGTTCATCAAGCTTTTTGTTGCACATTGAGTGAACTTTGATTCGAATATGACTGAGCATTGCTGCCAACATTAAATTAAGAACCCTAAAACCTCCGTGTTCCCTATTTCTGTGATTTTAGACATTTCAGGATTGCCATAATCTTCTAAGTAAATAATTCACCTCCGATCAAATTAAGTTTTTAGCATTTTTAATTAGTTTACTTGTGGGAATTTGATATCTTAATAATTATTTGTTTATAAAAGTTAACTTTAACAAAGTTAAAATTGACCTTAGATGAGATTTTAATTTTGTGTATAATGTGAAATAAAATTGACTATTTTGTTGAGATGTGTGAGGGATGTGAAATTAGTTAATTATTATTTTGGTATATGTGTATGAAGTAAAATAAAATTAATTTTTATTTTAAAATGTGTATAATGTGAACTTAATAAAATTTTAATATTTAAATTTGTGTGTAATGTGATATGCTATGTTAAAGTTGACTTCCAACTTGTTTTTTTAGGTAACTATTGACTTTAACTTTTAACCTTGCTAAAAAAACAAGCCATTTAAAATAATCTTCCAATTAATTGTACTATCATCCGTGTTCCACAAGAAGTTGCCAATAAACAGCTTGTTGATGTCTAAAATCACACCCCCATCTTGCATCATTAACCTTCTGGTCTAATTCCCCTTACCAATGCCGATGGCCTGTTCACATGAAATAAGACCATAATTGCTGCCAAGTCCCTTCCACGTAAAACGGATACAGGAAAGGAACCACATGCAATTCAAACTAACTTCTAAAGGCCTTTCTGTATGATTTCAGTGAAGTAGCATTATTTTAAAATATACACCATTGCATTAACTAGTACTTGGAAAAATTAATTTGAAGAACAAGCACTATACAAATTTGTCATCCTTCAAAAGTGAAGCACGTATTAAAAAAGGTATCAACACACTTTCTGCCTTCACATTGCAACAGAGGGATACATCAAAAGGCTAATTATCAGAATCATAAAACAGAGAAATGCTATATCACAAAGAGTGCATGACGTGCAGCACGCATGAAATCACAAAAACAGAGAATAGTTACATCACAAAAAGTGAACATCATACATTGTAACTGTAGTTGACTGCGTATAGCTTCAGTTCTTCATGCATGTACATGCCATAAGTATATCAAAGATAAAAACCACCACCTCAAGTATTAAATTAGGTAAACATGCAATGTTCACAAGGTGCAACAAGCAGATCAAAGGAAAATAAGCACTGTGCATAAACAGCACAGTTAAACCGCAAAATAACTGTATAAATGTAGTAAGTTGGCCAAATGTCAAAAAGCTCTAGTTTCCGATTTGTTTTTTGGATAAGAAAAGCTCTAGTTTCTAATGTCAAAATTAGACCACATAAGTTACAAGCTAAGTTAATAAAACAATCAAATATATATTAACGAGTACATTTAAGGCATGTACATTGAGAAATATACAGGAACAAACACATTTTTTAAATTTCCTCGTTTCATTTTCAAAACAATGCTTATGAATAATAAGTAGGTAAAGAAGAAATGTCATTTCGAACACTTGTAGAAGCATGGTTTGCTTAGAAAAACATTAATTTAGCACTAAAAACAATTAACTATTTTCAAATCCTGTTTATTTGAAACGTTTTGTCCTGAACTAGCATGCTCCTCAACAGTTACAAACTATTTTTATCACTTCTTTTTCTTTGTTAGGATTAAATCACCAATCTTTTTACTGTTATAAACTTTTCAACGTTTCTAACTATAGGAAAGGACCTTTTACCTTACAACATTTTTGAACAATTTAATTCCATTGCTAGACTTGACAAGTAGATCAGTGATTTTATCAGTACATTTGCATTTGTGTCTTCCATTTAAACTAAGTTGGCCTCAAAATATTAACACAAATGTAACAGACAGGGTCAAAATGAAGTTAAGTTCATTATAAGTCTGTACTTTCATAATAATTGATCAAATAAACATCAAATCAAATGCACTAAATACACATAAAAACATAGAAAAATTTACATCTGTTACCCTCAAAGAAGCCTTTTTTTTTTACAGGCGGTACCCCTTAAATCAAATATTTATAGGAGGTATTCCCTAAGTCAAATATTTATAGGCGGCACTCCCTATTTTGAATGTGAATGTTTGCTATTTCTATAACCCAATAAGAGTTAACATATGTACCTAAGATTGCATCTAGCTCATTTCAAGAAGATTCACATTAATAGAGATATGAAAAAAACACAGATCTTAAAAATGAATGAAAAATTGAGATAAAAGAAATTTAGAGAAAAAAAAGATGAAAAACATATATGGTAGATTTCATTTAAATGAAGGGCTAAATGTAATCTTAATTATGTGTGTTAATCTTAGTTGGGTTAAAGTAACAGGTGGTAAATTCACATTTAAAATAGGGGGTGCTGCTTATAAATATTTAACTTAGGGGGTGCTACCTGTAAAAGAAACTTTTTTAGAGGTGATAGATGAAAATTCCCTAAAAAAATAATAAACTAAGACTTCCAAACATAATTTTAAGTATGATTGTCTGAAATTAAATTTTTCCAAGGCATAAATGCAATATGAATTTCATTTCAAGTTCAAGTCAAAATCCAATATATCATCAACACTCAATCTAAACTTTAATGAATGAAATTTACAAATCATAATTTCAACAAAAAGGAAGTATTAAACAAGAAATAAAATATCTATTGTCAGTATGGTAAGTGAAATTGAAAGAAAAATAAAACATACAAGAGAATAAAAGGAGCTGTAGTGAGATTTATATTCTCTCCTTTCCACAACGGAGTCGGGGGAAACGGATTTCAAGTAAATGCTTCTAATCAACATAATAACAATTTTGGCTAACCAATACAAATATAAAATGTATTTCCCTTCTAACTAAATTGGAAGACCAAATCATAAATTAAAGAATTTGAGATTAAACCTTAAGTATGGAGTATCGACAAAATTGTAAGGATTATGCGCATCCCTGGCTTGCAAACAAAGTTTTCATGGCAAAATGCATGATAACATTTATTATCAGCTAGATGCAAAGAAACATATTTAACTAAGAAAAGTTCAGTACATAAACCCAACAAGATTTCCAGAACATAGATAAAAATATGGTCAAAATCCTTGGAGGAACAAATTTAAAGGGTGGAAAAGAGCCAAATGATAAGCGAGTTAAGGCCTTATTTGGCTCACTAGATCACCCTCAACCCAATCATGAACTGAGCTCAAGCCCCATAAAGCACAAAGTAAACTTGCTCTATGTCAATGTTATTAACAGCTCAAATGCATTTTACTAATTGAACTTCACAGACTTCGTTTAAGAGTTCCTAATGACAAGGTAACACACCATGATTTAAAAAAAAAACTCATTATAAGACAAATATTTTGGATAATACCCATATAATCCCATCATGGACCTAAAATTATTTGCCCTTCCTCATAAAACATTATGGTGAAAGGTGACCAACAATCAACAGAACTACAGAAGTGATACTCAAAGATTCTCTTCCAAAGACTCAAACAATTAGCAAACCTAAAAATCATGGTTCATAAATACACAAAAGACAGCTCCGATGTTTATGTAACAAAACTACAGAAATAGTCCAGATTTTGATGAGAATTTTGCATGCCAATTTGTGAACGACGTGAATTCCGGACTGCTGCCGAGTTTTTAGGTTCAAGCAGAAGAGATCTCTTCTCCAATGAAGAAATGCATATAGTAAACAATTAAAACTTATATGGCGAAATCTTTAAGAACAATATCTCATGTAGTTTCACTTAAAATCCGCGAACAACTACTCGTACTGATTTCCATCTATTGAGCTGAGCTTGGAAAATTTATATTTAACAACCATCGGAAGCTCTTGTTTGATTATTTTCCTCGAAGAATCACTCTAATCAAATAAACGGAAAAGAGCTGCAAAGAATAGTATAGATACGGCTGAGAAAAGCTTCAGAACAGGATCTATACCCATCAAAGATGCCTCCAGGAGGTGACGGCTCATGAGAACCTGATCCGTCGGCGAGAGCCCACCGATTTCGGTGGAGTGGCTCTTGATCTTCACCATGCTGTAGACACTGGAAGAGACAACGACGAGGACAGTCCCCGCCACCGTCCTCACCACGATCGGCCCGCGGCCACGCTTCAGACGGTCCAGTCCCATGATCGCGAGCTTGCGCAGCGGAGTCTTGAAGAGGAGAACGACAACCACTGCGACCTCCGCCAGTAGAAGCGTGAAGAGGAGCTGTATCATCGTACCCTCCGCCTATCTCCAACAATGCAATGGATCAAAACAGGAGGATCGTGCGAAATTCAGTCAAAGGTTTCGCGATCGGCAAATAGGCCGAGTAGGGAGAGAAGAGGAGGAGGTGGAGCAGACGGCAGGGGTGGGGCGTCAGGCGTGGGCCAAGCTACCCCCTTTTATTTTATTTATTTATTTATTTATTATTAAAATCCTAAACATTTTTTTTAAAAAGGATTATTAAAAGCTAATGTGTAATAAATAAAATGAGAGATTTACATACAGAATACTGAATTTATCATAAATTATATATTTTATCATCTTTTAATAAATATTATACATACTAAAAAATAGTAAAATACGTAATTTGTGATTAATTCAGTGTTCTATATATAAATCCCAAATAGAATTTGTGAACTTTTTGGTTGGTCACAAATTATTATGTTCTAAACACAAAAATTTTGATCCGATAATGTTTAAATTTTTCACCAATTTAAAATTAAATTAATTTTCTACGACTGAAGTCTTCTTTTTAAAATTAAACTTGATTCAATTTAAAATCAAGTTTGACATATTCATAATAAAATTTTATATATAAGGAATGTATGTAAGCATCATAATAAAGAGTATATATTTAAAATTTTAGAACATAAATAAATACATAATATATAATAAATAATAGAAAAATTTACATATATTGCCTTTAAAGAAAACTTTATTACTAATTTTACTTTTTAAAATTAACTATTTACATGTGAGACCTTTTAACTTTGAATTTCTATTTACAAATTAAATCTCCTCATTTACTTTTGTTAGGTTAACCTTTTCAGTACACTTTAAGTTAGGCCCTGTTTGGCAATAGATTAAAAATCATAGCTAAAATTACCCATAGCCAAAATCTTAAATTTATTTTAAAAAAACTTAAAAATTTATTTTATATCTCATCTCACACAAATTTCAACATTAAACAATCACTTTATTTCACATCCAACACAATTCTCAATAAATCAATCAACTTTATTTCACATCATACACAATTTTTAATATAACCAACTTATTTTATTTCACATGATACATATTTTTCAAAAATCACTAAAAATTTCAACCAAATCTTCTTTTATTTTCTTATTACCAAACAGACCTAAAATCTAAAATTTCTTCACACTCACACCCCACTTTGAAATCTAAACTTTCCTCAAGATTTGTTGATCTTGGTGATCCACCCCAAAGACTTGCTGGTTGATCTCGATGGTTGCATCCTTTAGACTTGCTGATCTCGACAGTTCTAGACTGAAAACTTATCGATCTTACTAATTCTTCACCAATGCCAGCAACATTAGGTCTCCAATGTCATCGCACTGACTCCTTGTCAACCTTGTAGATATAACTTAAACTTGAAGCTCCTTCTTGAGAATGCGAAACTTACCTGTACTCACTTGCATCACTATGCTCGTTTATCTAAGAAGACAAAGTAGAGTTCTAAGTTTGCAAAGTAAATAATAGAAAATAATTTGTTTGAATTTCTATTAATTTTCATATTATATATGATCTCCTTAAATTTAATTTTCATTTCTTTTTAAATGTTGCAAAGAGTTTGATCAATTTTTAGATTCTTATTTTGCATAACTTCTTAACATGAAAATTTCATCTTTCTTTTTAGATTTTTTTAACAATTATTTTTTTATCTCTCTTTTAGTTTCATTTAGTTTCTTCTAAGAAACTCAATTTTTTCATCGACAAGTTTCAACTCTTCAACTTTTTCTGTTCAAAGTGGCAATACTTGTGAATGTAGACTTTACATTATTTTAAAAGAAAGTGAAAATCAGGAGAGGAGATTCTTCAAATGCCAAGTGGATTTTTAGATGGGCAGATGATGCGCTTCACTCAGTATTCGACTGAAAATACTAGATAATAGCACAAAATGCAAGCAACAAAAATGATTTTCATAAATTGTATAAATTTCTGAAATTTATTTTCTTTAGTTGTAGTTTTACAATATTTTTTTATCTCAAATGGGTGCAACTCGATTGGTACTTCCAATTGGTTTTAAGCAAAATATAGACTCGAATTAACTAAGGTTGAACAAGTTAGGTTTAAGTTCTATTCAGATCTAGATCAGGATCTTATTTAATAATATATTAATGCATAGTTCTGGAATTCATATTATATTGAAAGAAATTTAAGTATTATGAATTAAAATTATAACTATAATGTAAATTCAATAAAATTTAAATCAAACTTTTATCATGTATTTATTTTGAAAAAATAATACTAATAGAAGAAGATAAAATTTTAATTTGATATTAATGAATATAAATAAAATAAAAGATTTAATTTTTTATAATATTATAGATTTATTGCATGGTTGAAAAATAGGAGAATTTTTTCTAATTACTATTTTTAATACCAGCATCGATTTTCAATAGATTCACAACAAATTGTAAGTTCAGTCAAAATAAAATTAATTTAAAAATAAATAATTGTAATTTCAAATATAATTTTTATATTTTTGAACGATTTTGCCGACAGGCTGTTAGCAATGCGCGTAGGCATTTCGCCCATGATGTCCATTTTCGGTACATTGCTGAATTTAATTAATAGATGAGACAACGATCTGTACCCTTGATCTGCCTACTCATTTAATATAATAATATAATAATAAAAAAATTATTTAATATAAAACATACTTTAATAAATAAAAAATAAATAAGATAATCTCAATTCTTTGGAAATTCTTAGATAAGGCTGCTATTTTTAGGTTGCCAGCAGGAGAGGGTCTCTTCACTTAACCTCTTCAAAAACTACAACTAATGCGGTATGCCGACGCCTCTTTGAAGAGTTCTCCGGGCAATTAGCCGACTGCGCCACCCCCGACGCCATTCTGCCATTGTTATGCAAAGCTCGCCGGGAGTGATTCTCGCTGCCCAGTTCCTCTCGTTCCCCGTCCCTCTCTGTCTTCCTCTTAAATAGCCTCTTCGTAGCCCTACAGATCGCGAGTCACAATCATCGTCATTTTTGTAGCCATGCCCTCTGGCGCCAAGAAGAGGAAAGCGGCCAAACGCAAGAAGGAGATGGCGAACCACAACCCACCTGTCGACCCTCAGTCTCCTTGCCATGGTTCCTACCAAACCCCTCTTCTTCTCCTTCTCCTTCTTTTTCTTCTCTCTTTTTAGACTCCGGTCTCTGATCTCTCTTTTTTAGGCGATCCAAGCAACGGCGATAGCAGCGACCACGTGCCGACGGACGAGGAATTCTCGCCCCGCGCAGCGATGGAAGCATCAGCCGAGGCCGAGCCAGCGGTTGGTGGTGAATCGGCTTTGCTTGTTCCAGTCGAGCAGCGAACCATTACGCCAACAGAGTTAGCAGAGCGGACTGCGGTCGCTGAAGCAGCGGCGTCGCCGGCTTTGGAGGTCTCGGTTCCCGTGAACTCTTCTGCCCCATTGCAAGGCGTGGAAGAAAGCTTTGAACGTTCCGAGGCTGAGGTGGCTACTCGGGTATATTGCTGACAGAGAACGAACATTCTTAGCTGCTTTCTTCTTCGCTTTGGATTCTTAGATGAGTTTGGTTGCAGGGTACTTCTACCGAGCCTTCTTTGCCATTAGAGCGAAGGGCGATGTGGTGGAATTGCTGTGGATTGCTAGATGTTTTTGCAGGTTCCCAGAGGTGATATCAGGTAGTTGGATTTAAGATAATTCTTTTGGTTGTTAACAAGTTTGTGTTTTGTTATGATTTAAAGTTGAATTTTTTTTACAGTAAGTTTAATAATGGATTTTTTTTTGCTTGGCATTTGTATAAGTTTTAAAATAAAGTTATGTTTTATTTTATTATTTATGTCGGATTCAAAATTAAGTATGTTTCTCCTCTTGTTAAGAGTGGCAGTCTTTGTTTAGTTTTTATGAATTGTTTTAGCTTTCTCTTTGCTCTGTTTTTACTGGCTTGTTGGTGAATTGTACCACTTCTAACATGCTTGCTTTATAGCTAACTTATGTCAACTTGTTATTGTTTGGTATTTCTTATGGAATAATCTTAGTAATGAAGGGCATGATCAAGTGTAATCGTTGGTGGAAATTTCAGCCAACTAATCAGACAATTTAAATAAAAGGAGATGAAAAGAAAATAAAGGGATCGAGTAGCTTTTACGTGAAACTCAAATGTTTGTTAGGAAATCATGATGCCAAACTCAGTGATTTTGAATATACTGTTTGAAAATGTTAAGAGTTTATGGTGGAAAAGGAACACACGGCAAAAGAAAAGCAGTATAATGGTGTTTTACCCAAAACTACTCCTGAGAACTTTTAAGTTAGAGAGGGGGGTGATGAGCTGGAGTCTTGTAGAGAACTTTGAAGTTTGGAGGGAGAAGCCCTTTGTCTCCTCTTTTGGTATTTATATTTATAATCATTTGGTGGTACGGTAATCACGATGGCTTTTGACGAGTGACTAGTTTATTTAATTGAAGAACATAGCTATACATGCGATTTTAGGAGGATATGAGCTATGCTTGTAGCTTCCCTTGGTACTTCTTGTTTCTTTAATGATGCTGTGTAATCTATGAGATCTAGTGTTTGAAGAAGTTGCTAGTGAAACAGAACAGATGGAGTCGAATAAGGGAAAGGAGCACAATGCTCGATTGGCTGATTTTTGCTTTTAAGATTTGCGGGCCTACTTCATCCAGCTGAGGCCACGTGCACAATTCTGATTTGAACGCCATTTTTGTGCTAACAAGTTGTCTCTGCATGCTTTGAACATTCCGTCATATTAATGTTCACATGTGTACCTTTGGTGGGAAATAAGGGGCCATTGCCACATGTGCCACGGGGATTCTTTAGATAGGAAGCTCTAGGTTTGGCTCCTATCCATATTGGTGTCTTAATGTCGATGAATCCCTTAGGCCCCCTGATACAAAGCGGAAGTGCTCGGAGCCATCACTAGAGGCTTCACCACTATTGCAGATCGTGAAGGTTCAACTAGTTTTCGGTGGTACAACTCCTTTGTCGTGATAGGTTAAGAATAAGAGTGTGGAGGCCAGCGCCGACGATGCTTATCCACACAACATCACTCCAGAGATATTTCAGATAAAAAATAATCAAAGAAAAATATATAATAAATAAAGATCCAAAGGTTGCACAAATGTTTAGTCCTAATTATAGATAAAATTGAAAACAAATATATGATCTAGAACCAAATAGAGATGAATACAAAGAAAAAATAAAGAAGAAATAGAAAATACAAATAAAAATTGATAATGGACTCAAATCATAGGCTTGCTCTTTGCAATTGTGACTCAAACTTGAAAGATGGACAAATCTGATCCCCTCTTTCTCGTTGTGTGCTAAGTTGGATTCTCTTTAATGACTAACAAAGTCTATTGATCATCAAATAGAGGCTTGCGGGGGAGCTAGAAGTTGAGGGTTCTCTTTGTCATGCTCCATTGATCCCAAAGAGCCCAAGAGTTGATAGTGTCAAGAAGAAGCCCTGGAAGAGAGCCGAAGTCGCTTCTCGAGCTCTCAAATCACTAAGAGACGAAGGATCCAGTACAACGACCACTGCTTTTCAGAGGAGAGTTGCCTAGGAGATCTTGAGAAGGGGCAAAATGAAGCCTATTGTTGATATGATAGGAGGTTTGCTTGGTTGTCATCTTGAGTGGGCATATCAAACCTTAAGCCAAACAGTGGGTTAAACAAAGCATTGATTTATCAATGTTATCCCTGATGATATTACTTTGGAGGTGATCTGCTACATACTGTGGTAATCAAATGAAAGAAAGAGCTCAGAAGCAGCCTCCTTTAATTCTCTGTGCTAAGGGTTTTGTGTTGATTCAACAGGTAATTTAATTTGTTCAGTTTTAAATTTCTTCGAGCCTTTGATTGATTTAAGGAATGTTTTGTTGGCTCAAAGGCTTCCCAAGAGAGGGGTGAATTGATATTAATTCAATTTAGTTGTTAGTGAATAATTAGCCCTATAAATTGATCAAATTAACTCAAAAATAAAATTACTTGAATGCTTTGTTAGATCGTATTATGATGATTCATACGTAATATTTTGGCTATAACTCGAATTCATCTGATAGGTCAAAAATTTGATGGAAATTATATTTCATTTACAGAAATAGTTTTTATGAAATAATTCATATCAATGTTTTGATTAGATGCTAGAAGCACAGACACTTTTAATAAGGTCTCGTTGCGGTGTCGAACACATGTCAGACACCAACATGTCTTGGACACTCCTAGACACGTGTCAGACACATCAAAATTTGTGTCTGAATTTATTTTATATCAAAAACATACTAGACACATCTGGACATTTGAGGGACACTTTCAAGATACTTCACGAGAATGCTTTATTTGGTTTGTTTTTTTTCAATCACACTTATTTTATTTACTTTGTATGTTTGCTTATTCTTATTTTTTTGGATAATTTATTTGTATATTTAAGCATATATGTTTCTATGCATCACTATGCCTATAAGAATGAAGATATCTTCAATTCATCTTGTGTGATTTGTTTTACTATAAACTTTCAATTCACATAATATGTAAATGCCTAAACATTTTCTCTTTCATAACTAAAAATTATGTCCAACCAAATAAGGTGGAAGATTATGTATTGGACATGCTTTCTGTTGGAGAAAGATGTGTGGCCCAATAAATTGACCAATATGTAGGCCAATTGTGGATTTGAGCATAATCCACTAGATTATCCAGCAAATTAAACTTTTAATCCACTAGATAATCTTATGAATTAAATCTATATTACCATTAGATTATGTATTAGTCAATTTATTTGTGCTGTGTAGCTGACTCATTTCTATTTTCTAAATTCATAATAGAAAGTAAAATCCAACAGACTGAAATTATGGATTAGTTTTTTTTTTCTTTCCATTTTTCGAAAGCTGTTAGATTAGTAAAATCCACACACCAATAAGGTGTATTCTGCTACGTAGATCTGAATCTTCCTAAACAAAATACTATAATTGGATTGAATGCTGTAAAGTATAGAATGTGAAGATTCGTTTCATGTGATTAGATTGAAAATGGCAGGTTAAAAGATGACTGTTTGGAAGAAATCTTACGAGAACAATTACTAAAAGAGAGAGAGAGAGAGGTACAATTTTGTTCCAATTAGAACTATAAGCAATGCAAAAGCATGAATGATTACGAAAAAGAACTCTTTAAAGCCGATCCCAAGTGGTTGGAATGATGCTATTGATGACGATATCGATATTTAAAATCTAAAATCGAGATTATAAAGTCTTGCTTATGCATTTACTTTTGATTTACATCAAGTCCTCTCTAACGTATTTACAGGGCATGAAGATCGGCCATTTCAAGGTTAGTTTGCTACTGCTGCGGTGAATTCACTCTGAACTGTTTCTGAAACCTGCAAATGTCCGAAAGAAAGACGACATACTCTGCATGCCTCTGTAATTCGGCGATTATTTTGTGGTAGCTCTGTGGGGATTAGATTGGGGATGAGCTTATCTTGTGATTTCTGATGTGCAATAATTTATGTTAATAAAGCTTGTAAATTGAATGAGCAATACTCTTTAACGTATTTATTGAGTCTTACTCGTATTATTTCAGTAATTTATGTTATTTTGATTGAGATGTGAATGTTGAGATGAATTAGTGGATTATATTGGCAATGATTGTATAGGGAATATGACGGATATAACATCTGATTAGATGAGGGAGATGTATTCTAAAGCGATTTGGTCGTATTCATCGATTTATAGAATTTTCTTTGCGTAAATTGTGAGAGGACTCAGAGGACCCAGAGCATCATGTTAAGAAAGAAGTAAAATAATAATTTTATAATAATATTTTAAAGTAATATTGTTTTTTTTATCATATTTTAAAAATGGGGCATTTATGTACATACCCCTTAAATCATCTTGAATTACATATTAAACCTCTTATTTTTTAATTTTACAACTTAACCTCCTAAATCATCCAAAAATAAAAACTAGTAGAATACGTGTATTTGCAAATATATTTATAATATTTGTATATACATATTATTGGTAATAAATATCTAAATAATTATAAATCAGCAAAAAATATATTTTGAAAATCTTGAGAAAGACCTAAATATGTTATTTTTGGATGATTTAGGGGGTTAAGTTGTAAAATTAAAAAATAAGGGATTTAATATGTAATTTAAGATGATTTAAGGGGTATGTGTGTAATTCTCTCTTTAAAAATTTTAAATTTGTTTTGTCATATGTATATGATAGAATTTTTTATTTATTTATTAAATATTATGTAAAATGTGACATAAAATTATTAGTTATATTATTATATAATAAAATAAATATTTAATATTAAAATTTATGTTAATTGGGATAGAAATTAATTTATTATTATTGTTATTATTATTTTAAATAAAAATATCATTTTAATAGATAGGCCAACGTTCAGAAGAGCCGGTGGCTTGGACTGCCGTCTTCTCTCTAGGGTTCTGCACGCCGACGAGGGAACGATCTCGCCGCCATGGACACCACTCGGAGGTCCCACGTGAGCCGGGAGGCAGTTGCAAGGGCCGTCGACTCTCTTCTCAAGTGGATCCGTGCCCATCAGAACCCGAAGAAGAACGTCGCCGGCGGCGGCGACCGCATCTACCTCGTCCTGACCCTCACCAAAGCTCCCCATAAGTCGCAATCCAAGGTCTACTCCATCCCCCTCCCCCACCCTCTTCACGATCCGTCTACCGTCTCCCTCGTCGTGGACGACGGCCCTGACTCGCCTCTCAACCTGCCCGCCGCTCGCGGACGCGTACGCTCTCTAAATCTCCCCGTCTCCCAAATCCTTTCTTTGCCCGATCTCCGCTCCGGGGTCCTCCCCGACTGGGAGCTTCTCTTCACCGATCGCCGCCTCGCTCCGTCTCTTCTCCGTTTTCTTCAGAAATATCGATCCCAGATGAAGGATAAGAAAAAGAAGAAGAAGATAGACCGCAGGGCTGTTGCGCTAAATTTGTCTTGCGACTCGTGGCCAGAGCATCTCCGGCGAGTGTGCTGCTCGACAGTGCTCAATCTCGGGCCAGGCACCTGCAGCGGGATCAAGATCGGAACAGCGTCGCTGGGGAGGGATAAGGTTCTGGACAACGTGATGGGGGCGGTGGATGGTGCAGTCAGGAATGTTCCACGGAAATGGTCAAATGTGATGGCTTTTCATCTCAAAACATCGGAGTCGCTGGCTCTTCCGATTTATCAGAAGAATGATTTGATGAAGGTGGTGACTGATATTGATGATGAACACCTTTATGCAGATAGTGAAGAGAATGACGAAGAAATGGAAGCTGAGCAGCCGAGAAGAAACGTGAAGAAGGTTAAGGAAGTTGTTGGTAAAAGAAGGAGGGATGAAAGACAATTGAGTGCTGAAAAAAAAAGGTTGAGATAATACATTAGAGCAGTTTAGTTGCTCATCACGGCAATGCTACTTCATTTCAGAAAGAATTGATTTTGGTACTGGAGAAACTGCTCGACAAGGTTAGTCTCGCACTTTTTAGCCATCTTCTTCAAGTTATGGAACTGCTTAGTATGTTTTGGTTTTGATAGTTGCATATATTTCAGAATTCTTGTTTTACTGTGGAGGATCTTGTTACTACTACCTGTATCAGAAGCTAGTATTCTTTGAGACTCTCAAAATGATCAAGATCACCTATTTTGCTTTTTTTTAAAAAATTGATCAGAGCCCCTCTTTTCTGCTTTTAATTAGCTGATGTTTTAGTCATTTAACAATCTGTATCATTGTAATATTGGTAGGGGTGTAGCCTGATGGCATATTTGTTAGGAGATCATAGCCTTTGTGATGGGGGATGGGGACATCAAGATTATAAATGGTTTAGATCAGATTACGATTCAGGATGCTCTGGATTGATAGAAATTGATGCAAATTATTTTTATTATTTAGAGAATTTTTTATGAATTTAAATTATTCAAATCCTTTTTATTTATTTATCTCTTTTTTATTAGCAGGTTTGTTTATTCTTATCTATCTTACCTTTATTTTAGGATGAGATTAGTCTTGTATATGTAGATCATATACTTGAATATTAAAAAAAAAAGCCTTTGATTAATGAAAAAGTTGATTTATGTGCAAGTGACTTTGAAATATGTTAGTTTAGAAATTCTAGAAGAGATCAATATCTGAGAAGAGAATGATAGGGGATCTTAGATGAGAATCTTTGAAATATTACTTATCATTACTGGTTTATTGAATTTAAGTTAGAGTTCATATTCATTTGGATTGATTGATTTGGCCGATTGTGTGAATCCTAAATTTTATTGAGTGAATTATTGTTGGTTAATATTTTGAAAAGAACCTAATTAAAATCTTGGAACTCTAGATCTGATTTACTGAATTTAAGTGAGTGCTTTATTCTATTTGGTAGTTCCTTTTGCCATCTATCCTATTGAATTTAAAATAGTATAATTTGTGGGATTTGAAATTGCTTGGATTCTTATAATTAAATGTCAAAAAATATTTTTGTTTATGTGAGATAATTTTATTATTTAAATTTTTGATATTGAATTTGCATTTACATCAATATTTGTCATGCATGAGATTGGTATCATTTTAGTGTACATTAGATTAGATTTATCCGGCTTGTCACTTAAGTCATATTAAGTTCATTATTGCCTTTTGATTCTCATATCATTGTAGGATACTACATGTTTAGTCAATTCGGTTCAAATTACACTACTTATAATTTCTCATATTCTTATTACCCAGAAGCACATGAAGAAAATCTTCGGTACCATGATAAGAAGTAACCCTTAGGCCTCATTTGATTGGAGGACTATTTTTGGGAAAGTGAGAAACTATTTTATTTTATAAGCTTGATGGAAATGAAATTTATTTTAATATTGAGAGGTGTGTAAGATATGAAATAAAGTTTATTTTAAAATTAGAATTTGTGTTGGATGTGAAATAAAGTTTATTTTTAAGATTAGAATTTGTGTTAAATGTGAAATAAATTTATTAAAATTTACAATAAATTTAAAATATTAATAAAATATTAGTTGGATTTTTTTTTTACCAATGAACCATTAGTTTTGATGATACGTTAGATCCTATGATTTATTTAATTCAGAAGTCTAAAATGGAAATGCCTTTTTTAGTGTTACCTTATGTCTGATTTGAGCAAGATTATGTTTGCTAGGATGATTCTTACCATACAAGCTAAGAGTCATATCATTGGTATTGAGGATCGTCACCGTCTTTATATATTTTCTCCAGTTAATTCATGAAATAAATTTAACACAATTTTGGGGGAAAAACATATTCCCTTGATTTCCTTTGAGTGCCTTTTAAGTTAATGAGAGAATTTAGTTCAAAGGATAAGAACAATATCTGAATATATACTTAGATTCGAGGATTATTGTAGGCAATGTAGAGTTTTTGAGAATCTCAATGCTATAACTAAATTCTTAACTAGTTTGAGAGATGATACAAAGAATGAATTATTATAGTAAGTTTACTACATTAGAAGAAACTTATCAGAAAGTTAGAGATCATAAGAGGTCCTAGAGATCACTGGTATTTAGACGTCCTGAGTGTTATATCTTCTGTTATGAAACTTATTGTATATGTCTCTACTATTTGTTCACCTCTTGCAAAAGAGGGCCCAATAGAGTGCCATAAAGATACTTTTGTTTGTTCTCTTAGTCCATCTTTTTTGAGTGAGGAGAAGATCGAGTATCCTTATTGAGTTTTCCATGATAATTAAAGGAGAGAGATCATATCGATTATTTATTTCTTTTGTTGCAAATCCCAAACTAGCAAACGAATATGATAAGTACGAGGATGAACAAAATAATTATTGAAGAAAAGATCATAGAACTTAAACTAACTGAGGTGATGAAGATTCTTGATAGTAAGTATATATAGAATCCACCACGACAGAATTTTGAAGAGAAAGGTTTATTACATGCTCCAGTATTTGATGATGATAATAGAAAACTTATTTGCACAGAGGATCATGTTATTGTGGAGCATGGTGCGTTGGAAGTTAAAAATATACAAGTATATTAAGATAATTATTGGTTTTGATTATGATAATAATGTTAGGTTTATAACTACTGTTTAGGATAATAGTTTATTTGAACTTATTATTTATAAAAAAAAGGATTACTTGATAGAAAAACTAAAAAGAAGAAGAAGAAGAAAGGGTGATGATTTGAGTATGAGCATGAATGGATTTTTTTGAGACATTCAGAGGTTGGTCTATTAGATTTACTAGTTATTTTTGGAGAACCTTATAGCATCTGTTAAGAGCCACTTTAATTATCACTTCCACCTTCTTCCCTTATACTTATGATCAGATTGTTAGCAGGTAGTATTCAGGTCTTTCTTGGAGTTGAGATTACATGCATTTAGTTTATTTATGTTTCATTACATGTTATGAAGTTATTTTTGAGTAAACATCTTCATTTTCACTTGCATTCCTGGCACAGGGATTCATTAAATTTAATGAAAGATTATTTCATATAACTGCAGTTGTTTTTGAAACTAATTATATGATTTATGTTTCAATTGGCGATGAATATGACCAGACTACTCGTTTGGTTCGAGCTTTTTTTTTTAGACATGAAAAAAAAACTATTTTATTTTTTAAGTTTAATGAGAGAGAAATTTATTTTACTATTAGAAAGTGTATAAAATGTGAAATACTTTCAATTTTAATATTTGTATTTGTATTGAATGTGAAATAAAGTTGATTTTTATAGTTGAAATTTGTATTGGGCAAAAATTTCACCTCGAACCAAACGAGGCCATAGTTATCTTATCTTAATCCTCAATAAGTGTCATGCCCGTATTCAATGTAACAGTTAATTTTAATGTACCAATGTTATGAATATTTTGTATCTAATCAAATCATTTTATCTATCCCTTCATCTCTTTAAGATTGTGATGGATCCACTCATATTTATAGACAGGAGCCTCAAGAATATGGCCGAATTATCTTAAATGTTATTCTCATATCTTATTTTCTATTCACTAATATAATTATTTTTAATGTGATTGACTTATTCCTATTAATATCTGTAACTTGGGTGCACCAAATTTAGAAATATTCTACACAACCATCCAATCTCACATTTATTTGCTTTCAAAATATTTCATCCATTAATAAAAAATTGATATTTTATATTTTACAAAATTAAAATATTAAAATAATTATTTTATATCATATAAAAATAATATATTTTTTCATTCGAAATAAAAAAAAAAACTTATAATCATACATTTGGTAAAAAAATAACTCATAATCAAACATTTGGTAAAAGTTTAAGTAGCTAAACTTTTTGAATAATTTAATTAATTTGATATTTAAATATTATTTTTTAGTAATTATTTTATAATATTTTATTTAAATTAAATAATTATTTAATTTTGATTATAAAAAAAATATTTTATTTAAATAACATAATGTAATGATAATATTAAATGGAATGTTATTTTAAGCTGCTACTTAGCTTAAAGTTTAGCTAACTCTTGTCATCTAAGCAGCACATGCTAAAGCTGCCTAAAATTAATAATATTCACAAAAATCGTTTGCAGTGAAAAAGATTTAAGCCGTTTAATTTGCATACAAAAATCGTATACATAAATTTTGAGTTAAGTAGCTTAAATTTTAGTTAAGATTTAAATATCGAAATAATATATATAATTTGCCTGAATCACTATAAATTAGCATCCCACCCACACAGGAAGTACAAAAAAATCAAATAAAACCTAGAAATTATTAGAATTACAAAAAAATGAAAGCTGGGCTGTAATTATTTTAAAATATAGGATTTGTTTGTTAATCATTCTAATTTTAATCGATTTAAAATCAAAGCATGCTGGAAATTGATTGGTATTTAAAAAAAAAAATTGGATTGGGTATAATCTTAATGGTGAGTTCATATCTATTAATATTTGCATTAATATATATACGTATAAAAGATAGTATGAGCTTGCATCTGTTCTATTTGAAGCACTTCTGTTTTAAATTGATTAAAGTTTGAGCGATTACTGATAAATTTTAAACTTTTAATACTAAAGCAATCACGTTTTTTTACATTCAATATTATTTTTGATATAATTAATTAATTTTATTTCATATTATTCATATTTTTAAAAAAAAAAAAATAAAATATATATATATATATATATATTTCTTCTAACCAAATAGAGACTCAGTTTTATCTTCTTTGCTCTGCAGTAGTTCTGTTTAAATTTAAAACTTTAAAAAATTGAAGGTTATGATTAAAAAATATTTTATTTTCTTATTTTTTTAACTTAGAAGTAGTTGGAATTTCTAAAATCAAATATTAAAATCATAAAATTTTCAAAGATTAAAAAATTAATTGAAATTTAAACTATAATATTAAAGTTTAAGTTTATTGTTACGAGGAGAGAGCATTGAGTGTGAAAAGAGACGTGGGCTGAATGTGGAGGACAGCTGGAGTAAGTGGGGGAGAGAGAGAGAAGAGAGGAAAGAGGAGCATTTTTGTTTAAAATAATTAATTTTTAAAATGCTAATGTTAACTTAAAAGACGAGAAAATTTTAAAAATTGAGAAACATTTGCATGTATTCCTCTCACATCCACCCCCAATGTTTCCTTTATAAATAGCTTAAATTAAAGGACTTCAAGATTTATAATTTTGATTTTGATTTTGATTTTGGGATGTAGCCTCTTTACTATTATTAGGCTGATTTTAAGTGAGTGAGAAGCAACCAATTTTGAGTTCTACTCAACTTGAGATTTTATTTTAGAAAAAAATAAGTTTTAATTCTTCTAAATTCCACCATATTTACACGTAAATTTAGCATTGAATCTTAACCAAATATGAAACTATCAGAGGCAATATATTGCTTCCTGGCAATTATATCGGTCCTGACATTTGGCCATTCACAATTGTTGTTGTCCCCCAACTTGAGGGGGCCACGCAATCAGTATGAGCAGGGTCTCCACACTTTGATCGTGCTGTCATAATTGAAGTCATGTTAGAGATGAAAGTTATTTCTCTGAAGTGATTGTTCTAAGCCATTTCTTTAAAATGACAGCCTAAGACAAGTTTAGGTTATAAAAATTCATTGTAATAAGAAAAGGAGATCAAGACTCTCTCTAACTCTTACTCTTTCCCTCTCTAAAAAAAATGAAATCCCACTTTCTCCTCAGTAAATTTTTTTTTCTCTTGTGAAACCAAAATCGTCGAGAAATTGACGTCGTACTTTTCCCGCCTGAGCTGTTTCTATGTAAAAATATCTCTTCTAATCCTCTCAAATTTCCAGTATCGTTCATCAGAGTTCTCCTCTGCGCTAGTTTTCTGAGCTAGAAACATTGCATGCAGCTAATTAATTTTCAAACTCCGTCTCTCTCTATCAACTCACTATTACACCAATTGTTAACACGTGGTTCCCGCGCTGCATCCCGGCCGAACGCGTGGCGCCTGACGGGTCTGTACTTGATTGATTGATTTGCTGACTCAGCCTCCAGTCTACAGGACTTTTTGACCCAGGTCAAACTTCGGGCGCGAGGGTTCACCCAAACCTCGGCCACGACGATCCAGGATCATCCCCCGTAAACCTCGGGCCCGACGGAACGAGGTAACTCCTGCCACGATCAACTTCACCTAACCCCGCCGATTTTCCGTGCAGACACCCTTCCCCAGGAAAGTACCAGCATTAAAAGGTGTCATCTTCCTCGTACAGCTGCGGACTTCTCCAGTGACAGGCGAACGGCGCTCGGAGCTCACCCATCACCTTTCCTCCAGAAAACCAGGGTGGAGCTACGCGTGTCAACGGCTATAAAAACCGTTGAACAGTCATAGCCAAGAAAACGGACGGACACAGAGAGAAAAACAAGAAACAACAAGGAAGGGCAGAGGGACTCAGGCTCAAAGATTCCTAGTTCTCTCATTCATTTGTAAAAAAGCCCCAACTGAGGAGCTGCCTCTCCTTTTCCTTCTTCTTCTTTTTCATAAACAAAGCATTGTACAAACCCTGTTTTAGGGTTATTCCTTCCAATTAGTGAAACTCCTTCGCTGATCGACTGGTGGACGTAGGGGATTTCCTCCCTGAACCACCTTAAATTTCTGTGTGCTTTTCTGGTTACCTTGGACAGAATCTTCTCCCTGAGCCTCCATTAACAGGCTCACCTCCTTTGCGCGCCGCCGTCTCCCGGAACTCTCTCTCTTTAGTGTTTCCTGGGACCCCCACATCCTACGTCAACATCTTCTGGTGCTTTCATTGAGACGCCGGAGAGATGGTGGCTAGAACGCGCAAAACCAACTCTGCCGCCCGCAGTATACATGGGGAGAACCCTCTGTCCGGGTGCCGGATAACGGAGCCTCAACTTCTACTTCCCGGCGACGTGCCGGATCTGCCTCCTCTTCCAGAGGCACCCATGTCTCGGAGCTCCAGGGGATGCTCGCAAACCTTACCGACATGGTCACCGGCCTCACGGCGCAGCAGGCCGTCATCCTCAGACAGACTCAGCCGGTCTGTGCTGTACTTCCTCCCCCTTTACCTTGCCCGTCGGTACCGGCGGCCCCTGCTCCACCTCCGCCGGTTGCGCCGATTCCAGAGATGATTCCGGCACCAGCGGCTGCCCCGGCTCCGCCCCTACCGATTCCCGCGGTGGCCGAAGCCCCTGTACCAGTGCCGCAAGTTGCGCCACTCTCCATCCAATCTTCCGGCTCTTCCAGACCACCATTACGCCCTTTTCGTTTCCAGGAGGTTCATCAGAACCCCCTTCCACCTTGTCCGCTACCACAACCTGCTTTCCTCCCACCTGCTTTTCCTCCGTTCCTAGCTGGAAGAGACCCCCCTCTTTCCCAACGCTCAGGCTCCTCATCACGGACCTGATCTTTTCTTTGGACCGATGGACGGAAATGCCCCATTTTCCGACGCCATTCGTCTGGCCCCCATCCCAGAGGACTTCCGGCCACCCAGGTTGGAGGTCTACAGTGGCGCGACAGACCCCCGGGAGCATGTGCAGGGGTTTGAGGCCGCCGTCCGGTATCGCCGGCCGGACGAAGCCACCAGGTGTCACCTCCTAGCCAACACATTGAAAGGGGCAGCATTCAGCTGGTTTACCAAGCTGCCCCGAGGTCACATCACCTCCTACGAACATCTGAAGTGGGAGTTGATCGCCCGTTTCATAGGACGGACCCGTATGGTCGTGTCTGACATGGTCCTCGCCAACATTAAGCAAGGCGAGAAGGAGAACCTTCGGGATTACACCAACTGCTTCTTCGCCGCTGCGGCCGAAGCCGAGGATGTAGAGCCTCCAGTGGCTATTCATAACTTTCGGAGGGGGCTCAAGGTAGGAGACCTATCTAAGTCTCTACAGTTGGCAAAACCTCGGAGTTACCCAGAACTAGTGGCTAAGGCCAGTCAGTTCATGCTGTTAGAGGACGCTGAATCCTCCCCCAAGGATGTTTCTGAGGCAAGACAGGGTAGGAGCAAAAGAAAACATCGGAGTGTCGAACCCTCGATCACAAGGACACAGATAGCTAGACCTCGTGATCGAGAAAAAGGGAGGCCCCGACATACCCAGCTTCCGAAACTTCTCTTGTCTAGACCACTCCCTGAAGTCTATGCGGCGGCCATCAAGCAGGGTTTGGGTACGGCCCACTGGACCCAAACCAGCGCTGCCACCTGGGGTGGACCCCAACGACTACTGCGAGTTCCACGGGAACTATGGGCACAGGCTTCACCGCTGTCGAGGCCTCAGAATCTTGCTCGAGAAGCTGGCAAATCAGGGCAAGCTCGAGGAGTTCATGCAGATGGCTCCGAACTTTACTTCCGCTGGGTGGCAAACATTAGGGTGTGTATCATAGTATTATGTTAAAGAAGCCTTCAATATAGACAAGATTAAAGTCAAATTGCATATCTAAAACTTTCTTAATCAAAAATACAACAAAAAACTAATTGAATACACACACAATTGCTTTTATTCATGTTAAAATAACTTATTATGCGATTTTAAATCGTACTCTTTAAAATGCTTGTACTTTCGGGCCCTGAATTTAACGTAATGCCAGATGTTGAACGAATAGCTGCATCTTCCAAAAAATCCACGCTATTCAACCAACTCAAATTCATTGATGTCATAAATCAGCCATGGTACTCCTAAAGAGGCCTATTCTCGTTAAAATTGAGGGTGCGAAGAGTATTAAAGATACTTCCGACCCTTTTTCAGGGACAAATTAATGTGTATTGTAGGTATTTTACATTGAAAACGGCAATCAAAGATGCCCCTTATAGATCGCCTAATATCAATTTTCGATTAAAAATACACTCAATATACATTAGGTATGTTAATCAGAGTTATTTGTGTTAAAAGACACAGGATTGAAAGTCAAATTGCAAATAGTTTCTCTTCAAGTTTTATACAAAACCTCAAAAACTAATATTTCGACTACAGGCACGCAGAATTGCTTTTATTAGTTTAAAATAAACTTATTTGGCAATGAATCGTACTCCTAAAATGCTTGTACTCCAGCTTGAATTCAACGTAATACAATGAAACAGCTACAAAAAATATCACTATTGCGAAGCTTAGAATCATCCTATATGTCATAAATAAGACCATGGTATAAGAGCACTAGTTCCTCTTAAAATCATGAATTCGATATATTTAACCTAGGACAAATAAGATGTGTAGGGATGAAAAGGTTTAATTAAAAACACCATCAAATGTCCATAAATAGTATCGTCAAAATCAATTCTTTTCGGATGAAAAATTTTACGTCATTAACATCAGGCGCAAATATTAGGTGTGTAATTGCCATGTATTAGTTAAATCTAAAAACTTCATATAGACAAGATTAAGTCAAATTACATATATTGTCTTCAATACAGATATAGACTAATTGAATAAGAACAACAATTGCTTTATTCAGTAAAAATAACTTATTATGCCAATGAATCGTTCAATCTAAATACTTGTACAGAGCTTGATATTATTTCCCTCATAATGGCAATGAAATACTGCAGGAAGCAAAAACATGGCACTTATTGTCAAACTCAAATTCAATGGTGTATATGTCATTTGAAATCATTAACGCGCCTAAAAGAGCTGGTTCTCTTAAACTTTGTTAATATACCAACAAATAGAATGTGTGTAAAATTAATAGGTATTTACATTGGATATTCCTTAAACGGCAATCAAATGCCCGCTTAATAGATCGCCAAATATAAATATTTGATTTGAACATACGTCATTATAGAAATTCACACCAGCAAATATTAGGTGTGTAAATAAACATAGGTATTATGTTAAAAAACACCCCTTCATTATAGACAAGATTAAAGGGTCAAATTTCAAATATTTTCATTCCAAATACAATAAAAACTAATTGAAATACGGACACAATTGATCTTATTCAGTAAAATATACTTATTTCAATAGACGCAAATCGCAAACGTACTCTTAGGAATGGGAATAAAAAAAAAAGAGTTATTTTACA
>KZ451917.1:2671853-2713070 GCA_002786265.1 Apostasia shenzhenica
ACCAGCCCAGAAGGGAAAGCCCCCGAAGACTGCTTGAAAGCTCCATGCCCAAAGCCCTACCACTCGCAGGGCCCTAAGCCAGCAGGGGGCCTATCTACCTGCCCAACAGAACGATCAATGGTGTCCAAAATCCTTAACAATTACCGAACTAAATTTACCTTTAAGTCTTATATCACTCATACTAGTTAGCCCGGGAGACAACAAGTACCGTGATCATATCACCTTTTTAATTTTTTGTAAATAAAGAATACTGATGTAAATTTTTTTTATTATTTTGAACATCTTTTATGATTAAGTCCTTAAAGGAAAGGAATAACTTATCACCTTAACTGGTTAGTATATGGGGAAAAAAAAACTTTCATTCTTCTACAAAATTCTAAATCGAACTCTCCAAAATGTGTTAATCATGTTATCAGCGTAGCCTTAGGAGGTGAAGGCTCTTCCAAAACTGTAAACGTTTCATCTTTACTAAATGAGAAACAGCGGGCGGAAGTTACTGCCCTGCTTTCTGGCTATATCGATGTATTTGCATGGTCCCCCAAGGATATTACAGGTGTGAACAGGGCGATTTCCGAACACCACTTGAACGTATCTCAGGTTGTCACCCCTGTTACCCAGAAGAAGAGAGTAATGGCAGGAGAAAGGCAGGATGCCATCAAGGAGGAAATGACAAAGCTACTCGGGGCTGGTTACATCAGAGAAGTCCAGTATCCCCGATGGTTAACAAATGTTGTAATGGTAAGGAAAGCCACTGGGAAATGGAGAATGTGCGTCGACTTCAGGTCTCTAAATCATGCCTGCCCCAAAGACACCTACCCCCTCCCTCGTATCGACGCTATGGTGGATCGTACCGTCGGATACGAGGTTATGAGTTTTTTGGATGCCTTCTCCGGGTATCACCAGATCTGGATGGCCAAGGGGGATGAAGAGAAGACAGCTTTCATCACTGATTACGGAACCTACTGCTACAGGGTCATGCCCTTTGGCCTCAAAAATGCCGGTGCTATATATCAGCGCATGATTGACGCGGTCTTTAAAAATTAGAGGGGAAGGAACCTCGAAGCTTACGTAGACGACGTCCTCGTCAAAAGCAGAAGTTTAGCAGAACACCTCGGTGATCTTCAGGAAACACTCAACACTCTTTGGGGGTACAACCTTAAGCTCAACCCTACCAAATGTACATTCGGCGCTGCTTCAGGAAAATTCCTGGGATATTTGGTCTCCGTCAGAGGGATAGATGCAAATCTCGATAAAATATCAGCCATTCAAAACATGCCCTCCCCTAGAACGGCAAAAGAGATCCAAAAGCTGGCGGGACGGATCAACAGCCTGGGCAGATTTATCTCAAAAGCTGGCGACCGGTGTTCCCCTTTCTTTCAATGTCTGCGCGACAGTAAGAAGGGACTCTGGGACGCCAGGTGCGAAGCAGCATTTGTTGAACTGAAGAAATATCTAACCTCGGCCCCGATATTAGTAGCACCGAAGGAGGGTGCAATCCTCTCTCTTTACCTAGGAGTGTCCGACACTGCTGTCTCAGCGGTACTCCTGGAAGACGAAATAGGGGTTCAACACCCTATCTTCTACATCAGCCACATACTCCTGGACACCGAAAGTCGGTATCCCACTCTGGAGAAGCTAGCTCTGGCCCTCCTGATAGCAGCCAGGAAATTGAGACCCTACTTCCAGTCCCACACCATTCGAGTGGTTACGGACCAACCACTCCTGAAGATCCTGCACACTCCCGATGTTTCGGGAAGATTACTCAAATGGTCTATTGAACTGGGAGAATACGACGTCAGGTTTGTCCTGCGGACAGCAATCAAAGCTCAGGTCTTGGCCGACTTCGTCGCCGAGTTTTCCACGACAGAGCCGCCGCCCCCCAGAGCCACGACAAACTTCTGGTCGCTTCATGTTGACGGCGCGTTGGGATCGCAATCCCAGGGGGCTGTGACGCTCCAATTCAAGGCAACCAACAACCAGGCGGAGTACAAGGCCCTAATCGCAGGGTTAAAATTCGCGCTTAGCATGGCCGTAAAGCGCATACAGGTGTTTAGCGACTCCCTGTTAGTCGTCAACCAGGTAAACCAGACGTTCGAGACGAAGGACGAGGTTTTGAAGAAATACCTACATCAGGCCAAGTCTCTGATCTCCCTTTTTGAAGATTTCTCCTTAACACACGTGCCCCGTGAAGAAAACAAAGTGGCAGACCGGCTCGCCAAAGAAGGGCTCCCAAACTCTCGCCGGGCTCAGGTGTTCGAAAGGCCTAGTTTCTAGTGCGCCGAGACTTCTCCCGAAGAACGATCGCCTTGCTGGATGGACATGATCCTAGACTACTTAAAAAGCGGAATCCAACCAGACAGTAGACAGGAGGCGCAGAAATTAAAACTAACTTGTGCCAAATACATCCTCATCGACGGAGAACTCTACAGGAGATCTTATGCTAAACCTCTCACCAAGTGCTTGAGACCAGACGAAGCCTTGAAAATCATGAAAGCAGTACATCAAGGAGAATGTGGAACACACGCGCGAGGTAGGAGCCTCGTCATGCGGATCCTGCGCCAGGGTTTTTTCTGGCCCAATATCCACAAGGACGCTCAGGTATTCGTGCAGAAATGTTCTCAATGCCAGTATTACGCCGACATGCAGAGGCAACCCTCAGGATACCTCAAGCCTATCAATTCATCTTGGCCCTTCGCCATTTGGGGGCTGGATTTTTTAGGACCTATGCCCACGGCCATGAGGGGTTACAAGTGGATACTGGTTGCGGTCGACTACTTCACTAAGTGGATTGAGGCTAAGCCGCTTACTCAGCCCACTGCCCAAAACGTTGAAAGCTTCCTCTGGGCCAAAATCGTATGCAGGTATGGCATACCAATGACAATCATCACAGATAACGGCACTCCGTTTGCCAATCAAAGGATACACGACTTCTGCGGAGAGCACCAGATCAATCTCAAATACGCCTCTGTCTGGCACCCACATACCAACGGTCAGGCAGAAGCTGCCAACAAAAACATCTTGAATATCCTAAAGAAGCGCCTAGACGGCGCAAAAGCCCGCTGGCCGGAAGAGTTGCCAGGAGCTCTCTGGGCTTACAACACAGCCCCTTCCGAGGTTACCCAGGAGTCGCCTTTCTCCCTCTCATTCGGAATGGATGCTGTTATACCAGTTGAGCTGGAACACCTCTCCCCTAGAGTAGAAGCTGCTGCCAGTTTCGAACCCGAGGCTTTGCGAACTTGGATGGAAGAAAACAATAGCTCCCGAAGGGTCGACTTAGACCTCCTGGAACAGAAAAGAGAGCTAGCCACACTAAAGCGCCTGGAGCATAAGCGGCGAGTGGAACGATATTACAACCAGAGGGTCAATCCCAGAGTTTTTAATAAAGGTGACTTGGTCCTCAAAAGGCGACTCCTCGCCGGCAGCAACCTGGGAGTTCCTAAATTAGAGCCTAATTGGGAAGGTCCTTATATCGTGCGCGAGATTGCTGGACCAAATGCTTACTACCTTATGACTGCTGAGGGTATCCAGATCCCCAGGAGTTGGAGCGGGGATGACCTGAAAAAGTTTTTCGCATAAACCTCTTGCTTCACTCCATCTGAGTATCCATCAGATTGTACAGATTCGATCAAAGGATTCATCTTATAAAGGGTTCAAACGCCAATTCTGGCTTTATTCTCAATCCGGATTTTATTATATTTCGGAAAGCTTCATATTTCCAACATACTCACAGCAAGTAATCCTTACATACGGAAACCTCTCTATACGTACTTCGACCATAGCGTCGCTCAGGTATGATCCCAACTCAAACTCAAATCACCGTGCCCTCAATTACAAACATCGCGCACGATGCTACTCACTAACCTCTTTTAAATACGGTGATCATCAAGCCTAGTAGTGCTTGGCAGGCGGGGTTTCCTACAAACATCTGGGACCCTTCCGTAAGCCCATCTGGCCAGCGGAAGGTCCGAAGGCCTGCCCATAACCTTAGGGCTGTCCCTGTTATCGAACAAGATACAGGTCCCCCTAAGCAGGGCGCCTTCGCTTCCCACTAGGATAACTGTCATTCCAAAAGGGTTAACCCTTGCCTCAAGTACAAACATCGTACAAGATGTTTCAGACGAACAAGTCCTTTTGGCATAGGGTCAGATAAACTCCCTTCAGACAGGTTCTCCACTACTATCGTTACTCCCCTCCTGTGCAGGTTCCCAAAGGAATATCTATGGAGCTCTATTAAGGGGACCCCCGAGGTTAGCCCTTGCCATAGGTACAAACATCGTACACGATGTGTTAGGCTCTCAGAGTCCCTATGGCATCGGGTCGAAGACACCTTTCGGGTGGGATTCAGCCTGACTATCACAATATGCTTCTTCCCCTATGGATTTCAGAAAGCTTCCTTCTTTACAAGACATTTCAGATTTTTTACAAAGATTCAAGAAATCTATTACAAGTTTCTCAGAATCAATATAGACGCCTCAAATCCTATGAAAAGGTACATGTACGTACACAACAGAAAAAACAGGTATGTAAAACAAACTTTTATTCATTTTCAGAAAGTTACAGGGTTACATCATGTTTTAAGGGGGAAGATTAATCTTCACTGATTTCATCCAACTGGTCAAAAAACTGTTGGATGGTATCATCGGATAGATCGAATCCTTCCTCCTTATAAATTGGATCTACGGCCATACAAGGGAAGGGGTCTAGTTCTCCAAGGACGGCGGCCTTGACCTCACCTCTTTGAATCAAAGCGAAGGCCAATCCTTCCCAGGCCCGCCTGATCCCGTCTAACCTTTCCTTCCTACAAGGTAAGCTTGTTTTGGAAGTCTGGACAGCCGCCGCTGAGCTGCTCGCAATTGCAGCCTCCCTATCCATGTCGGCTTTGCTCAGCTTTTCTCGCAAAGCCTTATTGTCCGCCTTCAGCGCACTCATGGCAGACTTATAAAGGGCAAACTCCTCCTGCAGGGCGGAGTGCTGAGAAGATTCCGTCGCCAGCTGGGTCTTCAAGGCCTCAATCTCCGCCGCCTGACGGTGCAGCTGACCAGTCTGATCTATCATCTGCTCCTCCACCCTCAGGGCCCTGTTCATCGCTAGAGGCAGACGAGCAAGTATCTGAAAAAGAAGCAAGATCAACATCTACAACAGAGAGTCAAAGTTTAGAGTGAGATCTTACCGTGGCTATCCTGTTGGTCATCTGGGCATAGAGGTCTGTCGTGGAGGTCCTCTCAACTGTCTCCTCCAATGCGCTGGTCGCCAATCCTCCCGCCAAGACCAGGCCTAGGTCCCCTCGGACCGGATTGAACAGGTTCAGGTTTGGTCGGAGATGATCATCATCCTCCTCTTCGCTTCCGTCGCGCTCACGACGAACTTCGACCCCTCGCCTGTAAATTCCCCGACGAAATTGCGGCACAACGGGGGCTCCACACTCTTCCCCCATTCTCGCTCCTCATCGGTCTCCCCCCCCCCCCTCTATGTCCTTCTTCTCTTTTTTAGAGGGGGCTCCAGACTGTTCTTTTCAGAGGACCCTCTCTTCTTCTTAGGGGTTTCAAGGGAGACCAAGGCCTGGGAAGGAGCGGTCATTTCTTCCCCTCCTGCGCAGGGCGCCTCCACTACTTTCCCTGCGCCGCCTCTTCTTGGGCAGAGTGGGCTTGGTTCACATCCGCCAGATTGCGGTTAAACTCCCCCCTCGCAATCTCACTTTTGTTGGCCCACTCCGCATTAACCTGGGCTAGAGAGGCTAATCTGCCTTCCAGCTGGAGTAGCCCCTCCAACTCCTCTTTTTGATTACTCAGAGAACACTTTGTAACTTGAGACAAAGCATCCTCCGAGTCCCTTATCCTCTGAAGGTAGTAAGATTCTACTATCTCCTTTCCCTTCAAGGACTTCACCACCTCCAGAACTTCGGAGGTGTTCCCCGAGATCTCCTCTTCCGCCCGCCTTATCTCACTCAGCCGGTCTCCCAGTACGCTCCAAACACCCCTGACACTGAGGGAGGTGCTGAGAACGGCCGGGAGGACCTCTCCCCTCTCTTCCGCCACCTTCTCCGCCTCTGATCCCCCTGAACCAGAAGCGGCGAGGGGAGGCTCGCCCCTCGTTGAGACCAACCTTTTTCCCAATAGCCCCCTTGATCCTTCAGAAATTGGGGTAGCATCAGAGGCATGAGTTGGGACTCTTAAAGGAATAGACCTACCAACAAACAGGGATGGTTCCCCCTCATCTTCATCAGAAACCCCGACATCAGGGAGGAACCGCCCAAACTCTTCACCCTTGAGCATGACCTTCCCTGGTACCAACTTCTCTCCACTAGCTGTTTCCCCTATCAAAACCACCTCCCTCAACTCCTTAGCTTTCGGAGGTGGCTTAACCGGAGATTCAGAAACTACCACTACCGCTGCGGCTTCGGCGCTCCCGGTACCCTGGAGGGACTCCAATGTCTGTATCAGGGCACCGGCAACCCTAGCCGTAGGGGCTCTTACCTCCGAAGGCGCGCCTGCTTCCAGCATCTTCTTCCCCGGAGGGGCGTCCGTCACTGGTGCTCCAGCTCTTTTCTTAGAGAGGCCGAACGCAGCCTTCCATTTTCTCACCGCCATCTTTATGATCGCTCTCGCTTTCTTTCAGAAAAAACAGGCAGGAAGAATGGAATGAGAAGCAACAGCTTCCGCCTCCATCTTATCCTTGCAGACCTTGGGCAGCGCGTCCACCCCCGCGACGGTTCGCATTCCAGGACCCATATTAATATTCGCGCCCTGACAATGCGGGGGGCTGATGTTAACACGTGGTTCCCGCGCTGCATCCCGGCCGAACGCGTGGCGCCTGACAGGTCTGTACTTGATTGATTGATTTGCTGACTCAGCCTCCAGTCTACAGGACTTTTTGACCCAGGTCAAACTTCGGGCGTGAGGGTTCACCCAAACCTCGGCCACGACGATCCAGGATCATCCCCCGTAAACCTCGGGCCCGACGGAACGAGGTAACGCCTGCCACGATCAACTTCACCTAACCCCGCCGATTTTTCGTGCAGACACCCTTCCCCAGGAAAGTACCAGCATTAAAAGGTGTCATCTTCCTCGTACAGCTGCGGACTTCTCCAGTGACAGGCGAACGACGCTCGGAGCTCACCCATCACCTTTCCTCCGGAAAACCAGGGTGGAGCTACGCGTGTCAACGACTATAAAAACCGTTGAACAGTCATAGCCAAGAAAACGGACGGACACAGAGAGAAAAACAAGAAACAACAAGGAAGGGCAGAGGGACTCAGGCTCAAAGATTCCTAGTTCTCTCATTCATTTGTAAAAAAGCCCCAACTGAGGAGCTGCCTCTCCTTTTCCTTCTTCTTCTTTTTCATAAACAAAGCATTGTACAAACCCTGTTTTAGGGTTATTCCTTCCAATTAGTGAAACTCTTCGCTGATCGACCGGTGGACTTAGGGGATTTCCTCCCTGAACCACCTTAAATCTCTGTATGCTTTTCTGGTTACCTTGGACAGAATTTTCTCCCTGAGCCTCCGTTAACAGGCTCATCCATTTGCGCGTCGCCGTCTCCCGGAACTCTCTCTTTCTTCGGTGTTTCCTGGGACCCCCACATCCTACGTCAACACCAATAAATTAGCTTTTATTTAAAAATATTTCATATATATAATATTAAAATTATTTACAATGGCTTCAACGAAATTAGCTTAAAATGAACTTTCCAAAAAATTATTTCGAGTCAAAATTTTTTTCCAAAAAATAATATATGTTTATTTTTTTTTTATGAAAGTTTCCAAAATGTTTTAACTGTTCCTATCGCCGTGCACTTCAATCCTAAATTATATCTCTCACGGGGAAGCGCCGACCAGTACTCCGGCCATGTAGGACGGGAAGAAGGACAGCGTGTACCGTGTTCGTACTCACGTGTTTCTCTTACCCAAAGCAATTCCTTTTCCCATTTTTTAGGCGCTTCTTTCTCTCATCTAAGCTTTAATATTATCCATATATAATCAGAGAATTTAACCAATATAAACAAAAATCAACTACAGTTCACAGCTCTCACGTGACTTCATGGAGGGCTATTGTTGCTTTTTGCTCACAGCTAAGCCAGGTAGCCAACTCCTTAACTGACACTTGGCCCTCCCGATGTTCACTTCCTTCTGCTCCTCGCTCTCCATGCATGCAGTCCATGAGATATATATAAATTGAAGAGAAACAGGAGAGAGAAATAGTTTTCTTTCATTGCTTACAGATCGAGTTGAGGTATGGCCAATTCCGCCCCTCTGGCCTTCTACATTACAATCTGCTGCATCGCGTTCATCATCTCGAAGATCATCATCTCGCTTCTATGCTATAAAAGATGGACGAGGAAGCGCAGGATCATTGAAGACAGTTTGTCTGGTAAGTTAGACGTTGATAGATTTCATGAACTCTTAAGTCTTTCGGGCATCGGAATGGATGATTTCGCATTAGAATTATCATTGCTTGTTTTCTATTTTATTTTTAACGTTGGATTAATTTATGAATCTTATAAGTCAAATCATACTTCAAATTTTATATGAATTTCAAGAAAAACAGTCAACTTTATTTCTTATATATATACTGTACATATTTCAAATTAAAATAAAATTTATTTTAAATCTTTTACGATTCTCAAATTATTTTCTACCACAATAAAAAATAATCCCACAAACATATATACTACTCTATGTTAGATTTTTGATAGCCAAATGATCTCAAAACCTAAGCATGGATAAAATAAATGTGTTTTCTTACAAAATATGCACATATGGGACTGAGTTTGTTTGCAAATAGGAGGGAAGATGGTGATGTTCATATCACCGATGACGCAGGCTCTCAGTTCAAAAGCTTTCATGAAGAAGACGATGAAGCTGACGAACAAGGACATCATTGGTTCCGGAGGCTATGGCACAGTCTACAAATTGGTCGTAGATGAGAACACAGCTTTCGCAGTGAAGAGGCTCAACAAAGGCAATTGTGATAAAGATCTTGGCTTTGAGAGAGAGCTCAATGCCATGGGAGATATAAAGCACAGAAATATCGTCACACTTCATGGATTCTACATCGCTCAACAGTTCAATCTTCTTATTTATGAGTTGATGCCAAATGGAAGTTTGGATGCACGGCTTCATAGTAATAAATAATGCAATCCTTCTTATAGTTTTGATATCATCATCATCATCATATTCATCATAAGCATCGTCTTCATCCTGAATTTTTTTTTTTTGATCAAAAGATACATGAAAGTTAATCTCCATCTCCACAAACTGTCATAGTCTCATTTATGTGTCACATCTGAATATGTCAATCCATCTATCAATAACAACAACAACAACAATAAGCTACATGGATTTATCTTAGTTATATTTGAGGTTAATCAGTGCTCGTAAAAGTCTTATCTGATAGTCATGTCTTTAGTTACTTTCGATTTTCCTCTTTCTCTATCTCCCTCATCTCATCATATTTATATAATAGGGTCGACTTAGTTGAAATACCAAGAAATACAACATATCCTATCCTGTAGGAGAAATTAGAGACAAAATTTCGAAGCATGCATGTTTGATTCAATAGAGAAAACAACATAATGGGAGGAATCTCAACTTAGTTTTATTGTCAATTGCTTGAGAACAAAAAATAAATGCCATATATATATATATATAGGCAAATCAATTGATAGGCTAAAAAAGAAATAAAATCATGGAAAACTAAAAATTGATTATCTTGGCCCATATCAATTAACTTATCCAGTTTAGGCCAAGGCAGAATACAAGAGGTCAGAAAACCAAATAAGATGCATTGATGAGAATTAAGAAAAAAGTCAAAAGTGGCTTGAAATTAACTTTGTTTAGTTGACTTGATTAATTATGCTTAACCGTACGTTTAAGTAAATTGTTGTCAGCAGATGATCCACTTGGAATTTATGCTTTTCATCTCTTTGACTATTCATATGTACTACAAAGCTTGGAACATCCTGAATGCTTTTGGCCATTTATGATTGGTTTTGAACCTCTTATTTTACCTGGATCATTGCAAAACTGACCATAAAACCTCAAAGAGCAGTTTATTTGTTAGAAAATTACACTTCTAAGGTTGGTGTAAAGTTTGTTTGTTGCAATAATCTTAGCATCTCTTATAATGAGATCAACTGATTTTTTTTTTTCAGTATCATTGTATATCAGGAGTAATCAAAATACACATCCAAAGTTTTATCAATGAAAGGATTTAATACATTATTTATTAGCCGCATGATTGTGCTTGGAGCATTTGACAGACTATAGGGCATAACTGACCACTCGTACTAGTCATTTTTTGTATTGAATGTCATCTTTCACTACTCATCCCATAGTTGGATATAAAATTTAAAATATCTATTGCGAAGATAGACTTTAAAGAAGACAAGCACTCTTCAGTATGTCTAACATGTCATCTAGACTAAGGATCTAGAGGAGACACTACACGGTTGTTTTTTGATTGCCTGGCTATCAACGAACATTTGCCAACTTAATTCCATCTTATTAGTCATATGCAGTCACTGTTTTGAATCAAAATTTGAAAGCCATTGATGTGAAAAGCTACTTGTTTTGCTATAAGATTATTCCAAGTTGCTGAAATTCCTCAATATATATAGACATGTACCTCGCATGAACCTTGCAGGCATTTTTGACATTCTGATGGAGCAATTGCCCATTGGGTAGTCGTAGGAATCTAGCAAACATAAGTTTGTATCCTGAATTGAAGCACTGGCCTTGAAATTATGCATTCATGACTTTAATGTGTGATAAAATGTAACTATAGTTCGATGCAACAATAGATAAGAAGAAAGTTAATATAGAAGGGATAAAATACAGTTATTCAGCATTAATTTTAGGCGGGATAAAATGAAAAATTCAAAAGTAGAAGTGAAAATGTGTGTAACGCAGCTGATTTAAGATTTGACATACGTAAAAATCCCATTCTAATTCTGATTTAAGATCTGTATCTTGTTGAACTTTGGTCACATTCATTCTCGATACATTTTCTCATGTATTCTGCATATATACACGTATTTTATGCATAAACGCTAGCTTGTCTATACGTTTTCTCATGTATTCTGCACATATACATTAATATTTTATGCAGAAAAGTCAGCTGAAGAAAAGCCTCTTGACTGGCCATCAAGGTACAGAATAGCTGTGGGTGCTGCGCGGGGCTTATCATATCTTCACCATGACTGCATTCCTCACATTATCCATAGAGATATTAAATCTAGCAATATACTTCTTGATCATAACATGGATGCAAGGGTTTCGGATTTCGGATTGGCGACATTAATGGAGCCAGATCAGACTCACGTTTCGACAGTGGTTGCTGGAACTTTTGGTTATTTAGCCCCAGGTTTGATTACATGCATTAAGATGCATATAATCTCGTAATATTAATGAAGATATTTATTTACAAAAATATAGTTAATATATTTTCAGAATATTTCGATACTGGCAAAGCTACGACAAAGGGGGATGTTTACAGCTTCGGAGTTGTTTTGCTTGAGCTGCTCACTGGGAAAAGGCCAACTGATGAATCATTCATTGAGGAAGGCACAAAGCTTGTGACTTGGGTAACTATTTTCAGGAGTGATGTATAATATATTACACAAATACCTTGTTCATATGCACAAAAATTAATGTCAAAATTTTAAAAATATTTTCTTTGATAAAAGAAGTTAAAAGTTTAAATTAAAGTTCAATATTTTATTCTTATCAGTTACTAAGTATGTAAATGTAAGTTCCTTTTAGCAAATTAGCATTTTAAAAACAGTAAATTACATCTTGGTCTTTTAGCTTGGCTCATCTTTTACAAAGGTCCATATATATGTTTTTGAATCATTTCACACAAATTTTTCAGTGCCAATTATTTCTCGTAGGTCTCTGCATTTCTAAATTTATTTCAATGTGATTCAATTAAATATTTTTTATCTTTAATCTTACCTTTTTAACTTATTTTGACCAAAACAACACACTTTTCTTTTTATGATTCAGTTCCCACAACCCCCAAAAAAACCTTTTTGTGGCCTTCACAATGCCAATAAAAGTTGTGGAAGTGAAAAAAAGGCTTGAGAGATGAAAAGAGAAGGGATTTTGTGAGACAAACTATATAAATGTTTTGAAGGGAGAAAAATTAGACCAAAGGGTGCTGAAAAAGTACTAAATTAGACATAAGGATTTGAGTGAAATGATGGAGTGGGACCTATGTGAAATGATTCAAAAAAACGTACGTGTGCCTATTTGTAGTGAAGGATAAACCTCAAAAACTAATGTGTCACCTTTTATGAATTCACCCACAGTTAATTATTTGTATGCAGCAATCTGGCAAATTAATTAAGGTGTTGGTTTTGTAGATAGAGACATTACCAGTCAAGAATGGAGGCCAGAAAAACTGAATATACCTAACCCTAGTCTTATTTATGACCCAATAGCATAGTTTCAGTTTGGATTGACTGGTCAACTTATTTATTGTCTGACTACAATATAGCTCCTATATTTTAATTATAAAATATAATCTTTCATTTAAGCTTTATCATGCATTAATTATCTTTATTATCATGTTAATCAGCCTATAGTTTCTCATTGGCACATTATTGCATTGTAAGTAATATATGAATGTAATATCTCGTAATTTAAATGTAGATATGTATTTTGGGGTAAAACTGTGAGGCTAATAATAAGAAACTCTATAGTTTAGTGTGCTTGAACTATAATAGTACTGGATGGGTGACCTTCTAGAAAGTACTTAAGTTATGCAGTTCCTTAAAATCAAAGCGAATAATACTTGTACATTTAGACCACAAAATGCTATAATATGGTATCAGAACTGAGTTTTCACAATACGATGTGACTCGAAAACGAGCCAAGCGGAAGTTGATAAGCCTGTGACACTCTTAGCCAAAGAGGGCAGGGAGTAATCACCGGGTGATGCCCTAAGAAAAAGAATCACTGAGGTAGAGTGCGGCCCTCTGCAGGCTTCTAGACCGATAAAAAGTGGAGACAAAGGCACAAAAATTAATCGTTTCTCGTAAAAAGAGGGCCGGGGGAGATCCTGAGCTGTATGAGTAGGTAACGTGATCTCAAATAGTAGAGATGCCTTTTGGGGCAAAACCTTGAAGCTAATGATGGGAATTCTGTAGTTAAGCTTGCTTGGCTAAAGTAATACTGGGATGAGTGATTTCCCAGAAAGTACTTAAGTTATGTAGTTCTCTAAAATCAAAGCGAATATTAACTCTACATGATTTAGATACGGGATGTTACAATGAAATACTAGAAACACAATATAATGGAAGATTTGAAGACAAAATTATCTGTTAATATAACCATGACATCAAAGATCTGGTGATGCATGCTTTCCATGCCTTATGAATAGAATTATTAGTCATTGCTTTAATTAAATGACAGGTGAAAGGAGTAATGGAGGATAAGAGAGAAGAGCATGCAATTGACAGTGATCTGGTATGCTTTCCAGTTGAAGAAGTGAAGAAGATATTTGCAGTTGCTGAACAGTGTCTAGAGCCAGATCCTAGCAAGAGGCCAACCATGTCTCGAGTTCTTAAAATGCTTGAACAAATAAAAATAGATAAGTCTGGCTATGCTTCTTGATTTATTTTTCATATTTTAACTGTTGATTTATATCCGTATTATATGTAAACATGTCAACAAGGATGTGTTTTGAAACTAATTATGCCAACAAGGATGTTGAATCTTAATGAGCTTAGTGTTGAGATGAGATTATATATGCTACTCACACATTATCAGTATCATTTTGTTGAGAACAAATAATATTGTAGAGCAATAGGACAATAATAGGATGCAGTCGAATTGAAGAAACAAAAGATATTTTCATTTGCATTCATGGCCTTGTTTGGCATGAGCCCAAAAATGGACAAAAATATATATTAATAATATTTTAAATTTATTATAAATGTTAATAACTTTATTTCACATCTAACACAAATTCCAACCTTAAAAATCAACTTTATTTCACATCCAACACAAATTCCAACCTTAAAAATCAACTTTATTTCACATCCAACACAAATTCCAACCTTAAAATCAACTTTATTTCACATCCTGCACACCTTCCAATATTAAAATAAATTTCTTTCCCATCAACTCTATAAAATAAATTATTTTCTCTTTCTTTACCCAAATTCATCCTCCAACCAAACAAACCCATAATCTCATTACGTGTTTTGTTATTTGTTGGCACAAATAACAATGAAAGCTTTCCACTATCCCCATAATGAAACTTGGGAATTTGTTCCTTAGCAAATTAATTCCTCATCCTTTGAAAATTAACTACTAGGCCCGTTTGTTTGCCCGTTTAAAATTAACCTAGTTTAATTTTAATTAGGCATATCACATCACATATAAAATTTATTATTAAAAATTAATTTTATTTCACATCTTACACATATTACTAAAATAATTAATAACTAATCTATATCACATCCCTCACATATTCCAATGTAATAACTAACTTTACATCACATCCCTCACACACCTCAACATAATAATTAATTTTACTTCACATTATTTATAATTTTTAATAAAAAAAATCTCTATTTAAGTTTAATTTTAACCTTGTTAAATTTTACCTTACAAACAAACTGTCCCCTAATGTTCTAGAAATTCAAATATTTCCATCACACATGCTTTCATAAAAACAAGAATCAAATGTAAGCCCAGCTATGCAACGTTAACCTAGCCCTCCTTCCACTAGAGTTACTTAAAGAACTAAGCCCGAATCTAATTGGTGGAGTGGCTAGACTGTGAGCTTTTTAGTCACACATTAGTAGTTCTGTATGAATTATGATGTGAATTAAAGGAAATTTATTATGTTAAGATTTGTGAAAGACGTGTGATAAAATTCATTTTCACCAAAAAAAGCAATTTCATGAAAGATGTGATGGTTTTAGTGGAATGTGAGTAGGATGTGAAAAAGATTACTTTTTATAATTCAACTTACATTATACCTTCAATTATTAGATAAAATTAATACCCAAAAATCGTAGAACTTTTGACGGCTTGTTGAGAGAATCATATATTATGTTCATGGAAACAATGATGCAAGGGTTGTCATTGATTTCAGAATTTCTTTTCTGGTATCAGAGTTAGATGAATAATCTTCTTCCTATTTTCACTCTCTCATTTACATACATAATACTTCATATCACCATATTTATATATCAAATATTTTTTTTTAAAATTACATATCACATAGCTAAAAATTATACTCCACACATTTTTCTTACACCTCACATACTTTTTTCTAAAGATACAGTGTAATTTTTTGAAAATAAATGTGATACACGTAATTATGGTAATATGGAGTGTTATGTACATAATTATTTGTTTGTTTTTTGTTTCCTATTAGTAGAAATATAAAGCTGTTAAAAGCTGGCCTATAATGTAAGACACTCTGTGCTAAAGAAAATGAATGAGAAGAAAATAATGAAGCCCATCGAATAAGCTGCTTCCTGGGGGTATTTTTTTCTTCTTTTAGGCTGCTCACGATTCCTCCGGCGTCTTCTTCCTCCCTTCACCTTCTCCAAAAGGTGAACTCCATCAAAGCATCTTTAGTCTTCTAACAGTTTTTGATCTTCTCACTCGTGTGGATTCTTCACCTACTTCATCTTCCCTTCCACTCTCAGCTAGCTAAGCTCGACGGCAATAGTTATCTCTTCTGGAAAGCCAGAGTTCAGCCATTTTTGTACTCTTCAACCCCTGCTCCGTTCAATCCAGCGGTGTGTATTTTATTTCTCACAGCCTGTTCCTGCTCAACAACCCCTTACTGCTTCCTCAAATCTCCTCATGCTTCACACATGGCATCTTCGACTTCATACAGCCGGTTCCACTCAACTCATTTAATCTTGAGATAAATTAATTCGAACTATTTATTAAACAGATCAAGCATCAAAACTCATTTCCGATTCATTTCATAAATGAATTACCTAATCCAACTAGCTAACTTGTTTATTATAATTTTTTAGATCAAATTTTGGTAAACTCAATATTTTTTTATTTGAATCACTATAATTATAAAGTTTAATTAAAAATATTGAAAATATAAGAAATTATGTTATATACTATACGTATAATGATTAATATTAAAATAAAAAATGTATTAATTTTAATAAATTGGTCAATAGCAAGTTGTGATATATTAGTTGATCTGCCACGAGTATCCAAGTTCTTTTAGATGAGTTAAATTTAAGTTAATCTATTTATTATTCGTACTTATGTTCATGGGCTACCAATCTTATTCTATTGTTTGTTTGGCATGCAACTCAGGTAACACGATGGACTGCCGTCAACTTTTATTGCATGTTCACTTTTTGAAATTTTACACATTGAGTTGAATTCATCGAAATAATTTCAAATGATTTTTGAGTAAAATTTACTACCCTAATTCAAAAGTAGTTCTCATTATATATATGTTTCATATACAAATAGAAAGCATGAATGGGTTGGTTGGCTCATCCAAGAAATAGTTTTATGTACGAGTTGACTCGACTCGATTTCAATCTGACTCATTGACCTAATATTTTGTTATGTAATGTGTTTTTCCTTTCTCAAACTGCACAACTTTCTTGGTTTCTTAGGCAATCAAGGCTTGGGTAATTGAGTTCTATAGAAGTTGTGTACGAATCAAACGTTTAATGAGCTCTTCTATTCGGCTCCATAAAAGCTCATTTGTATTCATTCTTTTAAGTTTAATGAATTAGCAAGATCGATAAACTAATGAAATTAAATATATTAATGTTCTGTATATTTATATGTGTGAATAATGCACGCAAAGAATATGAACATGCTTATTTAAAATTCGATAAGTAATTTGATTCAGAAACTCCATTACAGACTTAAAAGAGCTCTCTAATTATTTTTATAGAAAATATAAGAGCTCAGTTAACGCGACGATTTTAAAATACACCGATAAAATTATTATGTTTGGGTGCTATAACGGCTTACTTATTTGGCACCCAATCTCAGCACGTTGCTCACGAGCAAGGGGACCCAAGCTGTGCCATGTGTAACTATGAAAAAATATTATTTTACATAATTTTTATGTATCAATAATTTTTATCTTGTATGACTTTTTTCAAGTTTGTATGTATTTAGGAAGGCAAAAAAATTGTATAAAGTAGAAAAAAAACACTTACGTAATTCATAAGATTGCTCTTGCAAATCATCAATTTTTTCATTTTATATGATATTTTTATTTTGTATTAACATTTTCTTTATTTTATATATAAAATAAAATACTTACACCAAAAAAATGTTCATATAAAATTGAAAAAGCTCATGCAAATTAAAAGTATAAAAAATAATAAAAAATACTACAAAACATCAATTTCCACCTACGCATTCGGTTGAGAATGAGTTTGGAGCTCATATATTATCTGAACTTAGGCTCTGTTTGGCAATGGCCAAAAAAGTATGGCTAAAATTACCCATCACCAAAATCTTAAATTTATTTTAAAAAAACTTAAAAAAATTATTTTATATTTCATCTCACACAAATTCCAACATTAAACAATCACTTTATTTCACATCCAACACAATTCTCGATAAATTAATCAACTTTATTTCACATCATACACAATTTTTAATATAACCAACTTACTTTATTTCACATCATACACATTTTTTAAAAATGGCTAAAAATTCCAACTACATCTTCTTTTTTTTCTTATTACCAAACAGAGCCTTAATAATTTTTTTTATTGAAATAATCTTATAAATGAGCTTGGAACACGTGTTTCACGTTGTAAGGTACTTGCATTTAATGATAAATAATATGAGGTTACTTGCATTTAATGATAAATAATATGAGGTTATTCACAACAAATAATATTTTTTTTTACTTCTAAATTTTTTTATTCTTAATGAATAATAAAATAAAATAATAATAAATTGTTTATGACCAGTCTAAAGCTGAGTTCTAGGGCCGGTAATGAGTCGATTTCGATCGAGCTTGAGTCAGCAAAAATCGGCTTAAAATACAAAAAAAATCAATTTAAAGTTAAAATTATTTGATTTCAAGTCATACAACTTAACTTAATTTTGAATGGACTCAAATTCCAATTCTAGTCAACTTGAAATCAATATGTTTTATAAAAAAGATAGAATGGAAGCCATGACCTCACATTTGTGAATTCTAAAGCCATCCACTCTCTCAAATATATATAATTGTTTAATAAAGAAATAAAAATATTATAGTCAACTCAAATATAATTTTAAATGAAGTCAAAAATCAGACATAAAACTAAACTCAAAATTAGTTAAATTGATTTGATTTAAATAAAAATTAAATTAATCATGATCGAGTTTTGATTAAAATTGCCGGGCCTTGAGTTCAATGCTAGCTCGCTTAAGTACTTCAATCGATAACTGGCTTAATATGAAGCACGATAGCAGCACGATAATAAGCATGATCGGCGGATAATTAACCAAAACTGAAAATCTTAAAGGGTAAATTACATATAAGTTTTTGAGATATTATAGCTTTTATGTATTAGTCTTTAGATTTTGAATTATAGTACTTTAAAATATTACACTGTAGAGGGGCTAAATAGCAATAGATCACTAAACTTAAAGACTTAATTGTTAAGATTAAAATATTATGAGCTGTTGTGTAAAAGTTCTAAGACCTTTTGAATTTTAGTAATATGGTTCAAAATTTATGAACAAATATTAAGAAAAGAACTAAGATTTCAGGAATCTAATTACAAATTATTTTAAAAAGTTTCTAAACTTGTGTACATTATCTTTGGGTTCACGAGGTTGATAGTGCTTTAAATTGGTTCATGAATTTTAAAATCTTTTATGCAGATTCTTAAGAGATGAATTTTTAAATTTAAGTATTTTTAATTAACTAATTAATAATATAAGTATAATTACGAATTGATAGTGCTTCAAATTGGTTCATGAATTTTAAAATCTTTCATGCAAATTCTTAAGAGATGATTTTTAAATCTAAATATTTTAAATTAATTAATTGATAATATAAGCATAATTAAAAAAAATTAATAAATGGATCATGTTTATGACAACGTTAACTAATGCTATTAAATTAAGAAATCGCCCGGCAGACGGGCGACTTCTGTTAAGAAAAAATATTATTAAATATATTCTATACTATTTTTAATATATTAATTAAATCATACTTATATTTGAATATTTAAATTACAGAGGTGCAACATGATATTTAATATTTACATATTATTTTTAAAATTTAAAAAAATTATAAAATAAAAGAGCGTAGAAGTTTGATAAGTATTTATATATAAATATTATAATAAAATTTAATATTAGTTTTTAAGAAAATAATTTATATTATTAAAACTAATATTAAATTTTATTCTAATATTTATATATAAATATTTATCAAACTTCCCTACTCTTTCATTTTATATTTTTTTTAAGAGAAAATAGTTCAGGCAATATGGAATTATTCTAAAATAAGTTTACATTATATAACTTTAATTACAAAAATTTATTAATTAATTGAAGTTAATTACAATAAAAATTATATTACGTAAACTTATTTCAGAATAATATCACATTGTTACAAAAAATATTAATATATTATTAAAAAAAATCGAGAGAGATGTGGTCCGTTTGAGAATGAGCAGGAGAATAAGTCATGGGCCTGAAAATATGGTGATTTATGAGAAAATTCGGATGTGCAAGAGCTTTTCAAATTTATTTTAAAAAAATGAAAAAGGTTTTCAAATTTTGATTTTTAAAATAAATTTCAAGTACCACATCATAATATAAATCATTCTCTTAAAAACTAATATTAAATCTTATTATAATATTTATATATAAATAATTATCAAATTTTCTCATTCTTTTATTTTATAATCTTTTTAAATTTTAAAAATAATATGTAAATATTAAATATCATATTACACTTCTTCAATTTAAATATTCAAATATAAGTATGATTTAATAAATATATTAAAATAGTACATAATATATTTAATAATATTTTTTTGCAGAAGTCGCCCGTCTGCCAGACAACTTCTTAATCTAACAGCGTTAGTTAACGCCGTGAGAAACATGCTCCATTTGTTTTTTTTTTTATCATGTTTATATTATTAATTAATTAATTAAAAATACTTAGATTTAAAAAATAATATAAATACCTTCAAATTAGTTCATAAATTTTAAATCTTATATGTAGATCCCTAAAGTTGAAAGTGCACTTGAAACTGATCCCTCAAAATGTTGTATCAATGATGGAATTCATACTATCTATCTCAGGTACCAGCATAAATGATTTAAAAATTTATGGACTATTTTGAGGTGCTCTATTAATCTTAAGGACCTTTATGAAAGATTTTATAATACATAGACCAATTTAAAATACTCTATGATCTCAGGGACCCAAAGGTAATTTACTTAAAAATTAATTTCATTTCGTTCATTTTCCGTAGGTTTGCTTCAAAAAACTGGCCTTTTCTCCTACAAACAGGCCTGTTGGGCTCTTACTGGGAATATTGGGCCGAGAAATTGGGCCTAAAAGAATTTATGTTATAAAGTTGAGAACATAAAAATATTATATATATATATATATATATATATATATATATATTTTTGAACTAACGTATAAATATTATATTTTAGTAACGTCTATCCTGGCATTTTTTTAAGATTTCATCATTAGTTATTGTTCATTGGATTCAAATGAAAGGAAATTGTGTCATCGTTATTAAAATTTTAAATACGCACATATAATGCACGTCGAGCGGCATCCGGTGTGCTCCCGGCAGCCAGTGAAAATCCGGATAGTCGAGTGCCACCCACACCTGGTCGTACTCATAACCGCATCAAGTCTCCAAGGTGAACAGCCTCTGGTCGATGAAGCAATGTAGGCAAGGAAAGTCGGCAAAATGGAGCCGTAACTTCGGGAAAAAAATTGGCTCTGAGGGTTAGGCATGAGGGTCCCAATTCCGAACCCATCGACTGTCAGCGAACTGCTTGAGCTGCTATCGTGGTGAGAGCGGGTTGCCGCGTGCCGGATAAGGATGAACTGGGAACGTTCCCCCAGGGGACTTCCCCGAGCGTCCAACAACCAACTCAGAACTGGTACGGACAAGGAGAATCTGACTGTTTAATTAAAACAAAGCATTGCGATGGTCCCAGTATTTTACAAATATATTCTTTTAAAAAACTATTTTAAATGGTGCGAAAGACAAGTTGAAATCACAATATTAATGAGGTCTAATTTTTATAGTATAAATTATGGATTTTTAGTAGGCAAATTTATTATTTAATTTTTTTTTGAAATAATATATATTATTGGGCAAATTACTTATTGAATTAAATTCATTTACAGATTGTAAAAATTGTGCTGTCTGCTTGTTTAACTAAATATTAGTTTTATGATAAAAAACCTAAATATTTGTTTGACTCAAAATTTCTTATAGAAACAAAATATTCAGTTTTATTCCGAATGACTACGAAAACTTAAAAAAAAAATGCTCGTGAGAATTTAAGTTTAGTTTCATATGTGTGATAATCAAATGTGTTCTAACTTAAATTGTGTATGAATCAAGCTTTCGATAAGTTACTTAATAATTTCTAATATTTAACAAATAAATTTGAATTTTTAAAAAAATACCTCCTGAATAAATGAGCGCAAATGAGTTCAATTGTAGATGCAATTGGAGGCTCTTTTACGAGAATAATTTGATATCATTAAACACAAATGATCACTCAAATATATGGCTGGATAACACTCTCAATATGAGTGCCAAGATCAAAGAGCTTAATTGTTAAGTTCATGAACCGAACTTAAATCGATCTAGAACTTGTTCATCTTCTTTACACGAAACAAGCTTGAACATGATCAATCAAAGCTTGGCTCATTTATATATATATATGAACTGAGTTTGAATAATAAAATATGAAACAAATAACCAAACACGGTTTGACTCGATTTATTCCCAACCTACTCTCTTCTCCCTTCCTTAAATTGCGAAAAGGTTTGAAAGGGAGAAAAAGAGCTTTGAAAACGTTGGTGGGAGGGAGAAGAAGACTGAAGACTATCAAGTTCTGACATGAAGGGGAGAATGGAAGGAAGCTCAAGGAAGAAAGAAAAAAAAAATCTTCTCCTTGGAAGAAGGAGCATTGACAACAAGAAATTAATATAATCAAAGTCTATGATTGTAGGACCAATTAATTAGGAATGACAACGGGACGGGTTTGGGTCGGGTTTATAAATACCCATACCCTCCCCGCTATATATCATTCATTATCCATACCCGCCCCATACCCGTTTTCGCCCCGCTTCTAATTTTCATAAACCCGTACCCGCCCCGCCCCGTTTCCTCACTCAGTTAATGAAAATCGAATTATTTTATTCTATTTGAAACAACAACGAGAATGAATCGTAATAGATTAAAAGAAAAAAAATTATTACGATAAGATGATGTCAAAATAATATGTAAATTGAGGAAAATATAAGAAAGAATAGTGGAAGAGAAAAAATATAACCACATATGGCTGTTCTTTGGAAAACACTTAATATTGAACTTTAGGTGTTAGTGACATTTTCTATAGAAACCATTCCTTGTATGTAAATGTATGTAACAAGATCAGGAATAATAAATAACTTTCATATAAATTCTTCAAATTGCTAACTTTCTTAGCATGAATTTTATATATAAAGCAAGCATGTGACAATTAAGAGAAAATTAAATATAAGGTAGTTATAAGACCCTTGCAGGCAACATGTATCAATTGATTTAAGAGCCAACTGGAAATGTCAACTATCACAAGTAAGAAAAACTTTACATTTAAAGAGTACATCCATTCTCTTTCCAAAGTACTATTTTTATTTAGGTATTAAAATTTTAAAATTTCAAAATTTTTAAATTTATTAAATCGGGTACGGGTCGGGGCGAGTCTATATGATTCATACCCGAATCCGCCCCATTTCATAACGGGGCGGGGCGGGAGTTCCAGGTAAAATTTGAGTACCTATACCCGTCCCATTAGGGGCGGATCGAGGCGGATTTATCGGGTACGGGTACAAATTGCCACCCCTACAATTAATGTAGTATTATGGTTCCATGGGAGAGAAGGCAGCTTCTTATCATTTTCCTTCACTTTCAAGAATTCCAACCTAACATTGATAAAAAATAAATAAATAAATAAAAAATCCAGCCGACAGGAGTAGTCCATTCTCTTTTCGAAAGTCTAACTCGAAATTAATCAGAATGTCGATACAAATTTGATCTTAAATATCTATCTAATCGGACGTGTTCATTGAGAGTGAGAAAACATGAGTAATTAATGCTGATATTCTACAACTTGTTAGAGGAGATGCGACTTAGTAGAGCTTACTATATATCCAAAATCAGAACCAAAAATAGTACTAGTTTAAAAAATAACAATAATAAAATAAATAATATATTTTAAATCATTTTATACAAATTTAAATATAAAAAGTATTATTTTACTTAATATACTCAATAATTTAAAATAAAAATGTCAACTTTATTTCACATTCTAGACCAAAAATATCAAATCGAGTATTTTGATTTAAGATGTAAATAAAGTTTTATTTTTTATTTAAAATTATTGAGTTATGTAAAGTAAAATATTTTTTTTATTAAAATTTGTGTAGAATAATTAAAATAATTTATTTATTATTATTATTGTTATTTTTAACTAGTACTATTTTTGTCCTGTTTTGATCCTCGCACCGTGAGGACCAAAATTGTACTAGTTTAAAAAATAACAATAATAATAATAAATAAATTTTTTTAATTATTCTACACAAATTTTAATATAAAAAAATATTTTTTTACTTTACATACTCAATAATTTTTAATAAAAATATTAACTTTATTTCACATCCTAGATAAAAAATACTCGATTCTAATATTTTGGTCTAAAATGTAAAATAAAGTTGATATTTTTATTGAAATTATTGAGTATATGAAGTAAAATAATATTTTTTTTATATTAATATTTGTGTAGAATGATTAAAAAAATTATTTATTAATTTATTATTATTATTGTTGTTTTTTAAATTAGTACTATTTTGATTCTAATTTTAGTTCTCGCGCCAAACAGGACCTTAAAGTTTACATAATCTCACATCTATATAGGTAGAAGATTTTATTACATCTTCTGCTACTAATAAGATTATACAAAATTTTTATTCAATTCATAGAGAGTATCTTAAGTCTTCTTCTATGAACAGATGATCACTGGAAATAACATAATTTTCTGCTTTATAGATATACATAAATATTAAAGTCAACTGAGTGCATCAAATTAATAAAATAAAATGATTTTTAAATTATTTTATTTGAAAGTTTGATAAATTTAAGAGGTGTTTAGTTCAATATTATCTTAGTATTATGTTTTGTCATTTAGATATTATTATTTAAATGATAAATTTATTATTATTTTTTTAAATTATTTATACATATAATTAAATTAAATAATTAATTTCTTTGTATAATATTATATAATATTAACATAACCTTAAACCAAACACTACATTGCTTTTTGATGGGATTTAATATTAAAGAACGAAGAAAGAAGAAAGAATAAAAAATTAATAGACTAATTATATTTACTAAAAAAGGCCTCTTTTAAAAAAATAGTAATCTTATATTAGATTTATAAAGTAGGCATGCAATTTCTAATGCACATGATATGAATAATCAAAGTTATGGGACATTACAAATAAAAGAGATAATTACCTACATGCCACGTAATTTTATTTTATTTATGTCTTATCCATACATTCTTAGTTAATTACGCTATGCATACTCAAAATATCATAAAATCTTACATACACATATTTTAACTTATTTCTATTATAATGAGTAATCATAATTTTTCAATAACCTAACTATAATTAAATTACAAAAAAATCTATTTTGAGTGAAAATCCTAAAACCTTAACGTTTAGGTGGCGGCAAAGGAAGAAGACATCCGCGACGTGAATTGATTTTAGGACAAATCAGCGCTTTAGTGTGGTATTGAATAAGAGAAAAATATATATCATTAAGAGTAAAAATATAATTTTAATGATATTTTTTTTCAAATAGATTTTGATTAAGTTTTAATTCAAATGTGTGTATGTAAGATTTTGTAATGTTTTGAGTGTGCATAGTATAATTAATTAAGAATGGATAATTAAGACATAAATAAAACTAAATTGTGTGGCATGTAGGTAATTATCTCCAAAATAAAATTGTTAATTATTTATCAAAAAAATAAAAAAAATAAAAAATGTTAATATATGACAAAGATTAAGTCTAATATTAATATTTTAAAATCTTAAACAGAATTCGATGAAGATATGTTACTAAACCTATATTAAGCTTTGAAATTTTATAAATAATTATATTTACTATAAATTACGCATATAATTAATTAACGATAAGTCTTTTTTAAGTTCTTAAAGCCAAGAGAAGATATTACGTAAATTTATAATTTATTAAATATATTATTTTTAATGTTTAAAATTTTTTATTTTTTATTTTCCACTATCTATGTCATTTGTAATTTTATGTATATTTATTATTATTATTATTATTATTTTGATAATCTATAAAGGTGCTTTGCAACAAACGTTTTCAAATTAAAATACGTATTAGAATGATGTAGGAGAAAGAGAATTTTTCAAATTTACTTAAAAAAAAAAAAACTTTTGCTATCCTTCTCATGCATCTGATGGAGAATATTTCTTTCACATTTTATAACTTGAGCACTGCTTTCTTCTATGCTCATTTTGATATTTGATTTCCTCCCACATCACAAAGGATTTTCATATAAATAATGGTGCTTTGCATTTTAATAATCTCTATTATTTAATTTAATCTTGTCTCTCTTAATTAATGTTAGAAAAAAATATTTATATCATCAAAAATTACTCTTAGATGTATAATATAAAATAAAATTAATTAATTATTATACATTTACATGTGTGAGAAATATAAAATTAGTTAATTATTATTTAATATGTGTGTAAAATACGAAATAAAGTAATATTTTTATTTTAATATATATATATATATAATGTAAAATATAAATAAATTTTCATATTAAAATTTATAAGTGATATATGTTGGATTAAAGTCAAATTTGATAACTTTAATTTGGCAAAACGAATAGAATTCTTAATTACTTATATTTTTATTTAATAATTAGGTTTAATATGCATCTTTATTACATCTTTAATGACACGTGTAAATGCTCGTAAGAAACTATGGACTAATTTGCATTGATTGGTCAAAATTGAACGAATAAATAATAGCAAATTATTTTTTGTACATAAGTACCAATTTGGAATTCTAAGGTCAAAATTGGTGGGATTAAAATTAAATTCAAATAATCCAATCTTGAAACCATATATGCATATACACTGAGCTATTCGTGCCTGAATACATATTTTTCTTTAATTTGATTTAGTGAAAAATTAAATAATTTTGAATGTTCTAGTTAAACTATAAGTTTAATTGCTAAATATGCATCTTTATATGGTTTGTTTATTTATATAATACACTTTATGATGTCAATCGTATTAAAATATATAGATTTCATCAGAAAAATTTATTTTAAAGTAGATCAAATATTGGGTTCGATATTCAACAATTATGTAATATTTTAACCCGAATAACTAGAGTGTTAGAAAATCAAGTAGTTAATCCACAAATGAATGCTAGAATTTACAAATATTATAAATATTACATAAGAAAATTGCAATGCTTGTTGTGAATAAAACTTGTTATACACTACTGAAACCATTATTGTATTATAAATATAACTTAGGTTGAAATCAAAGATTTGAACTACAAACTTATGCATATTTAAGGATCGGGATTTAAAGAACCAAAAAGTTGCAAAATTCACATCCCTTCGAGTAGGTTCATGATTCTACTTTATCGAGTTTGCACACATAATAGCTATGACACCATTCTTTTGTAGCATCGATCATTTTAATTTCATCAATTATATATGACAACTGAGTTGTGATTCAACATTCTAGACAGACAAATTTTCTGATGAGCTACTCATCATTATCCTCCTTGCTCATATGTGATGGTGCTTATGTTTTACAAATGAAATTTTGAATAATTTATTTTTAGAGTTAAGCTATGTATTTAGCCCTAAAATATCCATAATCTAGAATTAAAAAAGTTTTTTTAGTCGAAGCATCAGTCATTTTTATAATTTATAATTTATCGAACTGATATCAAGCTATAGTTGGATTAGTTCGAATCAAACTTAGCTCAAATTTTATTATTTTATAGGGGCATTTACTTATTATGTCACCCCTAAAGTAAACTTTATTACATATTTTATCGTAAAAATTATCTATTTACTTTTGTCTCCCCTGACTTTGAATAATTATTTATAAACTAAACCCCTTCCCTCACTCTCATTATCTTTCTGTAACTTTAACTTTGGGGGTGAAATATTGGCCATTAATTTTGATGTAACAACTTTGGGGGTGAAATATGTAATAAAACTTATTTTAGGTGGGACAAAAGTAAATAAATAATTTTGAGAATAAAATATATAATAAAGCTTATTTTACGGGTGAAATAAGTAGATTTTTTTATTTTATAAATAGATTGTATGATGTGATATGAGTAAGAAAACTTATATTTAAAACTCAATAAAAGCAATAATTCTCAATTCACTTGTGGGTTCTAGCCCGCGCTGAATTTGATTTGGCTCGAAATTAAATACTAGTCGAGTTGAATTGGCTAGAACTCAAAGTTGATTTAAGGTGAAATTGATCGATAATTTTTTTTTTTAATTCTGAAATTGATCTACAAATTAATGTATACGGAGAGAGGGAGAAAAAGGGGTCTACAGTGGCGCACGGTGGGGGCCACCGCGATTCGTCTCATTTCGTCGTTCTGGGTCCCTCAAAAGTCTCCCTCCCTTCCTCGCGGTGGCCGGAGCGGCCTGCCCACCGCCTTCCGCTTTCGCCGTCGCCGGTGGGTCCAGTCAAACTCTTTGACCGATTCTCTCCCGAGGACTCGCCCGCCCCAGCCGCAGGCGTCGGATCCGCCACCTGTCTCCTCGGACGCGGTCCGATGAGCTCCTTTGATCCCCTAGACCACTCTCGCCGTGCCAGCTGTCATCATGACGCACCGCATGATCTCACTCTCTCTCTCTCTCTCCGCCCCCCTTCTACCCTTTAATTTCCTCCGCCTCACTCCGGGAAAAGACTTCAGGCTTCTTCTTCGATCAACCGCGTTCGGCTCTCATGGGATCCCCTCCAATGGAGAAAAGACGCGGTGGGCTGACGCTCGACCCCAACCCGTTCCTCGCCGGAGCGCTGGAGCGCAAGCTTTCCCTCGACTCCGGCTCCGCCGCCTCCTCCGCCTTCGTGTTTCCGCCTTCCCGCTACGAGGAGCGTTCCTTCGTCTGCGAGATGGACTTCTTCTCCGGCGAGAGGTCAGGCTTGGAGACACCTTCCGTCCCCAGCCTCGATCTGAAGATCAAGAAGGATGATCTCTCCATCAATGTTAGTACTCTGAATTCCACTTCGTCTCCTTTAATTTCATCTCCTCAAGCTTGAATATAATTCGAGATCTCTAACTCTAATGATATATGAAAGTTATAAAATCTTTGTTCATCGACTGATCTGTGTTAGAACATAAGATTCTTCCTCACCATGGCCTACAAGTTTAAGTTTTTACATCATCAGTTGTTAATAACAAGAGTTTAACATAATATCAGAAGTCTAAGATTCAAACCTCGTTACATAATAATCCCCAATTATATGTCTATAAATCTTACAAATAAATGTGAGTAATTATTCCCGACTGATAAAAACTTTTAGGCTAATTGGTAGCCGGATATTTAGCAATTCTTTGTTTCTATCCAGACTGGTTTGCAGCTCGCGAACACAGGAAGCGATCACTCTACCGTGGAGGAAGAAGACGATAAGGAGGGCAAGTGCGAGGTATGCATCTATAAAAGCTTGCTGGTCACTCTCTCATTGATCTATTTGGTGGGATAAAAATTGAGGTAATCGTCGTCTTCTTCTCCTGTGAATTCAGGTGGCGGTGATGGAAGCTGAGCTCCGGCGTGCGACAGAGGAGAACCAGCGGCTTAGAGGGATGCTGAGCCAAGTTACGAGCAACTATAACAAGCTTCACATGCAGATCATCTCTATAATGCAGCAGAGAAGCCATCAAATCATCCCACAAATCCAACAGGTATAAAATTTGTAGTTTTGAATTATTTTTTCTCCATTAAATGTTGACTTTATTTTGCTTATATCTAACTCACCTAAGAAACTTAATACATAAAATATAAAATTAAAAATTTTCAACAAAATTCAAGCAAAAATCACACACAAGAAATATTTTCTTTTCTCATACTGTATTATCATCTGAAGTAATATAATCTACCTCCTTATTTATTAATATTTTTATATAAAAAGAAAAAAATTAAAAGCAAATTCATAAAATAAATAATCTTAAATTATATTTACTAAATTTTTAAAGTTAATTACCTATATCCTACATTAAACTTATTATTTTATATATTATTTATTAATTATGATAAATTATGCAGTATATATTTTTTTATATTATGTATATTATAAATTATTAAAAATATTTTGATGTGTCATAATAATTTTAATATAATTTGTGGTGTGAGAATGTAATTTATTAAATATAGATGACTAATATGTAAAATAAATTATCTCAATTTTTTAATGGGAAGAAGCAGGGTGAGGAAGAAGACGGTATGCCACGGAGGTTCACGGACGTCGGTCGAGGCGCTGAAGCCGACGAGCCGTCGCATTCCTCCACAGACGGCAGCAGCCGGGACCGGTCGCCTTCACCGATGAACAATGCCGAGAAGGTCACCATCGCCGGCGACGGCAGCGGAGTTTTCGGCGAAGAGAGGCCGGAGAAGCCCGGCAAGCTTCTTAACTTCGTCTCGAAGCCCGCTGATCAAGCGCAGGAGGCCACCATGCGCAAGGCGCGCGTCTCGGTTCGCGCTCGATCCGAGGCGCCAATGGTAATTAATTACTTAATTAATTAATCAATTAATTAATATTTTTAGAAGTAGATTTAAAATGTTTATTTTAAGTGGTATTTAATTAATTAATAAATATTTAATTTGATTAGATATCGGACGGCTGTCAGTGGAGGAAATATGGGCAGAAAATGGCAAAGGGAAATCCGTGCCCTCGCGCTTATTACCGCTGCACTATGGCCGCAGGCTGTCCAGTTAGGAAGCAGGTAATTTTTACTAAAAATTAATTTAATTAAAATTTTAATATGATAAATATCCTTCTTATTAGAAAAAAGTGCATTTACACGTATGATATTATATTTAAATATTTCATATATTTTTTTTAAATATATTATAATATGTACGGTTAAATTTTTTAAAATGTTACATTGCGCACGTGTGAAGTTTAATATTTTGTGTCAGGTCCAACGCTGCGCGGAGGATCGCTCCATCTTGATCACCACCTACGAGGGAAATCACAACCACCCCCTCCCGCCGGCGGCCATAGCCATGGCCTCCACCACCTCGGCGGCGGCCTCGATGCTGCTCACCGGCTCGATGCCGAGCTCCGACGCCCTTATGAACCCTAGCTTCCTCGCCAGAACCATTCTCCCCTGCTCCGCCACCATGGCCACCATCTCCGCCTCGGCGCCATTCCCCACCGTCACCCTCGACCTCACTCAGTCTCCCAACTCCCTGCAGCTCCTGCGGCCGCCGGTGCCGCAGGTATTTGGCCAGACGATGTACAGCAACCAATCGAAATTCTCCGGGCTGCAGATGTCCGCGCCGGATTTGGAGAAGGCGGGTCCGCCGGCGGCTCGAAGTCTCGCCGATAAGATGAGCGCGGTGACAGCGGCGATTACGGCGGACCCGAACTTCACGGCGGCCCTCGCTGCCGCCATCAAGTCTATCATCGGCGGCGGGCCACTGTCGGGAGGCAATGACAGTGGAGGGAATGATATGAGCCCGCCGGCCGGTTGGGGTTTTCCGGCGACCAGTTAGCGCTGAATATCTAATATAGATTATTATATATATTTTTTTTGCAATTTTTTTTAAAATATGGAGAGAAAGGGAAATACTGTGAATTATTTTTTTTGGGATTTTTCGAAATTTGTAAGATTTTAGAAACGGCTGTTCATTAATCATACTGTTAAATTAAAATCAAATTAGTGTTATTACATAATTATTATCCTATTTTTATTTAACATTATAAATTTTTATACTGCCACTTGGCCAGAACATTTACATACATGGCTAAAATTGTAACCATTTAAATCCATAGGGAAAAACTTTTGTGTGATTTTTTTTTATTTTTTTGAAACATTTAAAATAAAACTAATTTTATTTTGAAATATTTGTAAATTATGAAGTAAAATTTGCTATTTGTTTTAAAAATTATTTAAGATGTGAAATAAAATTTATTTTAATATTAAAACTTATATAAAATTTTAAATATTATTAAATTAATATTAAAGGTTAAATGTTTTTTAAACTCAAGTTAAATTAAGTTAATCTGGCTAACAAAAAAACATAACATCTTTCCACTTTTGTCTTAGTACTGTCTGTTTATATATATAAGATAAATTATAATGAATAATTTCAAATATGATAATTTTTCATAATAAAAAGGTATTGATTGACATTCATGTCATTTACTATTTTATCAATTATGTACAATTTATGGCATACTTTAAACTTAAAACAAAAGTTGAGTGTTATATATAACTTATTAACAATAAGTTGTGTACATATGCACTAATATCGTTCTATTTTAATTTGCCCACTCATAGTTGACATTACATCTAATCAACACGAAATCACAGCCTAATTTTTCGTAAGACGTCGCATATTAAATATCAGATTTTAAAATTTTTGATTTATAAATGGGTTTTTTAGCATGTATAAAAAATTTTCGCTAAGACCTTGTTTGGCTCAAAAATTAAATTCAGAACTAAAAGAATATTAATTTTAAAATAATAATAATAATAATAATTTAATTATTTTATAAAAATTTTAATATAAAAAAATATTATTTTACTTCACATACTTAATAATTTTTAATAAAAATATCAACTTTATTTCATATTTTAAACCAAAATATTCAATTCAAATATTTTAATTTAAAATGTAAATAAAGTAAATATTTTTATTAAAAATTATTGAGTATATAAAATAAAATAATATTTTTTATATTAAAATTTATATAAAATAATTAATAATTTTATTTTTTATTATTATTTTTAAAATAGTACATTTTGGTACTGATTTTAATCCTCGCCTTGATGTTTTATTATAGAACGCCAAGCACGTGAAAAATGCGGAAATGAATGGATTGGTTTGGCATTTAAAGAACCCGGTCCACATATTGACCGGTCTTTATACTTTACTTCTTCAAGCCCAAGAACAAATTACATTTTAGTCTCTTAAGATTGAGATATTATTAAATGAGAGTGTAAAAATTTGAATCACATCTTGTAGATCCCTTTGTGCCAGAAAAAAAAGTTTTTCATATAAATCCCTGAAATAATTATTTGTTTGAGTACTTGATGAGAATCCTTGTGACGACCCAGGATCAAAAAGGGCAGAAAATGATTCATATAAGTCAATCAAAATTATTCAGATAAAGAGCGGCTACTGACATGTTTCTATGTGAAAAAGACATAAAAATAAATCATCTTATATTAAAAAAAAGGAGAATTTCTAAACTGTATAAATAAATAATATAATATCAAATAGTAAAAATACATTTTAAAGCAAAATCGTGAAACTAATAATAGAAAATTTTATAATTGAGCGTGTTTGAGCTTGAGTATAATTGAAATGAATGACTTTTTGGAAGGTATTTAAATCACATATTTTTTAAAGCTAAAATAGATAATATCTTTATATGTGAATTACGAAATATTATATTTTTTTTTATAATTTTTGTGATTTTTATTTCATTCAAGTTGCTCACTAAACCCTACTACCCACAATTGCTCCGTTTGTTTGCTGAATCCTAATTTGAAGATATATATATATATATATATATTAAATTAATTTAAATAATGACATGTTAAATAGAAGAGCTCAAATGAAAGAATCAATCAACCTTTAACATTTTTTATTCTTGTTTGCAAATACTACGATTTTCTTCAAACCCGAAACCCCTCATAGTTTCAGGCAAGCTATCTCCCGATTGAGCTAGAAAAAACTCCACTCACTGAGCTAGGAAAAGCTCCACCCACCTAAGCTAAAAGAAGCTCCACAGCAATCAACACACGAAACAAATTAGATTTTGTGTATGAAATTTAATAAAATAAAATTTATTATCGTTATGAATTTGTGTAAAATGTGCAAGATATGATTGATTATATGTTGAGTTTAACCAAACTAAAATCGTCAACATAAAACCCTCAATGAAAGATATATAAAAATATTTACTTTTTTCCCATAAATTTTAGGAAAATTTACATATGTCGTCCCAAAAGATTTATTATTTTCAGGCGGCACCCCCAAAATTTATTATTTTAATGCAGCACCCCTATCTAATTTCAAAAGCAAAGTACTTTCTATAAATTCATCTTAAAATAAAAAATACTACTTAAAAATAATAAATTTTGAAGATACTGCTTGAAAATAATGAATCTTTAGAGATAATTGATGTGAATTTTTCTAAATTTTATTATTCACCTTCATTTGATCAGGCATGAAAATCTCATCAAGTACCTTTCAACTTCACAATTATTCATTCATCTAAAAGACCATTCAATTGATCAGTAATTAAATGGTTATATATTATGATAAAAAACTTGAATCGTTACACACACAATAATATTTTTTTGAATTTAATGTGAAGAAAATTCAGAAGGTCAATAGAACAGATCTGTGAGAATTAACAGCATTAAATGTTGTGCCTTTTATTGACATTTTTCATTAGAATTAAGAAGTCCTGCCCCCAATTCAATCTGAACGACCGTAAATTTTAAATTCAATTAAAGGGACGTTTAGTTCGATGTTATCTCGATATTATGTCATGTTATTTAAATATAATGACATCTATAGATATCAATTTTTGAATGATAATTCTATAATTTTTTAAAAAATCAGCTAAAGATGTCTTCAAACTTGGTTTGATTTTCAAATATAAGAAACCAAGCCGAAACTATTTAACCAAAAAATTCAATCATCAAATCATTAACCAAACCAATATGTTCTAAACCAAATCAAACCGACTAAATTTAATCGGTTCGGTTCAATTTTTCGATTTTGACCGTTTAATGCACACCCCTAGTGTACACCTCTCATATACATATATCCTAACAAATATCTTATATTCGATGACGGAACTGATTAGAAACTTCACATAGACCGGAGATACAAAGTCCAAAACAATGCACTATGTAACATGGAAGGAAGTTTGCAAGCAAAAGAGGAAAAGGAACTCGGCATGCGTTTTTAAGTGGAGAAATTTCCTTATGACTAGCATGCAACCAATACATGAATGATGACGAGTATATTTAAAGAAGAGAGCCTAAAGGCTAAGTATAGATCCGAAGACTTATGGGTGTGCAAGTTGATATGCTTTGGGAGAGAGGTGGGGCAGGATAACGTGATTTGGCTTATGATGAAAGTACTATCTACTTCATTCAAGACCCCTAGCTATCTACGACTCCCTTAACGATACGGCGAACCTTCCTCAATATGCAAGCGGCGGAATTGCCTATTTCTATTGCGGAGATCATTACAAATGAAAAATAGAGCAAAGGACCCTCCATTTGTAGGGCAAGTTATATGAAAAAAGACGAGTTAGTTTGGGCAAATTCTAAGAAGATTAAAACTCCTATTGCAGCTCTCTCTAACATTTTGAAATGAGGACGCCTTGTATGAGTACTTGGTGCTGGAATGTTCGAACTTTACCATGGATACATAATTTGCTTTGGAGGATTTGTAAGAATGTTATTCCTATCTTGGCATGGTTGTGTATAAAGAGATTGTTTGCTTCAAACCTGTGCCCATAGGGTGTAATGTCGAACAAAACTTGAAGCGACTTTGTTTAGAGCGCAGAGTCAAAGATGATGACCGAAGCAACTGACTCCAAGGTACACGGCTGATCAATTCCCACCCTAAAAGACAAAGACTAACGTCATGAGTTTAGTTGAAGTTGACATAAACCGACATAAGACTCTTTGAATCCAAGTGCCCTCTTAAAGCTATGTATATCAATTGAACAACATTAGATTTCTTCACTTCACCTCATGATTGGTTCAAACTCAACTTTGATGGACTTATACAAAGTAATGGAGTAATTGAAATTTGGAGCTAGCTACATTGTGAAAGAACTTATTAAGGGTTGTTTCTATAAGCAGATGGGAAAGGGTTACTCACCAATGCATGCCACAAAGAGAAGAATCAGGTTGTGTTGGAGGGATTAATTAAAGGCTATAGCAAAGAGAAAATTAAAGGTAGATAATAAAAAGCAAAGATGAGTGATGCTACACATCCCTAATAAATAACCCTAAATTTTAAATACAATTAGGATTCCTTTGTGGCTTTGATGTCATATAAGCAAAAAGGTGACTTTTATCTATATGATCTTATTGCCACATAGGCACTAAATAAGAATTCTAGTTAAATTCAAAGCTTGGGGTTAATTATGGTGGCTGCAAAGCATTTATCATTATCATCTACAGTTGCTTTAACATATCTAGAATTCGATGCACGTGTTAAAAAATTTTTTTGATACCCCCAAAGGTTCTAGGGCCTTGGATATTAGCTTTAGGCAATAGTTCGAGGAATAGTACAATATACTATCTCCTTAATTAGTGGATGAAGCTAATACCCAAAGATCATCGAATCTTCGGGGAACATTGTTCATAAAATTCCATCTATTAGCTTCATCTGCATTGTCATCGACAATTTTGGTTGGCTCTTCTCTATAGACAGGCTCCTTGTCTAAAAAACAAAACAAGACCTCGTCAAAAAGTACCTCATTCTTAAAGAGTTACTCATGATTAATGAGTGCCTCATCGTCAAAGCTTCTTGACTCATCGTAGCCTATGAAGTGATTAGTTGAAGTTGAGCAATCTCTGAGGAACTCTTCATCAAAACAGATTTTCCATGATGAGTTCTTCAAGATGCTTATATGAATTCTTATACAATGACTTGAATGAACAACAAAGCTGTGGGATTTCAACCAAGAAGATTGCCCGCAAGTCGAGCAGATTTTAAACTATGAGCTCCTCAAGCTTATATGAAGTCCGAGGCTGTGCATTGAATTCAAGTAGTACAAATGATTTTCCTCGACCACATTTTTCGAACATTCATTGTCAAAGTTTTCCTTGAGTAGCTCATTGATCTCATTTCCCTCAAACGACTCTGGCAATATGGCTTCCAAGATCAGCTCCTCGTTGGCCCCAACCACAAAATGACTGTCAGTCCTGACCACTTATCGCCGTTCCTTATCTCTGTATTGCTTGTTCATCGGCTCTGACCACTGATAGTTCAATGGTCCTGACTACTGTTCGTTCAGAAACATTACTCCTCTTCATCAAGACTTCACTCCCCGCAGCAGCTGTAATTAGAGCTCGTGATGCTAGATGAAAAATTTGAGGTATTCGGTATGGCAGAAGATCTGCTTGCTACAGTCTAATCAATAGGCATTATAGAGAGGAGAGAAGCACATGCAGCAGCTTTTGATACATCTTCATGAACATGATCATCATTTAGCCAATGTTCCTTCGATTAGTGGTTAGGCTAATGTCCATTCTTTAGTACAAGCAACTGCTGATTACGATGAGAAGTCACAGGTCACGCCTTCTATTGATTAAGATCATCTTTAATCTATTCGTCTTTCTTTTCTCGCTTGTTCATAATCAGACTACTGATTGTTCATGATCCCGACTGCTCATAGTCCCCAATTAATGATTGTTCGTCAGCCTCGACCATTGTTGCTTTGTCCGACCCAAACAATATTCTAGATACCTCTTTTTAGACTCAAGAACTTCCCCCCACCTGAGAGAGGCAACCCCTAAAACTTGAATTTCGTAATAATTCATCACTTATGTACTTACAAAAAGTTTGATAAAAAAGTTACTATATCTCCACATTTTGGTGCATGCTTACAACTAGTATTCCATTAGGATCTATTCCTCCAAACAAATGCCCCTCTTCCTTGCCATCTGAATCCCTAAAGGTCAAGTTATTTCGGTCCTCCATGGATTGTATTGTCTTCCTCCTTGCACCATTCCCAGGATGGCAATTTCCCAAATCCTTGCCGACTAGCACACGCATACCCAAGTACATCCCAAGGCTAGCTTAAACAAAATACCGCAAGAAGATAACCATAGCTTTCTCTAGCTTCACTCTAAACAATGCCCCCATAGACACTATTATTTATAGGCCTTGGTGAAATTAACTTGACTAAGGTTCTAACATGTTTTATGTAATTTGAAGGAGGGATAATCCACAAGATGAAAATGCTAAGGTGGATGACTAATTGATTATACACAAAAAATAGAAACGAGAACACTTGTACGAAGACTTGAGTAGCCTTAATTGAAGATAAGCACATAGACAGTTGACTTAAATGAGTTAAACATATAAATCATAAGCTTGTAAAAGCTCTAATAAGAAGAGTTAAATCAATGAATTTTTCCCATGTAAAAGAGAAAGAGGATAGACCAAAAAAGATATAACAAGAAGATATAAGAAATGCCCATACACACTTAGAACTGAAACTATTATTTGATAAAGTGCAATGGAAATAAAAAATTCATATAATCGACTCCAACTAGTGGAATAAAGGCTTGGTTATTATTGTGATGTTGAAAGAGGAATAATCCACAAGGACTGAACATATTCAAGATCAATTGCTTCACTGCTCAAACGAACATTGTATCCTCCAATTTGTGTTTGAGCTTGAAAGAAAGTTTCGATGAAAACTATTAACCACCGCGTCAAGTCCTGTCTCAACAACTCAAAGGTGGGGCCTAATCCGTCCTAATTGTACACGACTTGATGCCAAGAATGACTCCTTTTCCATTATTGCGTCTATTATCTTACTGAGTAGCAGATATACTCTCCCTGGGTTCACATTCTTTCTTGGCTTAACATTATAATATGTTCCATCTTCAACCAAGGGGCACAAAACAACTCCCAAGATGCCTCGTTCTTTCCATTTTTATCAAAATCTTTATTTGACGTGGATAAATCTACGCAAATCTGGCTTATCAATCAACCTAACAGAAGTATCTCAACATATCAAACATATCCTCCCTGGTTAACATAGAGAGATACTTCCTCGACATAACTATTGAGTGCATTCTTTGTTCCATAACGTAACTATTGAGCGCATTCTTTGTTCCATGATATAACTATTGAGCGCATTCTTTGTTCCATGATATAACTATTGAGCGCATTTTTTGGTGTTACCTTAATTATATAAACATTCTATAAATCATTACTAGTGCCGACTACCAAGCATCTCCATGCTACACTTATTTTCTTGATACTTTGGATAGATAACACAAAGAACTAGAACCACAACCCACCAGGCTACCAATGTTTTTTTTTTGAAATCTCGGCCGTAGCCTATAATACTATAACAGTAAAAAAAAGATACATCAGGTACAAAAAGTTAGATCCTCGTCAAAAATCGGAACAAAAATCGAGTGGGAGGAACATGCCCCTACGCCACCTGTAAATCATCTAAACAAGAAAAGGAAGCTACAAAATCTGTCGCTTTATTAGCGGCTCTGTATACATGAGATATCTTTGTACGCCTTAAAGGCGCAAAAAAGATTGGCGAACTGGGCCATGGTCTTGTCGGGAGGGTGTCCTCTGGCTGTCCGGTGAAGGTCCGCAATAAGTGATGGCAGAGTCGCCCTCTATCCAAATCCGTCCGCCGTATCCGCCCACTCCTGCGCGGCTGTCATCGCAATAAGGGCTCCCGTCGCTTCTGCTGTAGAAGTGGCATGAGTGTAGAGCTTGTAGCCAGTCGCTAGTAGGAGGTGCCACAGTGATCCCGCACACCCCCCCCCCCCCCCCCCCCCCCGCGCCTGCCGCCACCGTTCTGTTAACGGAGCCGTCAAAGCTTCACCTTAATCCATCGCGGGGGGTGGGGATCCCAGTGGGATGCAGAGGGGTTACAACAGGCCTACAAGGCTGTTGGGACCCAGTTCCCCAAGTTGGATGAAGGTTGTTCTTTGGGCTTCACTAACATGAACAAGTTGCAGGCGATTACTCGCAGGCAACGGAAAGGGTTTGTTGTGGACGCGGGCGTTGCGGCTCTCCATGAGTGGTACAAAGCAGCCACCTCTCTGATTGCCTGAGGGTCACTTGGATATTTTTCTGGACTCATAACTGCAGGTTGCTGAGGAAAAGGTTTAGCAGTTGAGGCATTGCGAGCATGTGGTGGCTGATGTCCGTCAGCCGGAGCAGCGGAGGGGTTGCAATCTGCTGCCGGTTCCAACAGCAGAGTTGTACTCTGCTGCTGGTCCCACAGCAGAGCTACATTCTACTGCTGCTACAGCCACCAGTGAAAGTTACTGCTGCCAACAGCAGAATCGCTGGCTGTTGCCTGCTGTAGGCTTCTGCGCCCTGCCCTGCTGTTGCCCTACGCTTCAAGACGGAATTTACCAATTACTAAGATTTGGTTTTGAAAAATTTGAATATAGTTTCGGTTTTAAAAACCCCAATCTTTTTTTTTTTTTTTAATTTAATTTGAAAATAGAAATAAAAACGAAAGGAAAGTTATATGATATAAATATGAATATATTTATAAAAATGAATATATTTTATAGTTGAAACCAAAGTTGAAGAAGAAGTTCGTCCAAAATAGAATATACCCAAAGAAAATAGGTAAAGAAATTTCCATCCAAAATTTAATAACTGATCCATTCTCATCCTAGGTAAAGTCCATCTTGTGGCTCGCGATAGGAATGAACAGAAACAAATAAGCTTTAAGGCCAGTTCAAGAGTTGAATATGCATAAAGATACTGCCACTGCATCTGCCCAGCATTTACAAAGACTCTTAAACATTTTATTTATTTTCCAAAAAAGCTTTCATAATAGCATATGTATGGAATAGAAAAATTCCACCCACCTAAGTAAAGAACTGTTACAAATAATGAATAAATTACTAGATTTAGGTAAGAAGCAAGATAAAAGGACCCATATTTGATACCTGAATATTCGGTTTGATAACCTGCTACTAATTCTTCCTCTGCTTCTGGTAAATCAAAGGGTAATCTTTCACATTCTGCTAGAGAAGACATTAGAAAAACTAGGAACCCTATAGGCTGACGCCACAGATTCCATCCTCCAAAACCATATTTAGACTGTGCCTCAATTATATCAACTGTAACTTGAAAAGCTGTTAATAATTATTAGTCAGAATGATAACATAACTGCTTCCATCGCTATTCCAAAACCGTACATGAAACCTAAGCTTCATACGGCTCCTCTATGGCTACAAATAAATGTAATGTAAAGTAATAAAGTAAAGAAGGACTAGCCTTCACTATTATTGCCCTATTCTCCCGGCTTGGATTTGGATATTATTGCTATATTTCGAGCAGAGGTAAATAAAATGAAAGATAGATTGGAAGTTGTAGAGTTCCTCAATTTGACCAAAAAATTCCGTCTGCTAAATAATAAAAATACTTCCGAATTTATCTATCCCTATAGTTAATTTGAAAATTTTGCTTGTTAGTAATAACCTCTAATCTTTCAATAAAATGCTTGTTATGTCCATATATATACCATTAACATAAATAAATATATAAATTATATAAATTCTATATATATTAATATATATATTATATATATATATATATATTATAATTTTTATATATATATATAAATAATATATATATAAATAAACAAAAAATTATAAATAAATGAAAAAAAGAAATGAAAGACTGAAATAAAGCACCAAATAGCAAGAGCGAGCAAGTCCATGCTAATTAAATATGCAAGAAATTGCGAAATGTTCAACGAGTTTTGTTCCCGAATTCCCCGAATAAATCTAACTGATTCATTATTTCTTATAACGTGCTTTATTATTTCTCTGCCCCCAGCTGATTGACAAATCATATGTCCTGTATATGCATGTCGTTTGGCGCCCGTTTTCCAGAATTACTCTTGCAGACCAACCGTTTGTCGGATAAAAAATCTCTTTGGTGCCAATTCAAAA
>KZ451917.1:2714027-2728170 GCA_002786265.1 Apostasia shenzhenica
AGAACGGTACAAGGGGGGCAATCAGTAGTGTTGATAAAGGTAGGCTCACCTAGTAAAGGTGTGGGCGTCAGCCCATGCGTCTCTCCATAACTTTGTGCTGGGATCACCACTGCCCAATTTTCCACAAGGAGTTATGTAAAGCTGTTGTTCCTCCCTGACAAGTATTTCCAAGCCCACGAAATCGCCCCTCATTGGTAGAGAAGAATAGTCTCTCTGTTTCTCATACTTGGCTGAAGCATTTTGACCTCATAGAGTTCCGCGCATTACTTCAAAAAGTGAAGGCATGTTGGTCACGAGAATGGAGCGCCACTCCTCCAACGGTGCATGCCCAAGCCACTCCAGAGCACTTCGTTTTGTCACGCTCCGCATGCACATAAGGTGAGCAGCATTCGAAGTAAGGTTGCCACTTTCATAAGAAGCGTCAGATTAATTTCTCAATCCTTGCGCTTATTACAGTTGCCAGGCACAAATCCGATGTGAGAGAGGAGAAGATTGGAAAGAGATAGAGCACGCTATATTTATAAGAGTGACTCTGCAGCTGATAAGATAAGTATTGGTGCCCCACGAAGAAATTCTGCCCCTTCACAGAATCAATTAATATCGCTGAAGTCGGCTTTCACTGGCCTTTGCTGCTCATAGAGTGAATGCCCAAGTACTTGCCCTGAGGCTTGGGTGCGAAACCCGCACTTGTTCAGCAATCATGTTTTCTCTGCTACTCATTCATCTTCTTAGTGAAACAAATAGACGATTTAGCCTGTTGATTTTCTGTCCAGAACATATTGTATACAGCATCAAAGATTCGTTAGAGCTCTGACGCACTTACAGTGGCGGGGCAAAATATGAGGCATGTCATCTACAAACAGGAGTGGGCTAATGTAAAGAGGCCCATTACTGTGTGTCAATCCCAAGCTAAATCATGCTCTGTTAGGTCTGTGTTGGTTGAATGAGGAGGGAAAGCAATTCAGAAGCAGAGAATGCAACAAATATGGAGAGACAACGGGCATCCTGTCGAAAGCCACAAGTTGCTTCTATCAGCTGGATTTCTGGCCATTTTCATCAAGAAAATCTCGGTAGCTTCAACACATTGCTAAGGCCCATCTGTTCCAAGTGTGCGGGAGAGCCAAAGTGCTGAACGCATTTTTTGTAAAAAGTCTCATCTCATTCTGTCGTTAGGCCTGCTCCATATCCACTTTTGACGGACATGTAGCCAGTGGAGACTGAATGAAGCTCACCTCTATGCATGATCTCCCTGTGCTATCAGGCAGTTGTCGGCGATCGCCCTTCTGCCTGAGAACAAAGGCCCCTTGCTGCCGGAGAAATGAGAGAACTGAGGACGTCCTTCACCGATTGATAGGATTTTAGCAATCATTTGTAGATAGGATAGTGCAAAGGCTTATGGGTTGATGGGTATTTAAGCTCAGCGCCCTGCACTTTTTGAATAAAGACTACTAAAGTATCCTTCCAACGCTTTGGCATAGACCCATAACTAAAGAAGTGAATGAACAGCAGTCAGGACATCAGGTGGTAACACTCTAGTTAGCCCTACAGCGAAGGAGACTGTGATATACCATCAATCTCCTGAGCTTGTTGTTGCCAAGGGTAGTTGATAGCAGCTACAATCTCCTCGTTGCTGACTGAGTGAACTAGATCCTGAGTTGCATCTTCGCTCAAGAGATAGTTGCTCTGGCCGGGGCGGAGGGGATGCCTCAGCTCTCGGCAAAGCTACAATATGAGGCCTCAATTTCGAGGAGAAGTGGTAACCAAGCAGCTCAGATCCTTCGTGATCTACAAATTTCCGTCACCATATCTGCCCAAACTACTTAAGCGGCGAATATTGTTGATACGCTTTCTGCAAGTGGCTACTTTGTGGAAGAAAGAAGTGTTGCGATTCCCCGACATCCTGGCCCACTTCATTTGAGCTTCTGGCACCACCAGCGCTCTCTATACTAAGAAGTGGTGTTGTATTCTGGCAACTAAATGTAAAGGCAGTCCAAACTCACTCTCAGTGTCAAGCAGTGCCACAGACTCCCTCAGCATGAAGCTCAGCAATTCTGCTTTCAAAGTGTCGTTTGACTCAGCATTAATATCCCCATATTTGTCCGGTCCAAGATTTCAGTGCGCCAGTGGCGAGCAACTTGTGAGTGAGGAATGTAGGAGGCTACATGAGCAGACTTTCTGTCATTCTCTAAGTCACAATCCCCTTGGAAGCCTCTTTCTCTTTCAAGCCACGACAGTCTTCAAATTTGAGAGGGTCTTCCTTGCGTTTATAGCTCCCAGTTTTTACCTTGGACTAAATAGCGGACAATGATCTGATACCGATTCTAGTAAGGTGAATACGTACAGAGCCCGGGCGACATGAGAGCAGATAAGGCAGCTGATTGAGAGCAGACTCTGTCAATCTCACCCACATCAACACGTAGCTTTGCCCTTCTAATATGTATGCACCAAGTGTAACGCTGACCGCCCATCCAGCCATCATGAAGATCATTGTTGGCTAGGAAGCTGACAATTCATTGATGGCCGCCGCAAGGGGTAACATGCTTGCCTCCTCGCTTGTCTCTCTTGCGAAAGAATGCAATTGTAAGTACCCTCAACCACGATGGCCGGAATCTTCCGCATCTAACAAAGGGGAAATGCTATCCCAAATGATTCGCGACGCTTGATGTATTCTTTTCGCAGGCATAAACAGCACAGATGTGCCCAAATATGCTGACCCATAAAGTTTGCGCTTGAAGCAACAACTTGTTTGATTGGAGTGAAGATTTGGAAGCCGGATGAGTGGTTGAAATCCAACATCACAACTAATGCCGCAGAGTTTGCCCACTGACGCGTTCCACCATGAAAGTCCCACTGACGTCCACGAGTCTGTCACTTCTTTTCTAGAAGAACGACTTGAAGCTCTGGTTCCAAAAGAGCATCATACTACGTGGTGAGTGCTCCCATGACTGAACAGCCTGAAGGTGATTAGCGCGGACAGCTGTGCTTTTTACTCCACGCAATAATTCCGAAGATGGCTTTCAATCTGGAAGACGGAGAGAGGAGGGGTGAGAGTTGAGGGTGGTGAGAGCCTGCCCTCGCTTCTAACAGTGTCTGCGACGAGTCTCCCGTCTCCTTTTAATCAGTTCCATCACTAGCTAGGGTTATGCATTCCCTGAGGTTAGCTAGTTCTTTCTCCCAATGTTTCTCTTGAGATTCGTTCCCGACCCTTGGGAGTGTTGGCCATTGGGGAGAGGGAATTTCTGCAAAGGAAATCTCAACTTCTTCTTGTTGGCTGAAGAGGGCAACATAAGAGGGTTAATAAGGGCTTGGCATACATCTTCCTCCATGCATAGATCAAGGACAACAAAGATTGTAGTGCTGCGAGGTAAGGGTAATGTTATCTTTGTCTTTGGCCACGAACTGAGTGGATTGGGCCTGTGTATTGGACTTTTCCAGCTGCAGATTTTTATTGGGCTATATTTTAAGACTTCATTCTGGCACACTGCAGTCTTGATAAACAGGCAGTTTTCTTCAACCTCTGTATTGTCTTTCTGCACACTGCATTTTGCCTACTGCTTTTTCTGGCAGCAACCCTTGCATTGCAACTAGCACTGTTCTGCATATCTACAGTGCCTCTTGCTGCTTGTGTTGCATCAACCCCTGCATTGCTACTGCACTGTCCTGCATTTCTACAGTGCCTGCCTGGTTCTTCTGCAACAGCCCCTTGCAACGCTATTGCATTGTCCTGCGTTTCACCAGTGCCCGTCTGCTTATTCAGCCTTTTTGGGATGTTCAGGTGGCTGTTCTGAGGAGTTTTGCCCCTATACCTTGCTGTCCCACCACTCTGTACTGCTGGGCTGACTTTTCTGCTGCTGGTGGGTAGAGATTTGCTGCTGCTACTGCTGCCTTGCTGAGTTCAGGAGGTAGCTGGTTTAGATTTATTAAAATGGTTTGCCTGCAGCCTGCTTGGGTTGTTGTCCAGCCAACTTCAGTGGTTTTCGGGAGTTGGTTACCAGCATCCATGGACCGACTGATTCCTTAGAACGCATCTCGCAAGGGTCAGGTTGAGTGTGCAATAAGTTGTCTTCAATCCCACTAGGGGTGGCATTACCAGCATTAATTTCCATCATGTCATTGGGAGGACCGGTGAGGTAATGGTGGTTACATGGTGCTGCGATGTCGGGCCTAGAAAGGGGCAGTTCTTGTCTCTGTGCCCAACAATACCTGCATTTAAAGCAGATGACCGTAATACCTTCGTACTAACTCTTTGAAAAATTTCCCTTTCGGTCCGTCGACCATACACCCGGCTCAGGGGTTGGGCTAGATTTGACCCGAACGCATAACTCTAGCAAAGGCAATTTCTCCATGTTTGCGGTGACAGGATCTAGCCATAATGGGGCACCCAATATCCGACGAGATTCTGGCTAGATTCTCCTTTCCCCAGCAGTAGAGGGGAGTTCTGGATTCTAACCCAGATTCGTGTCGAGGCACCTAGCAGAAGAGGAGGGCTTAAATCAAGGGACCATACATCAAGTTCTAGGATTTGACCCGCCACCGGTCCAAGGTCCGATCGAATGATAGCATCACGATCTGCCTCATTTTTAAATTGACAGATTAAAGCAATCTTTGCCGGCATCGAGGACTTTAAAACCATCATAGTGTTCCCCATCTTTTGTGAAGCTCAGCTGCGAGGAAATGGAAAGGCAGTTCTCCTTCCAAATAATTTACCAACTAACGAAGAGGCTAGCTTGGATTGCATATGCGAAATAGACGCGTTATCGAGCTGAATCACTCCTTCTCGAATGTGGGTGAGGTGGAAAGATCAATGTCTCCAAAGCTAACATTATCCTTGCGAGCCCAGACCGAACTAGCTGCAGGTGAGAGCTGAGGCTGCTGGTTTGGAGGCTTGCTAGAGTTGGGTTGCTGCTGCATAACATTCCCTTGCTGTTTGAAGTGAACTGCATGCCCCTATGAGAATCTGGTTGGGGAGCTTGCAGATTTTCGCTGGTCTGGAGTGTAGGTGGCTGCTGTGCTTGCTGGAAGGCAGAAAGATGGGAGAGCTCGCTGCCGGCATTCTGTCGAACAGTGGGAGGGCTGTTTTGCTGTTAGAGCTGTTTGACACTGCATTCTGAGCAAAGTCTGTGTTGTTTAACACTGCAGGATTCTGCAGAATGCTGATTGCGGCATTCTGTCGAACAGTTGGTAGGCAATTTCTGCTGCTGGAGCTATTGGGCTGTTTTGTGCAGCATTCTGAACAGAATCAGTGCAGGTTAACATCGCAGAGAATGCGCCGGCACGACCTGCATTATTTGACTGCCTCAAAGGGCCACTCGCATCCTCACCCGGAATGTTTTTTGCGACATCACAGGCAGTTACAAGGTTTGCGGCCACCCCCGGGCCGCAGGGTGGGCAGAAAATACCTTGGCGGTGCTTCTGGAAGCGTAGCTTGCTGCGATGGGAGAATCCAGCATTTGGACGTCATCTTCCTTGCATGGGTTGGGTTGGAGCAGTTCAATTTGCTGGTGTTGCTGTTTTCTGGCAATTCCAACAGCTGCAGCTTCAGGATTGCATTCCAGCATTTCAGCAGCAGAAAACAGGGGTGCTCTGCGTCGATTTGCTGGAGCTGTTGTCACCTTCAGTTTTTGAGCAAAGGCTAGGTCGCAACACGTCATTTTCGAGTGTGCTGATGTAGTCTGCGGTTCCTGCACCTCCAGCGGCTGCAAGCTAGGCAAGCTGTGCTGCTTCACGGGATCGGCTGCAGGAAGCGGAAACTTCCGCCCCAGCTGTGGCGGAACATGGCAATCTGTTCGGAAAGCCAAGGGAGGAAGCCTGCGGTCTTGATTTGGATGGGTCTGCACCGGCGAGTTGTCAGGCATACAATCCTGCTCTGTCAGGCAGCGATGCTGGACGCCGCTGATGGGGAAGGAATCTCTGTTTCCGGTGAGTTGGTCGGTGGAGAATGGCTGCAGCTTTCCATCCTGGCTACAGCAGCAGCCACCACACCTCCTTTCTCAACCTTGCAACCCCGGCCTTGGGCATCCGGCGGGGAGGCCGACCGCGGCTTGTGCGTTTGTTTCCAGATCGGGAATGAGGCAGGAAACACGCCCGGAAGAAGTTTTGGGAGGAAGTATATACATATAGGATATTGAAACAATGTTTTGTTTAACCAAATCATGAAGATGTGTGCTAATTACACTTTACATATGCAAATAAATATGATAAATTGATCCAGGTACAAAACAAAACAAATGCCAACAAAGAAAATAACATACCTAAAATATGTTGAGAAACCTGAATGCATGTAACTAAGGGGGTGTTTGGTTCAATGTTATCATGGTGTTATGAAATATTATCTAGAAAAAATAACTATTTGATTTGATGATATGTGTAGATAATATTCTAAAATATTATAAAATTATCATATAAGAGATAACATCTAGATGTCATGATATCTAAATAATATGAAATAGCATCAAGATAACATTGAACTAAACACCACCTAAGATAGTTGTCAAGGAAAGTGGGTGACATATAAGATATATGGTCGTTGACATTGGTATATAATATTTGACGTGAATAATATATAAGGCAAGAAGGAACAGAGAAAACAAGCTGCTTTCAGTCGTGAATAAGGCTAATATCAAACTGATTCCAAGCAGAGTTTGAGCCAACTTAAAACCAAAAATTTCAATTTTAGTTTAGCCCAAAATCAAATTGAAATTGATTTAGAATTTGATTCAAGCTAGGTCAGCTTGAAATGAATCAATTCCAAGCCGAAATGAAATACGCCAACATCTTATTATTTTAAATAAAAATTAAAGGTGCAAGGAGAGAGATTCATACAATGGTCAATGAGAATATTAAAGGTGCAAGGAGAGAGATTCATACAATGGTCAATGAGAATATTACACTACTCTCTCCATTAAACTACAACCTCGATGGAGCTATAGCCAGACATTGGAGATGTATAAACAAACAAGTAGAAACTGAAAATGTCATTTATTTCAAGAGCCTCAATGTAGATGTGTAAACAATTTACAGCTCTAGTTCTCTACAGAATAGGTGAGACAACTCAACTAAAAAACTCGATTATATTTATTTGTTTTAGCCTGTTGAAACAATGGAGATGAGTAAAGCTTAGAGGAGCACACACCTCATCTTCAAGAACGAGCGTTCAAACAATGGTGATCAAAAATCTTGAAATGCACAATAAAGGACTAGAAGAATGACAACTCTAATTAAAACCATACCGGTGATTTTAAGTAACTGATGCAATTCACTTTTCTTGAGGTTTAGCTCTGAGCCTTTTCTACCTTGGCTTTGATTTTTTGCTCCAAAAGCGCTTTCTCGGTATCAAGATTAAACATCCTGTTCAGTGCATGCATATTCTCAAGAGTCTCATTAAGAGTCCGGCTATCACTGCCATCGCATCTCAGGTGTTGCAATGGAGAATGAAGAAGCTTATTCACAATACCACTGGCGAGATCTTCTATAGCTCTTCTCACCTTCTTCGTCAGAACATCTTCACTGATCTTCTGGGTGCATTTCTCAAGCTCCGCAGATTTGATTCGCTCAGCATAGGACCTCAACTTCTTTATCGTAGGTACCGTCTCCAAGGAGTCCCTCCAGGCCTCAAAATTTTTCAACTCTTGGGTGATTATCACTTGGGCTTCCATTGCCTTCCTCATTCTGTCTTCCTTATTGGCTTCCACCACCTCTTTGAGGTCATCCACGTTGTACAAGCATGCAGTTTTGACTTCTGAAACACATGAGCCCACATTCCTGGGCACAGATATATCAATAAAAAGCCTCAGTCCCCCAACATCCTGGCTCGCAGGAGGAAGGGCTTCCACATGTTCCTTCAAGAACAATGGTGATTCAGAGGCAGTGCTGGTAAACACAACATCAGCATCAGCAGCAGATGAGAACATTTCGGCAAGGGGTTTGTAAATTATCTCAATGTCTTTCAGCTCCTCCCGAATAGCATTGACCTTCTCCGATGAACGATTAATAACTACAACCCTTTTGCACCCCTTTGCAGCCAGATGTTTAATCACAAGCTTCCCCATCTTCCCAGCTCCAATCAGTAGCATTCTGGCAGACAAAGCATGAGATGCCGGTAGTTTCATGAAAGCCAACTCGACAGCAGCTGAGCTAACAGAGACTGCACCGGAGGAAATGCTAGTCTCAGTACGAACTTTCTTACCAGCGGATATCGCATCCTTGAAAAGCCTATCAATGTTCTTCCCCAGGCCTCCACTTGCCTGTCCAATTTTAACAACTTGCTTAACTTGAGCAAGGATCTGCCCTTCACCTAAAACAAGGGAGTCGAGGCCGGCGGCCACTTCAAATAAATGCCTCGTAGCATCGCTATCACGCAGCATAAAAATATGATCTCTGAGTTCAGACACAGGAATTCCGCTAGTCTGTTAAAAGATGAATCAAAACAACAATTACTGCAATAGACCACAAATAAATCACAGAAAATATACAAACCATCTGATCCTTCGCCTACAAAGTCTGTCTACTCTCACTTCTTTGGTGAGAAATATAATAGGAAAGTAAGCAGATGAAGTTCAGATACTGCAGTCTGCAGGTGGGTTGGATTTACCTTTGACATCCATTCAGTTACTTCTCTGATTCCACGGTGCCAAGATAGAGCCACAACATAGATCTCCATGCGGTTGCAGGTACTCAGAACAGCGGCTTCCTCGATATGGTTCAAGTTGCACAGCTCCGCCACAGCTCGAGACCATTGACCCTCTGGAAGAGCAAGCTTTTCTCGCATTTCCACAGGTGTTGTATGAACACTAAGACCTATAACTGCAATGCTACTCCTTTCTTTCATATAACCTAATCAAACAGCGAGAATAATGATTCAGCTACTGATCAATAAGAATCAGCTTCTAAAAAAGAGGCATTTGAATATTCTGAAGAAGTCTTTCAACACAGATAACATGCCAATGCATTTGGGAATCATACGGAGCCTGCAGCTACAATGAATGCTTAGCATATCAGGGCAGGCGCAAGAGATAGTACAAGGATCATCAGCTTGATGAAAAAATAGCAGAATTGTACAGAAAACAACGGAGAGAGATTTCTTCTGGTGTGAAAATTGGGTAAAGCCGCTAACTATTTAACAAAACAGTAGATGTAATCTGGTCCTCCTATAATCAAAATGACTTGCTATCAGCAGACAGGAGTTGGAATTTCTCATTCGTAATCTCATAAATAAGCACCCGAAAATTGATGAGGAATGGGGGACTCACGGTCGGTGCCGAAGGCCTTGAATTGCTCGAGTGCGGAGAGGCTGGAAGCCCTAGAGGCGGAGGCGTCCTTCCCACGCGGATCCGTTACCACCTCACACCGGGCCGAACCTCTCCTCACAGCAGGCGGCCTCCGGTTCCTCGGCCGCGCGGCGACGCTTGGGTGTCGTCGGGCTGAACTCCTGAGGAGGAGGAAGGAATCCGGCAGCGCTCCGGCGAAAGAGGCGGTGAAACCGCTCCTCGAGGGAGCCGCCATGAATGGAATCGGCAATGAGTACGGTGAGGAGGAGAGAGAGAAGAGGGATGGTGTAGTCTTCCTCCCCGGTCTGATCGATCCCTATCCTTCTCTTTCCCACGTTGAAAGTTGAAACAAGAGCAAATTGTTCTTTTTATAAATAGATATTAAAAAATGAAGAAAAAAATGCCGATTTTTTTTTTATATAAAAAAATGGGGAAGTGTGACCGCAGCGTGGGACCCACGTCACCCACCGCTGCGAGATAAAATAAAAAGTAGAGGCAATTACATCCGAGTTCCCATTGTTTCACACGGTTCATAAAACAAATTTATTCAATGGAGGCCTCTAAATTAGCTATATTGCAAACTTGGTCCAGCTCTAGAGAAAAATATCCTTCTTTCCCCTCCCCCCTCTCTCTCTCTCTCTCGCTCTCTCTCTCTCACACACACACACCCCGACAATATCATGGTTTCTTCATCGATGCCCCAATTGCCTTTGCTTCTTCTTAGATTGACGTAACTGCTACAATCCTCAACCTCTCCATTTCTATCAACACTATCTACTTTGGGCCTCCTCGATGCCCTTACACACCTGATCTAGTTGTCAATGTATGTCATATGTAGTAGCTCAATCTTGACCACCATTGCCTTTAACTTTCTCATTATACATAATGGGAGAGCTTCGAGAGATATGTTGCTTTCACTTTTGGTGATGGAGAATCAGACAAGAATGGATGAGAACAGTAACACTCAAATGTCAGCGCGTTTTAAAAGTATGGAGGTATTCCGCAAATGTAATGTCTTGAATTCAGCTTAAATAAAAAATTTTTGTAAGTGTTAATTTCATATATTAACGGTAAGAATAATATTGTCAATGAAATTTTTTAAAATTTTTTGATATAAATTTGTAATTACGATTATAAACACTAATATATTATAATATTCATTATTATTAATTATTATCATTGTTGTTATTGTTTATTTATTGTTGAGCATTAGGCAGCAGTAGGAAAATGAAGCCTTCTTAGCTTCGCGTATATCCCAACAATCCTTTTGCGCACCAAGCACAATGCATGCTAATGTAGGGAGGAGGATTTAAGTGTAGAGATGGAGAAAAAGCGAGAGAATACAAAAAAAAGAGATCTGCACTGACTTTTTTGAGCGAAGGTGGAATAGAAAAGAATAACTAATTAAAAGTGAAATTTAGAAAAGTTCGTTTCGATAAACTCGCTCTCAGTGCACAATAAAACAGAAGGGATGTAAGACTTGTGAAGCTTTCAAGGATTTGCATGTTGTAGATATAAAATAATGAAAATCATATTGTAAAGAGTCTTTACTAATTAGTTGCACACACATAATTTTCATATGATGTATTGAATATTTGAAATATCTTATAACACCACTGAACTATTTTATAAGAATCTTAGAATATTCTATTAGCTATAGTTTATATAATTACAAGTACATTATTGATTCTATCTTCGAAAAGATGATCCACATTTATCTATCTTGAAAATTATATTTCTTAAATTTGAGCTTTCTTCCTAAAAGGTTATTTATATTTATTTCTCGCTTTAAGGCTAATAAATTTCAGATTATTTACTTTACTTTTAAGTTTTTATTTTAAAGTTTAAAGGCCTAAGAGAATGATTTTAAAAATATTAGAACCCCAGTGATATATTTTAAAAGATATTAAAACTTAAGTGAAAAATTTTAAAAAATATAAATTAAAATATAATTATAGATAAATTATAAGAACCTATTAATATTTTTTTTTAACAAGAAATTGAGGACCATTGTGGGAGGTTTTCTTTTTGTGGACATGTATAAAAGATGAGGTCAATCTCAGAATTCTGAATGTAATTTCCCCTAAAAAATGAGAGTGCGCGGTCAGCTTTGCGTTCGTGACTTCGTGGTGGAGTCGGCTCGGGTTGGGTGCGGTGGGGCCAGACGGCGCATGGTGCAGTAGAGGGAGGGGAATTCAGAAGCCTCTCCGTGCTGGTCTCTGATTGGTCCGTGCGCGTTATTTTATCTGCTCTCTTATCATCTCGCACCATCGCTGTTTTCAGCCACTACGCGGCGCACAACGTGCATTAAAACCCCCACGCACACCCACCCAAAAAAATAAAATAAAATAATATTATACATCCCTGATAAATAATTTTAAATATTAAAATTAAATGAATTTTTTTTTAAAAATTATTTTTTATTTCTTCATTGCAAATAACTAATTTGATTCAAAATTTAATGTGATTTATAAGAGTTACAGAGTATTTTTCAAGCCTGCTTTCAATGATTTGTTCTTACTAAGGTGAACAAAATATTCAAAACTTGAAATTCACTTAAAATTTGATCTTATTTTATTTGGTGCAAGTCGATATAATTATCTTATGACTCAAAATCAATTTACTTAAAATAAAATTAATTTAACTTACAATCGATTCATATAATCATAGATATGCAAGTTTTTTGGATGTATACTGAAATATTTTATATATGTGAATATGTTATATAAGGTACATACTAAAAAAATAATATATAAATATATAAATATATATAATACACATAAATTTAATTAAATAATAATAAAATAAATTATATATAATATATATTATACGAAAAATAGCTACTTAAAAAAAATTAAAAGCTAAACTCGATTCAACTAAAAAATTGACTTTAAATTAAATAGATTTTAGTCGACTCGACTTCGAAAATTTTGAGTTTCACGAGTTAAAGTAAACCTACTCAAACCTGAGTTGTTATCAGCTGTGCATGTGCCTACTGAAATCACATATATTTTTCTTAATAAAATCGATGAACAAATAGCTTTCATTATTGAAGTACTTTTAATGAAGTTGTCATTTGGGAATCATAATAAAAAAATGGGCTTTTTTTTGCTCGAGCCCGATAAATGTTGGCTTGAATTGAATCGATTCGGCTCGTTACAAACAATAACAAACATAAATAAAAATTTAATAGAGAAGAGATTCAATACTAAAACTTATTCTTCAAACTTTTAAGTATGATTTAACATGTAACACTAAGTTTGTTTTTTGAGATTTTTATCGGTATAACACACAAAAAATTTAATATTTACTTATTAGACACTTTAAAAATAAATATTACATGACACACACTCATTTATTTTAATTTTACAACCGACGATTAAAAAAAATTTATATTTTATTTGAGTAAATCATACTTGAGCTATATTTTAATTTAAACAAAATTCATAGAAATAAAATCTAACTCTCGATGCATTTTAAATCAAATCTAATCATTCATCCAATTCCTCATTATTAAAATGAGCATCTAATGAAGTATTCTACATAATTAACAGATTTACTAATTTTTAACATGTAAAATATAATTTAAGATGCACAAAAAATTAGATTTTATTCCGATAAACCTTATTTAAGTTAAAACATAATTTAGGTATAATTTACTCAAATAAATTGTAGAAATTTTTAACTAGAATGTATTAATTGTAAAATTAAAATAAATAAATGTCATATAATATTTAATTTTAAGGTGTCTAATAAATAAATATTAAAATTTTATATCATACGAGTAAAAACTCCTTGTTTTTTTTTTCTATTATGAAAATATAACTTCAACTTAGTATTCATATAATGGGTGGCATTATATTTATTTTATTTATTTAGTGACTGACTATTTATTAATAAGACATGCTTTGTAGTCCCACAAATTAACTAAAAAATTACAATGATTTTAAAACTCATTTGTTGTCATAGAAAGTAGCACACTTTTGATAGTTTCAATAATTTTAATATTGATAATTTATTTTTTTTCTATTATAATTATTTAAAATCATTTTTAAATAATTAGAAATATATAATATATTTTAAATACGTAAATATTATAATAAGTTACAAAATATATTAATTGCATCCCATTCATTTAACGGAGATTATGATGAAGAATATCAATTACAAGAAGGCAACTATAAAATGAAAGAAAAATAAAGGTGACTTTAATGAAATGGGGAAAATGGAAGTGCTGAGGACCAAGAAAAAGAACAAATTCATCTTTCAAATAAAATATATATATATATATTATTTTCTTTATTTAAAGTTGACCTCATGCTACTTTTCTCATTCACGTAAGGCTACAAAAAAGCAAAGAAGCCTTCATATTTCTCTCTAATGATAGGCTTAATGATAGTTTTTTTTGTTATTTTTGATAGAATTCCCAGTAATGATAGTTGATCATATAAAAACTGATCAATTTGCTCGCGTTGTTTGGCGCGAGGATCAAAATAGAACCAAAATGATACTAATTTAAAAAACAACAACAATAATAATAAATAAATTTTTTAAATCATTTTACACAAATTTAAATATAAAAAATATTATTTTACTTTACATACTCAATAATTTAAAATAAAAATATCAATTTTATTTCACATTCTAGACCAAATTATTCAAATCGAGTATTTTGATCTAAAATATGAAATAAAATTTATATTGTCATTAAAAATTATTGAGTATGTGAAGTAAAATATTATTTTTTATATTAAAAATTGTGTAGAATAATTAAAATAATTTATTTATTATTATTATTGTTATTTTTTAAACGAGCACTATTTTGATCCTGTTTTAGTCCTTGCGCCAAACAGAGCTATTAGTGACTGGACTTTTTG
>KZ451917.1:2736150-2749328 GCA_002786265.1 Apostasia shenzhenica
TACATACTCAATAATTTAAAATAAAAATATCAATTTTATTTCACATTCTAGACCAAATTATTCAAATCGAGTATTTTGATCTAAAATATGAAATAAAATTTATATTGTCATTAAAAATTATTGAGTATGTGAAGTAAAATATTATTTTTTATATTAAAAATTGTGTAGAATAATTAAAATAATTTATTTATTATTATTATTGTTATTTTTTAAACGAGCACTATTTTGATCCTGTTTTAGTCCTTGCGCCAAACAGAGCTATTAGTGACTGGACTTTTTGAGGTAGGTTCACCTCAAGGGGTGATAAAATAAGACTCAAACGGCTCACAGGGCATTCAATAAGTCCCACGCGTGTTATCATACCTGAGACATTTGAAGGTATTATTGACGCTGTAGTCATCGAATACAGATGTGTTCATTGTAATATTAATGAGTTTAAGGTGCATGCGACGTAATTAATCTAGTGTGTTTAATAAGTAAATAAATCAACCAAGATTATATTATCATTTTTGTCAACCACCTCGATCTGACCATGGAAATTTTTCTGTTTTGCACATTTAGTGATAGCTGAATTTGGATCTACAAGCTGCGCATTTAATGGAAAATAAGTATCAATGGCAAGAGAGGAAGCAGCTAATTGTTATACTTGGAAGAAACTTAGACAGCATAACATGACTGCTATGACTAATCATATGCATATTATTTGGATGACATACTATATATCAGTCAGGATCACTCGCAAACATGAGGACTATAGGAATCAAAAGGAATAGCAAATTACCATCTTTAAGCAGCTTCAGCAAACCCAACTCTCAGCTTCCCAGAGTCAAATATAGTATGGTAGACACCCATGAAGACATCTCCCAGTATCCTGCAACAATCAATAAGAAGTGCAAATGCTTTATAACCTTTGAATACGACTGGCGATCATCGTAAAATATTTGCTGGATAACCTTTATTCACAATAGAATTGATTTTCTTACAAGAAATGAAATGAATTTAACTAAAAGAACAGCTTGATGTATGCATGTGTTTAAGCTATTATAGTGCATATGTAAGATAACCAATGTGTATAGTCTTATAGAGAGGATAAATGGAAGAGATTATGGTTTAATTATTCATGAAATACATACAAAAACAATTAGTAATACAAGTCATATGAATAACATGTATTGTGCATGCTTAATTTAACATATGCCCTGTTTGGCGCGAGGACCAAAATTAGGACCAAAATCAGGACCAAAATGATATAGTTTAAAAAATAACAATAATAATAATAATAAATAATTTTTTTTAATCATTCTACACAAACTCTAATATAAAAAAGATTATTTTATTTCACATATTCAACAATTTTCAATAAAAATATCAACTTTACTTCACATCTTCGACCAAAATATTCAAATCGAGTATTTAATAGGACTGTTAACTTAGCCCTAATTAGTCTAAAAGTTGATTCAGAAAAAACTTTGATTTGGAGTCAGGGCCTCAACTTAATGAGGCACTAGAGTGAGAAAGGAAGTACCAGAGAGGACCACGAGGAGGAGGCACATCCAAGGCAGTGAAGCCGCTAAAGCACTGTGCCGCAATGCCCACACCAATTTGAAGAACATACTATGGGCCCCAAGGCAAGAAGATATAGTTACAAACATAGTGAATGAGCATTGTGTTAACACAAAAGAAGAGTCATTACCTGCTCAGGCGTCAAAAGAAATGGTTTGCCACCAATTGTGAAAGAGATGTTCGGCATCGATGCAAGGCTGCCACAATCAACAGCTGATTCCCCCAAGGGACTTGGAAACCTCTCACATAACTAAAATTTACCTCAAAAGATGGAAGAAATGAATATATCATGCTGCAATTAGTCGATAAAGAAACATGTAAAAATCTTAGAGAATTGATCCATTTCAACTCTACTTTCTTTGTAAATAGATACAAGCCTCCCAATTCTATTAAATACCACAAAAGAACCCCCTTGTAAATGAACACAAAATTTGGTTGCTAACATTCAAAAGACTTCAAAAAACTTCAACTATTCTAGAAAATTACAAAACCATCCATGATTTTTCGATATTATGTAAAACCCCAAATACAACTTCTCCAAACTACTAATAGAGAGGTTTTAACCTAATCAAACTTATACGTTAAGAAGTACTAGCAGAAGGTAACAAGACTATTTTGTGGTTTCACAATAATTATTTTAGCATACCATATCGAAAAATTGACGGGTGACATGTAATTTGCTAATAATTACAATGCATTTCCCCAATGAGACATTACCTCATTTATATAATGTATAGCTTGTTCTTTTGTTTGATTCTGCTTAATCTGGTTTTGCATCCATATCACAGTCATTTCACAAAAAGAGCACATGCCATCTGAATTTCGATTCATGTTCACCATACTCTCAATGTCAATGCTGTGAAAAATAAATTTTATTCAAGATTTTGAAAGATGCATTACAAAATTGAGAAAAAACGTGCTTCCAAATAATCACCTGACTCTTCTGGTTCCATCAAAGGCACACAACCCAATTCTGGAACAGATTTTGGTTGATAGTCCCTGATAAAAGGGACAAAGGAATAGCTTTTTTATATGCTTAAACCATCCATTTAAAAAGAAAATTGCGACTTATTCAAGAAAAATTCATGCACATCATTCAATTGGTAAATCTTGAATTATTGCTTGTTTCAAGATGCATGGAACGTACAACTTTTAGAAGCAACAAAATGCATATTTATGTATTACGCATACTAAATAGTATAGAAAATGCATAAACTTCTTAGTGCAGATAAATATGAAGACCGTTATGGTTTGTTAGGTAGAGTTGATTAAAATTGAAGAATTTTATTTTAAAATTAGATTTATCTAATTTTAAGATAAATTATTTTTAATTTTAAATTGGTTTTGTTTAGTCCCAAATTAGAGTTGTGGCTTTAGGAATTTTACTATTTATAGGTCTGGAGTCTATACATATTTTTTTTTGCTAGAAGAATAAAATTAATTTATCCCTTTTCGCTTGAAGAATTGTAATTCATGGATTTAAATTGATTTTAAATTCTGGAAGGTAGGGGCTAGACCTAGAGTGAAATTCCCCAAACCCCTAATTTTTCTTCCGTCTTGTACCTTACAAACCTTAGCCGCCGTCATCCGACATCAAATTTGATATTAGAGTGCATTATCCCACATCACTTCCATTTTCGAGTAACTGAACTTTCAGATTATTTCTGCCAAATACTCATCCTTGCCCTGACATCAATGTTTAGGCTCTCCAAATGGCAATAAATCAACTCCAAAGCTTTATCTAGCTAATTTTGACAATATAAATATCATCTAGGTCATTGGATTAGAGTCTTGTCTCACACAAGTCCACAAAATTCTTTTTGTTGGTGTTGATACCGGAAGTTTGAGAGGATTAGGAGAGGGATTTTTTTTTTACGTGAAAACCGCTTAAGCGGGAAAACCACTGCGCCTCCCATCATTGATCAAGTCGTAAAGAAAAGAAGAAAGATCTAAAGAAACTCTTCAGCAGAAGGACAATGGTTCAGGGCAAGGCTTCTTTCCTAGAAAGAGAAACGTCTTTCTGGATCTCGGTGGCTTTAAAGGGTTCCACTAGAGGGCAAATCTTCACAGAGGAGAGAGAGGGGTTTCACTTTTTGAGAGAGGAGTTAGAGAGAGTCCCCTTTTTCTTATTACAATAAGATTTTTATAACCTAAAGTTGTCTTAGAGCAGTCACTTCGGAGAAATGACTTAAAGTAGCACTTCAGAGAAATGGCTTCCGTCTCTGACATGACTCCAATGATGCCAACGCGCTCAGAGCGTGAAGGCCCTACTCGTACGGATTGCACAGCCCCTACAGGCTAGCCATGTCTCTTAGAAACAACATGAAAATTTTTACTTTGTATTTGACTGAATCTAGACAGTTCAGTTTAGAGAGTTCAACTTGGATCCTTCAGAGTGGGCTTTTCGCCATGTGACTGCCGCTGAACTTTCCTTGCCATATCGACCCTCCACGTGTACGCTTCAAACGCACTGGCGCGGATCCAGATACAACAATTGGGTAGGTACAAAAGTAATTTCACAACTGTTGGCCTTTCCATCAAATTTCACAAAAATGCCAAAAAATATCCCACCTCTCTGATCCTACCTGCGTTTAGGTGTTTTCTGCTTCCATATGCTGTTGAACATCCTTCTCCTCACTACAGCACCGCCATGTGTTCCCTCCCTCCCTCCCCCACTCTCAAGATCTAATAGAGAAGGGGTGTCGAAAGCAACAGAATCACTTGATGCAAATTCTAACGTGAACATATGAGAGGGTTGCAGGTATTTTGGAGATTTTGGAAAAGATGAACAGACAATTGATGGAAGGACTGTAGATGAAACCATTTTTATACCCTAGGCACTCAGCAAGAAGACTTCAAATTTGTAAACCTATATGAAATAAGAGTCTAACCTCACAGACAATGATGATATTTAATCTTAAAAATATGTACAAAACAGCATTTATTTATTTTATGCATAAATTTCATTTATGTCAAAGCATATATGTATTTCATCTAAGCTTTACACAGCATCAAGCATAGGTATATTACAAAATGATATCACTTTTCACCATAGTATTTATAATATGTCAAAAAGGTAAATTTATGCACATTAACGTATAATTGTTTAATTGATATATCAAGCTATATTAAGAGCTCAATACAGATCCCTGAATAGAAAGTTAAAGAAAAATGCTAACCTCAGTCAACAGTAAGGAATATACTTCTTCCCCATACTGTGCAACCATTGTTTTGCACTTCTGGCTAACTACACCAGGGGCTTGAATTTTCTGATTAATTTCAGCTATAACGGCCTGCGATAAATATTTTCAACAAGTTAATATACTCAACAGGAAGGAAAAAACATCACATAGAATTGTAAACATAGTAGAAGAACCTAGAAATCTAGTAAGTCAGATTAAGCTAAGAAATAACCCAGATAAAATTTCATATATCAAGCGCACAGCACTGTTTGAAGAAGTGAAATAGCCTAAAAACGATATATAAGAAAACTCATAAACAGCAGAAAGAATATAAAGTTTAGAAGTAAAAAGGAAACTGTTCTAAGAACCTTGTAGAACTCCTCGTATTATTTGAGGCGTAAAAAAAATTCTGAGGTCACACCAAGGCATAAACCACCTCTAAATAATTGTGCGTGTACATGTTAGACATGCACTAACACACTTAAACCCTTCCAATAGGATTAGCATGCTCATGTAGAGATACAAACAAATAAACCCATCCAATAGGATTAGCATGCTCATGTATGCACAAACAGCCTTGTTTGACAGAGAACAATTTAGCCATGCAATAAAAATTATAGGCTTGCCTTGAGATATGCATATGATACAGAATAAAGTTAGTTTGTTTCGTTAAAATTTGTTTAGAATGTGAAATAAACTTGATTATTGTATTAAAATTGATGTAGAATGTAAAATAAAATATATTTTTTATATTAAAAATTATATAAGATGTGATAAAAATTAATTTATTATTATTTATTCTTTTATAATGAACCATTTTGATCATGCCACATAACCAATATGGTTTAGAGCCTATCATAGATCATGATATATTAGAGTTTCGCACATAGGATGAACAGGTTAGGGAAAAAGACTACCTCCCTGTCTCAAATGAGTAGTGCATACCTTGACCAATGAAAAGAGACTAGCCTTAGGCTGAATGCCATCTAGCATCGAACAAATAGTATCATCAATACCCCACTTGCCTAATGTGTTCACGGGGGACTATCTTCTTCTCCCCTACTAACATGAATTCTGATTTATTATTTTTGGCATTTTTTAGCTGAAAATTAAGCCAGTTCCCTATATGTTCAGTGTTAGTTCAAAGCCTTTTTGGTGCTACAAATTACTAAATTCATTGTCTCGCATCTCCTCAGTTTGCAGCAACTATAATGTTTCATATTTGTCAATTCCACCCCTTTTCCAAAACTTCACTGTAACCAATTCACCGCTGATTCACTATTTTTTGCACTAATTACCCTCGCTTGGCTCGGGTTTGTTGCTGTATTGTACATCTTCCAGCATTTGTTATCCTTATTTGAATCTTGAAGAAGGCTGATGGATGTGCTAGTGGAACGTCAGATATCTTGAGAAAAATGGCAACCTTCCTAATAAAGGGCTCTTTCCCTTCTTTCTTCTCATCTCTTTTCTTCCTACACCCAATAGAATGGTACACTTCATGCTGCATAAGATACTTAGCAATCTTAAAGCAAGGATTTAGTAGCTCATATCTTTTTAAATGATTAAAGCATAATTTTATGTATTCTAAGCAGAAAGTTTGAAGGCTTCCAACTAATTCCTTATTTGACGCATACAAGTACAATGGAAGGAATAAATAACTGTTTTCACTCTTAATCATTGTGTTTTAACAATTGTATCTCACCATAGTTCTTTGTTTAGGTTTTTTGTTATCCAGATAAATATGGCTCCACCTTTTCATAAGGTATAGCAGCTTGTGATTGCTTCCCATGCCATCTTGTTTTGAAAGAAGGATCACAGAAAGTGTGGCAAAAAGACGACATGAAATTTCAAAACAAAAGAGAACAGAGATGATGGTGAAAATAAAAGAAAGCTTGGCAAACCAACAGCATAGTGGTAGTTGCCAGGGTTTCCAAGAAGGACAAGGATTCATTTCTCACCACTAAAAAAGAGAGAGAATACTTTAAAGAACAATAAAAGATAGGTTGCTAGACTCCCTAACACTCAATGTGAACAGGGATTCAGTACATACAGTTGGACCAGCAATCAAAGAGGTTCCAGAATCCGCTATTGCTGAACAACCTCCAGAACAGAAACCTGTAATTTAAAAAATAAATAAATCATTAATCCCTTTACTTCCCACAGACATTAAGCTCGCTAGAACTTGCATTCCTTGTGAATAAGATTGTTAGAATATAAAATTATTTTTAGGTCATAATCTACATGCTTAAGCTTTTAACAAAAAATCTAATATATTAGAGCCAGGAGTCTCGTGCTTGAAATCCCCAATTATCTATAGTATATGATTTAGAGAAATAAAAAGTACATATGCTAAACTTCACACTAAAATGTAAATAAACATATGCATGAGAGGGTATATTAGAATGTAAAATTATTGCTAAGCTATAATCTACAAACTAAAGCTTTTACGTCCGTTAGTAACCACAAATTTAACAAAAGATAATATGGATTACCTGTGGATTCTCCACCAATATGAACATCTCCCATATCAAACTGTAAGGAGTACTAAAATGTCATATAAAAATAAATGTATCTTTCAAATAAGTTATGATGTTGCAATGTTGTTTAATGCACCTGCCAATAGCCTTTCTGAGTTACTGGTACAAATGTGTGTTCACCCTTAAAATGCTTTGGGTCAACCCCTCCAAACACAATCTCACCACCTTCTGCATCACCATCGTGGCGGTTAAACCAGAAGGAAAACACAGGTTCCTTAATAAGACCCTGATTAAGCATTCCATACCTGTTGAATCATGGCGTGGCTGCTCAGGAAAGCTTCAAAAGCACAAAACTTCAAGCATACCAGAATTATGATAACTTGAATTGGCAAACATCATGTTTAAAGAGCGTTTCTACAATAACTATTTGAACAAATATGTGCCAAGTAGTATAATACGGGACAACATGCAAAATGCGATTCTAAACAAAGATCAGTAAATAAATTAACAGATAATATAAAATGCTATAGGAATAAATATCAATATTAATTATATGATAATCACAATAACTTCAATTTCGCAGGCAAATTAATTTTAAATATTTAAGAAACAAGTTCAAATAATATTTAGATAATTTAACAACAAATTTAAGACAATACAATCTCAACAGATCAGAGTCATGGTACGCATTAAGGGGTTTTTACACAATAAAACTATTGTCCAATAACATTTTTACCACACCAAGTTGTTCGAGTTAACACAGGTGAGCAAATCAAGTGATCTCAATAATAGATATCATCACTAGACTTCGAAAAACAAAAAATATCAGTTAGGTTTCAAGAATTACCTAGTTCAAAGAATCCAGAGCTACCACGATGAATCATAACAACTCGGCTGCGATGAAGGGAGTGAAGCGGAAGTTGTGCAAAGGCAAGTGTCAGGGGTTGTGGGTGGAGAGCGTAGAGAGCAGTGGGGTGGAGCAATGATGGTGGCAGATTATCGATGAAGGTCACCGGTGGCACCGGTGGCAAGTGATTGATTTTTCTCGATCACAGCAGATGACAGGGATAACGAGCGTTGGATGCTGTAGGTGCTACAATCAGGTGGAAGTGGCAGCAGACACCAGCACACAGGCGAAAGGATCATTAACAGCTGGTGAGCTCATTGACCAGCAATGAGAGCATCGTGACCATGACGGGGGGCGGTCGGGTTAGCAATTTGGTGTTGCGGCGAGACCTTAGCGGAAGGAGCCGTAGGCGAAGCAACCATGGTGTTGGACACGGAGTAGATGCAAGAGGTCAGCGATCGTCGACAATTGGCCACGTGGGTGGCAGAGGCAAACAGGCGCTGACTGCTGATAGGGGGCTAGGGCAGAATGAGAGCAAAAGGGAGGAGGGAGCCAAGGGATTGATTTTAAGTAGGAAATTACAATGAAGTGCCTAAATTAATATCGCTGAAATTAGTGATCAAAATTAAACGAAGAGTTGGGATAATACCTTAATTTCTTAATGTATTTAAGTATTTTCATCCAAGGCCCTAATCCTTCCGTTCACCGGGATATAATACTCAAATTTCAGCTTAAAATCGAATTCATTCCAACATTAAGAGGAACAACAGCAGTCTATGCCTTAATATAAACTTATTACAATCGAAATTCAAATTGCAGAAATAAATACAAAAATAAAAAAAAAAGATTACAACATTCAAATGTGAATATCTAAAAAAGGAAAGAAAACAAATGAAATCAGCCCAAAATTTAGAAGATTCTCATTCAAATCAATAAATTGATTTAAATGGAGATTTCCAATCCATCTGATCAGCTACCAATTACCCTTGCTGGCAAATCTGCTGATATCAATCCTCTATCCAGATTGACACCACGTGATGAGATCTTAGACATCAAGTGTAGACCTTGGCAGGAATAAATCGATAGTTCGATGGCGTCGTGTCCCCAACAATTTTAACTTTTAAAGATATCAACATCATTTTGCCATCACATTGACATGATTTAGCAATGGTAGTTACTTCAAGGGTTTTTCTTATGAAGATTGGTACCAGTATAAAAACAAAATATTCAAAGTGTTCAATTATCACATAATGCCTATTTTTTATAAAGAATAGCAATACAGATTCGCCTAGATAATTTGATAAACAGCCACAAGACTTTTTTTGTCCATACCATCAGGCCATATCCAAAGGTCAGATTTTTATTAGCCATATAAATACTCGCTAGCCCCTCAAACCACCTAACATGTAGAAGTTCCGAATGTTCATAGCTTCTGATATGACTTTCCAAAACATTAACTGACACCAATGAATTTTTACCATGGTTAGCAAAGAGCAGCAGTTTAAATTAGCAAACTTTGCATTAAACTAGGAATCAAGTGAGCTCACAATAGCAACACCAGGAATAATCATTAACAACCACAAACAGTAAGGGAAAACAAGTGGGTTCGATAATCCGTAGTAATTGACAGATATAGATTTACATACCATATGGGGTCTACATTCCCTACTGAAATCTCTTTGAAGCCAAGTCCAAGAATTCCATCAAATTTAGCCATCATGAAAGTGATACTTGGCTCACTAGTTGCCTCAATGAAAACCTGGTTGAGCTCACCAGATGAATCAGAAAAGCCACTAACGCGTAGAAGCATGATAAGAAAAACATTAGCTGCTCTCATACCTGATCTTTAACAATAAGATCGCCAACTTTAACGTGATCTTGGCTGAAGAAACCAGATACAGATCCTGTTCCATAACGAATAGCTGCAGGTTCCCCTTCAAATAATAATAAATAAACCTTTGAGTCAAACAAGGAGGAGAAATTTTAAAGATAGAAAAGCATAGAATAAACTGTACATGACTATATGCTTTTCAAATTCAGAAAACTTCCTCAAAAACAAGAAACATTGTTACCCCTGCTAATTTTAGAGTAGTATCATCCAACAAATGATTGACCATATACAATGCAAAACCAGTTAAATAACTTGACCGGCAGATATGGAATGATTTAACCAAACATATGAAATATATGGACCACATCAAACTTGATAATGGGAAAGGAAGCACATGTGATATGGATCCTATAAGTCGAAGACGAATTTGATTGCATACCAACCAAAGGGGATTGACAGTTTCTTAGATTCTATATATTTAGTACTTAAATTTATAAGTGTTCCAATATATCTAGATTATTATCAGTAACTAACGTTTCATTTTATTAGCTATATTTTCTCTTGCTAGTTAGGTTAGAACTGTATAATGAAGTTCTACATCTTTGTAAGCCAGTGCGATCTGACAACCCCCATTATTTCACAATGTAGCTTTCTTCCCATGCACCTTTGATGGTGTCTGTCCCTGACTGTTGTTCGTCTGAATAGGTGGTGGAAATTCGAGAAACTTGAGTTTGGGTAGTTGCCCTACTTCGATAAGGGCCCTCAGTATTTAGCACAACCTACGACAATTCACCCAAGTATGGCCATGTTTGCGTGCAGTTAGCAGAACTAGCTAGGATCTTGGTTCAGCTATAGCGAGGCGACGTTCGGTGTGGGCTAGAGAAGCCTTTCGTCTTTAGAATGTCGAAGACTTCTTCGACCGTAACCAAGGTCGAAGTATTCGCTGAGTAAGCGACGAGGGTGGTTCTGTGTTGGTAAGTCAAAAAGTATGAGACTTTGAACTCCTTGCACTACTTTCTTTTCTTCGATTGATAGGCCGAAGATTCTTTGTGGGTCTCGCTTTTCGCCTTGTTCTCGTTTCTGGGTATGTTCTCGTTTGTGGGTAGGGCGACAACAGTTGCATCTTCTAAGTGAATCTCTTTTTCGACACAGTTGGGATTCAGCCATCATTTTCGGATTGCAATGGTTGAAGGACTGACAAAGGCTGCAAGAGATGCCATCAGCGAAGCAGGAGAGCAAGTGGTCGTCATCTGCCTCATGCTCAACAAAGAAACGGCCGACGAAGTCTTGAAGAGATTTATTTGGACCTTGCTTCAACTTTTCGATTTCATAGAAACTACGAGACTTTGGTCTACTCATGGTAAAGAGAGCCAAAAAATCCTGGGTAAATTGAGGGAACGAAAAAATAGAACTGAGGGAAGATAGTCGAACCACTCTAAGGCCAAGTAGGAGAGGGTGTTGTCGAACAACCTACACCTGTACGTGTCTGATATGAAATATCGCATTACAGGGGTAGAGGGCCTTCTAGAAATGTCGTACATGTTGTACGGGATTAGTTTTGCCGTCGAAGATAGAAAAAGACGACAGTTTAAAGCGGCGAGGAACAACAACCACTAGTGTTTCTGCTGAGTAGGGTGATTTCGGCTGATTGTTGTAGGAGAAATATGCCTCCAATTGTTCCTCCCCCTCGAAGTCAGAACTACGCACTTCAAGGCTAGTTTGGGAGGTTGGAGTCATCTCAGAGACATCGAATCGCAGCCTTTGAGGCCTGCTGGAGGGTGTAGTAGGCTGGGAAGAGTTAGTGACACTCTGTGGTGTGGAGGTTTGCTGGAAAGTAATCATTTAGATAACTTGAATCATTGATTGGGTGAACTGGGTCATGCTTGCAGCCAGTAGGAAGAGTTGTTGAGATGAATTCGTTAGAGAAGTGAAGGATCAAAGGACTGAGAAGGGATAGTGGGGCGTTACTATGTGTTGGAAAGGGAGTTGTTCTGGGGATCTTCAATCATTAGGAGAAGGTGATTAGGCTAAAAATTCTACGTGAGGGAACCAAATTGTTTGGGTAAAATATTCCAAACTAGGTTTTACAAAATAAATAAGAGGGAGAATATAGCTTTATAGTCTAAAAAAGGAAAGAGAGAAGGAGAACTACCTTCCCCAGTTCTGCTATCAGAAGAGAGGATAGACGAGCAGGGTTACTTCTATCCAAAGAGTTCAGGAATAGAACCTCCCTCCATCATAAATACGAGTATTTATGATAGAGATGGGGTAGATAGGGATGAATGGATTAGGAGGAATTTATTAATGCAAAAGAGACTTTGTGGCATGAGTGGCTATACGGCTGACATGCCTAGAGTTAATCCTATGCCTTAATAATGCCCACCCCTCCCTTAGCCCATGGTCTAAGGCCCTGTTTGGCGCGAGGACCAAAACAGGACCAAAACCAGACCAAAATAGTACTAATTTAAAAAACAATAATAATAATAATAATAATAAATAAATTGTTTAAATCATTCTACACAAATTCAAATATAAAAAATATTATTTTACTTTACATACTCAATAATTTAAAATAAAAATATCAACTTTATTTCACATTCTAGACCAAAATATTCAAATCGAGTATTTTGATTTAAGATGTGAAATAAAATTTATATTTTTATTAAAAATTATTAGGTATGTGAAGTAAAATATTATTTTTTATATTAAAATTTGTGTAGAATAATTAAAATAATTTTATTATTATTATTATTATTTTTTAAATTAGTACTATTTTGGTCTTGTTTTGGTCCTTAAGGCCTTGTCCTTGCGCCAAACAGGGCCTAAGTGTCATACTGTACGAATGAGACCCTCGAGCCAACTAGTGAGCAGCTATGGGCAAGGGCTCAATTTGACATGTTTGTTTGGGCACATCATTCATCCGAAATTGTTCGACCATCCCGTGGCGTTAGACTCTAGAGACCTAATTCGGTCAAATCCCCTTTGTTGTTGGGGAATGCAATTCGAGGGTCAGCTGTCGAATTAGTCTTACTTGGCACATTTTATCCTAACAATATTATGTAAAAGGTAAAGCATTTTTAATAACTTTAGATAACATACTAATAATTTATTAGAGATTAATTATTTGATAATTTCTTTAAAATCTATCTTGAATGATATATTTTTTCATGTTAGATGCACATGTCATATAAGTAACATGTTCCCTAGTGCTTTTACTAGATATCTTGACTCCAGTGAATATATATATATATATATAGCAATCGGATGAGAACTATAAC
>KZ451917.1:2749362-2783970 GCA_002786265.1 Apostasia shenzhenica
TAAAAAAAAAACAAATAAGTAAATTTGAAATCTGCAAGTCAAACACCCAACCAAAATGAACAATATATCAAAAGAGAAATGCAAATTGGTAAATATTACAAAGCTAGGCAAACCCTAGCAGTCAAAGGAGCACAAAAAGCTTACCGAGAAATAGCACTTTGAGGAAGGCACCCACAGGTTCGCGCTACCAGTGTCGAAAATCACGGTGAATTTCTGCGGAGGCGTGCCGATCCCAATCTCCCCAAAATACTGTGCATTCATGTAATTCTTCAGCGAAATGATGTCAGTGGCCTCCGACACGTCCTTCACGTTCCCGCGGAGGAATTCGCCAGCAGAAACTCTTCCGCCGCCAGCCAGCCGAGCCGTGAGCAGACCATTCCTATCGATCGGTCTCTTCTTCAGCCCAAACCGAAGGACTCCATCTGCCGAGACAGTGATCGTAAACGGCACCAAGAGGATCAAAAGGAGAAGCACCGAGAAAGCTCCTCCACCCATGGAGACCTGCATTACACATTAAAAATCAATCCTATCGTAATGGAAGATCAGCTAATCCGATCAAGAGTTGGACAACGGCTTATCGGCGAAGGAAACGCGAGGTAGGGATGGAAAGCGGAGAGACAATAACGGAGAGCACAATAAAAAAGAGGGAGAAGAGGAGCAGAGGCCGCGGCCACGGACGGTCGGATGCGTCGCATCGCCGGTGCGAGCCGCTGGATAGAGAGTGCAGAGGGAGGTACCACGATCTCGTCGCCGGACGCCGCCCACGCGGAGATTTGCTCCCGATCCTCGAGGATCCGCAAGCACGCGTGATACGATTGAGGTGATGCTGTGGCGGGATGGCAGGGTCGTGGATCCGCTGGTTTGTTTACAACAGCAAATGTCTTTAAAAAAAGAGTAAATTACACTCAAGTCACTCAATTTAAGACTTAATAAAATAGAGGTCCATATTATAACATCGGGTCCCTAAATTTTAATAAATTATCAAATAAATTCTTTTTTATTTTTTTATTACTATTTTTTTAAATTACCATTATACTTCTCTCCCTCTCTCTTCTCCTGATCCCCTCGCACGCGCGGCTGCTCGTAGGTCGCACAGGCCGCGCGGTCGCAGGCAAGGATTGGGAGGAGAGAGAGGGGGAGAGGTATAATGGTAATTTTAAAAAATAATAATAAATGATTCATTTGATAATTTATTAAAACTCAAAAATACTGATATTATAATTTAAAAAATGTGAACCTTATTATTAAGTATTAAATTCAAAAATTTGAGTGTAATTTACCCTTAAAAAAATAAAAAACTTAAATCAGTAATCAAACTTTACCTTCTTAGTTGTAAATCGATTTCAGAAAATTAATCTTAAAAATCGAACAAATTTTAATTTCGATCAAATTCAGTAAAAATTCAGTTAAAACAACTGAAATTTATTTTTCTTTAAAAAATAATATTTAATAATTTTAATTTTATAAAATTTAAATAATTTATAAAAAAAAATTAAAGCTATTGGTAACAAAATTATTGAAATATTTACTTTTTATTTTGTGACTAAAAACAAAATGAAATTAAATTTTAAAAAATTCAATATTAGTTTTTAAAAAGTTAAACATAATAATATTATAATATCTAACAAAGCATCAGATATTCACAATGATAAACTCACTCATTTTATTCATCCGTTAACTTTATAAAATAATAAATGCATAGAATGAAGAGATAATTACCTACCTGCCACACAATTTAATTTTATTTATATTTTATTCATCTATTTTTAATTAATTATATTATGCACATTCAAAATATTATAAAATCTTACATACATATATTTTAACTTATTTCTATTATAATGAATAATTATAAATTTTTAAAAACCTAACTATAATTAAATTATAAAAAATCTGAGGCGTTCATTATATTATTTTAAGAATATTTAAATACATTTTGAGTGAAAATTCTAAAAAACTTTAATATCTAGGTGGCGGCAAATGAAGAAGACATCTGTGATGTGAATTAATTTTAGGACAAATCAACACTTTAGTGTGGTATTGATGAAGAGAAAAATATATATTATTAAGAGTAAAAATATAATTTTAATGATTTACTAACAAAATATTTTTTTTTCAAATAGATTTTGGTTAAGTTTTAACTTAAATGTGTGTATATAATATTTTATAATATTTTGAGTGTGCATAGTGTAATTAATTAAGAATGAATGAGTAAAGTATAAATAAAATTAAATTGTGTTGCATATAGATAATTATTCTTAAAATGAATTATTTCTGATTACTAGCAAACCCATGGCCTAGTCTGCCAATATTATTTACAATATTTCCATAATTATGTTTGAAACTCCTTAATGGCATGTATAATAACATTCTTTGTTTTAATTAATTTGAATTGATATGATATAGTTGTGATTCAAAGTCAAAATTTAAAATATTTAACTTCTTAATGGCATGTATAATATATAGAGTAAATTGCATTCAGGCAGCTTAATCAAAAATCTGTTGCAAATGATTTTTAATTTTTAAAATTTTTTTATTTGAATCCTTAAAATAGCAAAATTTCTGTAGTTTTAGTCTCAATAATTATTAATTTTTTATTCATATATTTTATTAATTATTTTTATTTATTAAATTATAATTTTTTAGATATAATTTTAAAATATTAATATTTATATTTTTAATTTAAATTTGTTAGTATAAAAAATAGGAGATAAGAAAAAAAAATTAATTTTTTAAATTATCATTTTACCCGTCTCCTCTTTCTCATCCTGATCTCCGTGCAAGTGCGAGGCCGCACGACAATTTTTAAAAAAAATGTAAGAATGAAAAAGTGTAATTGTCCTTTAATATATGTAAATTGTCTAAACTAGTTAAAAAATAATTAAATTTCACATAATTTATATAAAATATTAGTGAAAATAATGAGGTTTTGAAAAAGAGATCAAAACGTAACACTTTAACTACAAAAAAAAATTGTAGCACTTTTATGATCTTAAAGACTCAAATCGTCGTTTAAAAAATTGAGATTAATTTACAACTCCCATCAAATCTCGGGAACCCACATGCAATTTACCCAATTATATAATAAATCACCTCAACTTGACCCAACATTTCATATAGGTCCACAATATTATAGATATTTCGATCCCTATTTTTACTAATAATTGCTATTAAAAAGATTAAACATGCTTCTCTCTCCCTCTTGAAGTGATGCAACAAGAATCGCTAAAACAAATACTAGTAAACCAATTCATAATTCTCCAACAACAAAAATATGAATTGAAATCCTCTCTTTAAATGAAAGATTATCACTTGGGCGAATCCGAATATAGTTGGCGATATTTGATGAAGTACTCGATGGCCTTCTCTCGAGGTGGAAGAGTTATTATGCTTTCCCATTTTTCTTCCGGGGGATTTTGCAAAAAAAATTTACTCCACAGATAGAAGGTAGGGAATTTAATAGCATTCATGACCTTACAATCGAGGACTCCCTCCAGGACCACCCCGAGCCAGAAGGGCATCCACCCCACTGCCAGATCGAGGTATCCTATACTTCGTCCTCCGAAGAACTCTCCCTCCTTCGACTTCAGCTCCTTTTCTAACACTTCAAGTATCTCCTCTAATGACCGCAATCCTTCTCCCCTTTCTTTCTCTGGTGCAAAGAAGACCTTTCTTGTCGCCTCCCGACTCTACAATGAAAATTGTTCATAAATTATCAAAAATATTTTTTTAAATATATAATATTCTTAAAACTCGAGCAAGCTCCTACTAGATTAAAAGAGCACCGCATAAATCTTAAGTTATTAAATCAAAATATAAAGCATAAACTATTAACTCCTAAATTATAAATTAAACAAAATCATTAGTATGAAAAATATACACATAGCTCATGTAATGAAGGAGATATTGACTAAATGAGAAAAATTTAACTTAGAAGAGAGCACAATGGGGAGAAAAATTAAGTTAGTGAAAATATTAAGATATAAATAAAAAATTTTATAGACATATCATACAAATTTTAATATATTATACCACAATATTCTCACAAATTTTAATATATTATACCACAATATTCTCTTAAAAAAATTAAAAACTAACTAATATACATTTTATGAAAATAATATTAAAATGTAATTTATCAAAATTTATGTGACATAAATTTTATACATATATTACACAAATTTTAATATATTATATCACAATATTCTCTTAAAAATGATAATTACAGAATGTACATTTTATAAAAAAAAATATTATAATATAATTTATCAAAATTTATATGTCTGTAAATATCATAATAATATGAAAATAATAACTGTTTAAGTGCTTAAAGTAACATGATCTTTCAATTGTATATTACTGTTAATAAATATAACATGCATATGTAGTGTATAAAAGCTTGCCAATAGATATTAACCTATAATTTATCCAATATAAATGAGCAATTACTATATTATGTAAGTAACTAATCCTAAATTTTTTTAATAAAATACAAATAAAATTAACATTTTTATCATTCTATTTATGCATATCAAAATATGAATGCTACGAATATCTGAAATTAACTAGAACATGCTCGGTTCGTTGATCGATCAAATTTGAATTGAATCGTGAGTTAAAGCTTTTGACTCAAAATTCACTTTAAGCTAATTTCGCATAAATTTAAATAATATTTATATTATAAATAATTTTATTCTATATATATATATATATATTATTCATATGAAATAAATTTTTTATGCAACATAATAATTATATAAAATTCCCTGAACGAATAGGATATATTTTAAAGTTTGTTCTCCTTTTAGACGTACAATCTCTTTATATGTGAAATATATTTATTTATATTTTTTAGTATAATAAATTATTTTGATCATAAGCCTAGGATTAAATTTTCTTTGAATTCAAAACATGCATATATTTTAGCATAATTTAAATTCCAAGTAAAAATAAAATTGAAATGGTTCAATGGAGAAATAGAAGATATAAAAATTTTATTTCAAGTTATTTTTGAGTTGCATTAAAAGTAGTCCGATAATGACCATAAATTAAAGTTTTTTTAAAAATCTTAGATCAAATTTAATCATGATAAAATAAATCTTTAAAAATAAAAGCAAGTTGAATAAATTAAAAAGAGAATAGCAAACATTCACCAAAAGTTTTTATCTTACAAAATTATCTTTCAGAAAATTATTTCTACATCTTTAATGAATAAAAAAAACTATTCATTAAAAATATCAAAATAATTGTGAAAAATAATTGAAGTTAATATCAAATATGTATCCATAAACTTTTTAAGGTGAATTTATATACATTTAATTACATATTAAATCTTTTTTATTTTATAACTCAACTTTTCAAATTTTTTAAAAATTAAAAAAACATTATCATGCATACATTTACATATACATTAAAAATAATTTTATACATGCATGTTACTGACAACAAATTTTTTAAATTATTATAACCACCAAAAATACACTTTTCATTCCCCTATAAAATAGATTAAACATGTTATTTTTTTTAAATTATCGATTAAATTATACAGTAGAAGAATATAATATTTAATATGGTATAAAAAAGAATTAAAGCATATTTATGCAGGTTCTTGTATTTTTAGTGCTGAATTTAATATTATAAATATATATATAAAAGATTTAATAATATATTAAAATAATTCTCCGAATATCAGTTTTAAATTAAATATAAAATCACCCCCAAAATTTCTCACCTTGTCCTCCACGAAAGCTGCCAGAAACCGCGCCCTAGCGCGCTCGTAAGGGTTCTCGGGCAGCAGCGGCGGCGCTCCCGCCGCGCCGCTCCACACCTCGTCGATGTACTCGAGAATAACGAGCGACTCGACCACCGGCCGACCGCCGTGGACCAGAACCGGCACCTGCTTCGTGATCGGGTTCAGCTCCAGGAGCGCCGGGCTCTTCCTCTCCAGATCCTCCTCCACGCCCTTCAGCCGCAGCGCCCAGGCCACCCGGTGCACCGCCGGGCTCGCCCACATCCCCCGCAGCTGCACCACCTCGCCGGAATCGGCCTCCTTGCTCATCGACCGCCGCCGGTTCCTCTCTCTATCTCTTTTCTAGGGATCTTTGAGAAATCAATAAGGATTTGGGAAATTTTATTAGGTTCAACCGAATGTTCGGCCGAACTCAATAATTATTCAGAATTTGGAGGAACTGCTGAGAATTGAAATGGGGGAGGGCCGCGCGCCTTTTCAAAAGGGGCTCAACCTTTTGTAGGACAGCGACGTTTAGAAATTATATTAATTTAAAAATGTTTTTTTATTTACTTAATTTAATAATGTTGGTCTTTCTTAAAAAAAAAATTGATGGTGGGGATGGGCTGTTAAATTTTTAATTTAATTTAAAATATAAATAAAAAAAATTGATTCGATTTGTTAAGCCGACTTTTTATTATCAAAGCTTCATCTGATTTAAATTGGATTAATTTTTAATATTTTAATTATAATTTTAAATATAAATATATTTATTTCTTCAATCAATTTAAATTATAATAGTTTATCTCAATCTAACTGTTAAAATAAAAAATAAAAATTAAGTTTAATTATTGTAAAAACATTAACATATTGAAATTAATTATACGCATAAATATATATAAGTAATATTATTTAACTTTTTAGTTGACCTTTCATTTAAGCAGTTTGATTAAATTTATAATAATTTAAAATTTAAAAATAAAAATCATGAACTATAAAAAGTACTTGTTAGTCTTCTTAATTAGATCGAGCAGGTTTAATCCCCTAATTCAGTATTATTCTAATAAATTTTAAAAAATAATAATATCATAATATCTAACAAAGTATCATATGTTCATGATTATAAACTTATTCGTAGAACGGATTGTTTCGAAGAAAAATTTTTAAAATAATATTTATTTATATAATAAATTAAAATTTGATATGATATGATAGTGATTCTAGTCAAAAATAAAATGATTTAACTTGTTGATGACATATATATTATATGTTAAGATAAATTACGGTTGAGCTCCTAAGGCAGACCTATAGTTTCACATAGGTCCATGTTTCTGTTTCTATTTGTGTTAATAATTGCTATTAAAATGATTAAAAGTACTACCCTCTCTCTCGCTTCTCAGTTGAAGTGCCGCAATGGACGTACGGTTGCGAGTTTGAATTTAAGATTGATAGTCACTCGATATTTAGATTGATATTTAGCTCGTATTAAGTTCGGTTTGAATTTATTGAATCGAGCAATTAACTATAGTCGGACTGAATCAATTTGACTTGATTTTTAATTTTTATAAAATGTAAATAATGTATTTAGTTATTTATTGTAATTATTTTATTTTTTGTATATAAAAATATATTAATTATTGTGAAAATATCTTTTAAGTGATTTTGAGGGTATATTTAATCCAATGTCATTTCTTAACTATGACAATTTTTAAAAAAAAAATTATAATTTTTGAAGAACTTGTGCTGACCCAATTGAGGTTTAAGTCAGCTCAAAATTAAAATGAATCGATTCAAATTTGGATTGAATTATGATTTAATCTGAGATTAAGTTATACCCATAAAAATTTATTATATATATAATATATATATATATATATCTCAATAACGCTTTATAAAATTATTAATTTTATATCATTTTTATATAAAATTATATTATTCTTAAAAAATTATATCCAACCATTGTACATGACAAATATTTTTTTAATTATACATTTAAATGCATATAAAGTATCCTCCACTACACATTTTGTTTATATGAAAATACAAAAATACAGAAAATACCGCATTAATCATTTTGTTTAATTAAATAGTTTACAGCCATGTTAAGAAAATATAATTAATGTTTTGATTATATGAAAATATAATAAATGCATTTTGAATTCCCAAAAGCAAAAAATGATTAATGCGGTATTTTCTGTATTTTGTATTAAATTAAATTATATATATATATAATGTATCACCATATTCTAATACATATTTTATATATTCTATATGTATATATTTTTTAATTATTACGCTTATTGTTAATAATCATTCAAAATATTTTATAAAATATTAATTTATATTAGTTTGTGCAAACAATTAAGGGATAATTACCTACATGCCACACAATTTAGTTTTATTTATACCTTATACTCATCCATTCTTAATTAATTACATTATGCACACTCAAAACATTACAAAATCTTACATACACACATTTAAGTTAAAATTTAATTAAAATCTATTTGAAAAAAAAATATTCTGTTAGTAAATCATTAAAATTATATTTTTACTCTTAATGGTGTATATTTTTCTCTTCCTCAATACCACACTAAAGCGCTGATTTGTCCTAAAATCAATTCACATCGCGGATGTCTTCTTCCTTTGTCGCCACCTAAACATTAAGGTTTTAGAATTTTCACTCAAAATTAAATATCCTTAAAATAATATGATAAATGTCTCAGATTTTTTATAATTTAATTATAATTAGGTTAATGAAAAATTATGATTACTCATTATAATAAAAATAAGTTAAAATGTGTGTATGTAAGATTTTATAATATTTTGAGTGTGCATAGCGTAATTAACTAAAGATGGATGGGTAAGGCATAAATAAAACTAAATTGTGTGACATGTAGGTAATTATCTCAACAATTAAATATCTACTCAACTATTGCAATATTTAAATTGAAATTTCTTACAAAACTAACACCAAAAGTTATTGGTAGTATTTGAATACCTATTTTTATAATAAAAAAATACTTAAATACCTGTTATATGTATTTCAATTTTGAAAAAACTTATTTTAGATTTAAATTATCACATGTATTACTATTTACATTAATGCTTTTTTTATTGTTACACTACTGCTTTTAATAATTCATTTTGGTATTTAAATGCCAATGTTGAGTAATTAATACACAATATTTTATAAAATAATTTATTTACATTAAATTATAAATACTTTTTTAATATATTCAAATATATATTATTGGCAATTGTACTCACAGAATAATTAAAGTTCAAATTTTAAAGAAAATACATTTAATTAACTATTTTTATCATTTTCTGTGCGTATTTGTGAAAATTACGCATAATTACCTGTGTGTATGAATCACTGGTGATAATTATTGGCATGCAACATAATTTTAACACAATTTCCTCCGTTAAGTTTCTGCTATTAATCTGACACGTGTCAAAAGGATATTTGACTGGGGCCTTTCAAAAAAAAATTATTTTTGAGATATTTACTTATTACTGCACCATTTAACTTTACTTATAAATTACCCATTCATTTTTAATTAATTATACTACGCACACTCAAAATATTATAAAATCTTACATACACATACTTTAAATTATTTTTATTATAATGAGCAATTATAATTTTCTAATAACTTAACTATAGTTAGGTTACAAAAGATCTGAGCCGTTCGTCATATTATTTAAAAAATATTTAAATATATTTTGAGTGAAAATTCTAAAATCTTGATATTTAGATGTTGGCAAAGGAAGGGGACATCTGCGACGTGAATTAATTTTAGAACAGATCAGCTCTTTAGTGTGGCATTGAGGAAGAAAAGAATATGTACTACTAAGAGTAAAAATATAATTTTAATGATTTACTGATAAAATATTTTTTTAAATAGATTTTGATTGAGTTTTAACTCAAGTGTGTTTATGTAAGTTTTTGTAATATTTTGAGTGTGCATAGCGTAATTAACTAAAAATGAATAGATAATACATAAATAAAGCTAAATTATGTGGCATGTAGTTAAATATCCCATTTTTTTTAAAGAGATTTATATTTATCACTCCTAAAATATCTATTATATTTAGACGGTACCCCAAAATTTATTATTTTTATACAGCACTTTTATTTAACTTTGAAAGTGGGATGCTGCCCGTAATCATCGAATTTTCTCTTTTTTTTTTTTCATAAGTAAAAGGGAATCAACTTTTAGTAGGACAAGGACGTTTAAAATTTATATTAATTAAATGGGGCCACTGATTAGATTTCTAGCCAATTAAGAGCTAATTTAGCTAGGCTGATTTGTCTACTTAAGATTCCAGCAAAATTTGATATTTTAATTAAAATCTTAATTATAAATATATTTATTTAATCAATTTAAATGTCTAATTTGATCAAACATTTAAAAATAAAAATACAAATTTTTAACATAAATTACATACAAGTTCTTCATTTTAAGACATAATATTAAGCTCATCAATGAATCGGATAATAACCCAATCTTATTTGAGTTTTGATCTGATTAAATCTCCAAGTGATTGATTTTTTTTTGACGTGTTAACCTACCCTATTTATTAACCTAATTTATTTATAAATAAATGGATCAAATATGCATCACCATTAATCTAACCCGCATAAAATCCAACTCATTTATATAATTTAATTTATAATTCACACAAGTATATATTTAGCTAATACTCTTTTTTAAAAAAAATTAAATAAAATGCATCACTTTGATTAATTAATAATTTTTTTATAAATTATATCCGCAGACTATAGCATATAGTACGCCTATTTTCAGAATTTACTTTTATACATTTATTTTACATAACATATATTATAAATAATAATTTTTATATTAAAATACTCGATTAATTCATAAAAATATAATATTTGCTCTTATTTATTTCTAATAAATTTAATATTATTCTAGATTAGATTATTAAAAATAGTTCAAATAACAACATTTATTGTACATAAATCAAACTTAAAACCCTAATTTTTTTGACATGAGAGAATCCGGATCAACCATGATCCAATTCGATATATAACCCGATCTGATATATATGAATTCGAATTCGAATCAAAATTGACCCGACCCAAATCCGATTCGTTGACAGGCCTACACAATATCATGCAAGTTCACAATTTTAAATGTTTAACATCTAAGTCCCTAAATCTTAATATAATTATTTGTAATTTTTATTTTTATCATTAAAATTAGCTAAAATTATAATTTTATTCTTCTCTTTGTTCTCCCTCCAACCTAGGAAAATTAGCCAATAGAGGCAACAAAAGAGTACCTTCAACCAAGGTTTTCAAAATCGGACCGGACCGAGCGGTTCGACCGGTTCAACCGGGAACCGGCCCAAGGTCCGGTCTGGTTCAACATTAGAACCGAAATCAGCTAAAAACCAGGTTGGACCGGTAAAAACTGGGTTGAACCGGTAAAAACCGGTCCAACCGCCAAACCGAACAAACCGGTCAAACCGGAATTATTATTTTAGTTTCTTATTTTATTTTTATACATTGATATTTGAGCATTAATATTTTAATATTAATATTATATTTTGAATAATAATTTTTTATATAATAGATGTTTAACTGATTTATTAATTTTTTTCATAAATTTATTTCGAATTGTTATAAAAGAGAGTATTTTAAATGACAAATTGACAAAAAAAATAATTGTATTCATTTTATTTTGTTTTTTTAATTTTTTATATATTTTTTGTGGTAGTAAATTTTTTAAATTAGTTGTATTATTTTTTTTCAAAATATTTTTTATCAAATTTTAAAAATTAGTCTCATATTTAGAAAATTTATATTTAATTATGATGTAATTATTAAGTCATCCGTGGTGGTTCAACCGGTTGAACCGATAAAACCATGAACCGGTCGATTGACCGGTTCGATCTTCGGTCCGGTTCTGAAAACATGTACAAATTACAATATTCAAGAATAGATACACAAATAATATTCAATTTAATTATAGCACAATATAAGAACAGATATAAATAAGTAAATACAATGTTGCAATTACTTTTTATAAACTCCTTCCTTTCCATTTAGGCACATGAGTTTCTCAAATATAGCACCCTATCTGTCTAACAGACATAAATAAGTAAATACAATGTTGTAATTACTTTTTATAAACTCCTTCCTTTCAATTTAGGCACATGAGTTTCTCAAATATAGCATCCTATCTATCTAAACTCCTATAGTAAGATCATCATCTCCCAATATCAATTGCTTCTAGGTAGGGCTGCTAACTGGACCGAACCTGACCAGCTCCGATCCAGTTCCAACCGGTTCCGGATCCAGTACGCAACCGGTTAGCTTAGCTTAAATCCGATCTGAGTCTGGTTCGGATCCATGTATTTCGATCGGGTCGAGTCAGTCAGGTATAATTAACTAAAATATATATATTCATGTATTTTATAAAAACATATTTTATATTTTAAATATTTGTAAAAAAATAAACTTGAAAAAAGAAAAAAAATTCTAAAAGATATTATTAATATTAATGAAAATTTTTACAATAAAATAATTATATTTTGTACAAACATTTCACATTATAAAAAAAATTATTTGTCGTAATTACAAAGAATTCTTCTGAATATTATCCTTGAATTCGTTCATAAAATTATACTGTTGATTTCGTGACTCGACAACAAACCAATCCTGTAGGCAAGTAACCATGCAAAGAATTGCCACAGACAAATTATTTCTGTAGTCTCCTATTGTTTTTTCTGTGGTGAAAAAGCTGATTCAGAAGCCACAGTTGATGCTTGGGTTGCTAGGACATCTCATGCCAAAGCAAATAGAACAAGGTATTATTTTGATAAGCTTTTCCACCACTCCAACAAGCTCATATCAACGTCGAATTTCTCCCTGACATGTAGTAAAGCTATAACTTATTCAAATTTGCAGGAGCTTGACTCTGTATTGTAGATTATTCGCCAGCAGATGCTTTTATTTTTTCTGAACTAAGATCTCTTCGCTGTCGCCGACCTACAAACGTTAAAAATGCTAGGCTTTTTGTGTTACTGTTTGTATCTCCAAACGTTGCAGACTTCTATTCGCAACCTGCTCACTATAATAAAGAGAAAATAAATCTTGGAGAGTTATAAAAACTAATGCTTTTTCAACATCAGTATTATTGTCGAAGAAATCAGAATATTCTGCGTAAAAAGTTTCAATTGCTTCGGTCCCTTGGCGAGGATCAAGCATAGTAGCTATTCAATATAAAAGTAGATTTTTTTCTCAATATTTCTTAAATTTTAATTCCATGTCAACAATAAAAATTTCAAAAATTGGATCTAATTTCTAAAATTTTTTAAACATTTGAAAAACATAAGGCAAAAAAATAGGCGAAGTCTAATAACAACATGAAAAACTTTCAGTAGGCTCCTTAAAAATTGATAATAACTCAAAAAAATTTCAAAAAAATCCAATTATAAAAACACAATTGAAGGTCATAGTTAAGTGTATATGAATTGTAAAAAACAGTAAGTAAATCTTCATATAGTAAGAGCAATTTGAATAAACGATGAAATAAATTCCATCTAATTTCAACAAATAATAAAAATTTTATACAATTTTTTCTACACTTACACAAACACGTTTCCATTCATGCCTAACATTTAAATTTAAGCGAATTCATTTTGCAACATGCTTAAATTTATCAATAATCAAATATTCGAAATTAAAAGTATTAGAAACACATAATTTTATAATATGACATGCATACCTAACATGAAAAAGGGAACCATAAAACGGAGGTTTTAGAAATTACTATAAAAACTTAATTGCAAAATTATTATTCGAAGCATTATCTAAAGTACTAGAAAAAAATTTATTTTTTATGTCATAAATTTTACAAATATTGCGAATATAAGTAAAATAGTATAACCTGTATGAGCTTCATCTAATACATCTAAAAATAATATGTGTTTCTACATTCCTCACTGTCTATCGATTTAATGATAAGTAACTAGGTAACTTGCGTTATTTATGCTAGTCTAAATATTAGATGTTAAACTAATCTGACAAGTAATGTTACTGAGGTGTTGAATAAGAGATTTTCTATATTCTTCGTACATTGACATACAATATTTTTTAAGTGTATGCCTAAAAATACGGCTATATTGAAGTTATAAATACTGAATAATATAATCTAAAAATCCCACTTTTTCACATATTGTAAAAGGTTATTCAATAATACAACAAATCAGACTAAACATCGACGTGTCTTATCATTTTTAAATAACCATGACATAGATCCACTCTGTGGATTCAATTGTATTTGGGTTGACTCTACAGTAGTAGGTTAGCAAATTCTTTCATCAAACTTATGAAATCTAACTAAGTACTTCTTAAATATACCGGTCCCATCCTGTTTGTATGAGTACTAATTTTTACAAATTTCACAAATAGTAACATACTCGGATCTCTCTGAACTGCTATTAGATTTAATTTATAATTTAAAAAACTCTCATACCTTACTGCATTTCGTTTGAGACTTGTTGGAGACACTTGAAGATTGAGTTGACGGGCCAGTGCCAGTGCCAACATCTTTACTTGCCTCAGGAATATGTTCTGCAAATAGATCGAGATCCGGTTCTAAAGTTTCGTCAAAGTTCTCACTGAGTGTAGGAAGATAATCGAGTTCCGGAATGTAATTCTGATCCACATTTTATTGGCGACTTGAAGAAGAAACGCCAGCGAATCGACATGGGAAGCCATTAAAATGTATTTACAGAATTTTTGAATAAGCAAAAGAACAAAAAAATTGATGAAAATTATAGAAATAATACATCACATAAGTTCTACTATTTATACAGAATCCAACACACATTAAAAGGTCCAAAATGACCTTAAAATGGTCATTTGACCATTACTGGTTGCCAACAACGGTCAAATGACTATTTAATTTTTTTTATTCTTCTACAGCCCGGTGCCAACTACAGTTCATGGGGGCCCACGCGCGCGCCACCTAGTGGGCGCTGCCCACACTATTTGTTTTTAATCATCGAACATAACCAATTCAATGGAAGAGGTCCGGTTCCGAACAGGTTAACCGATTTTGAGGGCGCAGAACTGGTCCGGTCAGGTTCTACACCCCAGAACCAGTCAGAACCGGTCCGGGTCAACCGGTTCTAGACCGAAAAAATTCTTACTGGACCGATTTCGGACCGATTTCGGACCGATTCTGGGTAAAACCGATCCAATAAGCACGTCTACTTCTAAGCTTTAATCACATCTCTTTAAGCACTAAGAGCCTCGTGCGATCCTAGCCTCCCATGAGTCCTACCTCATGAATAGAGCTTAGGCATTACAATTTTATCCGGAGTTCTTCACATCAAGTAAATTGCTCCTAGGGGGCGTTTGGTTCAGTGTTATCTCAATGTTATGTTATGTTATCTTTAAAAAATAATTATTTGATTTAATGACATCTTTAAATAACATTATAATTAATTACAAAAATGTCATTATATGCTGACATCTAGATGTCACCCCAAATTGGGCGAGATCTCAAGATAACACCATCAATTTGTCATTATAATGTCAATAACTTCCAACTAAACAAAAATTATTTAGATAGCATTGATATTTTCTAATATCATAACATTAAACCAAACAAATGTTCATTGATGAATAACAATGACATTAAGATAACATGACATCTAAATAGCATTGACATTAAAATAACACTGAACCAAACGCCCCCCTAATTTCATTTTCACGATCGAGCCAGACGCAGCTACATCGAGATCCCAAGCATCTAAATTTTATTGCGTTGTCGCAATAAAGCTATTAAATTTCATATGTTTGTCTTTATATTATTTTCACGAACAAATCTGCGGCACGACAAATATCCCATGGTAGGTCCCCCGACTTACATTTTTTATTACAGTAACCCAATAAGCTAAACCACAATGCTGCCATATCAAATTGGCATATCAACAAAAAATGTAAAATCACATGCAAAACACATTAATTTATTATTTTTAGTTCCATCATGCTTAAAAGAAAACAGAGAGATATGCTCAATTAAAACAGTTGCATATAATAATTGCATGACCAAGCTTTGATGCGCATGAGACCCATGGCCAACTTCTGCATACTGTGGCCTGATAAATTTTACCTCTTTCTTAACTTTCTAACTTTTCAAATCTAAACATTCAACATTCAAAATCGATGAACATAAATATAAAATTTCTAAAAAATCTCTTCGCCTATTAAATTTATATCAAAACAAAGAAAAACATCAGAAATTTTAGGGCTTTTTAGCAAATAACAAAAATCATCTCAAACCTTTTAATGTTTCGCATAAATCAAATTAACTAGGTTATACAAGAGATCAAGTAACAAACATGATTTCATAATTCATTACACAAAATTCATCTAATTCAAAATAATAAATTTTCTTGAGAGATTTAGATTTATATACTCATTAAAAATTGTCCGCCTACCTTTTGCTTACTATGGATAAGATCTTCCGAATTCCTTTCAGATTTTTCACTAGCTTGACATTCATCCTATCACCATCACAGATGATTTCGGACAAAAAACTCTTTGATTCGCAGTGACAATCTTCTTTCCATTCCTCTTCTTCCTCTCTCTCTTTCACTCGATTTCTCTTCTCTGGTAACCGGAACCTCTAAGGCAAGCAAAGAAACGATTCACTGTAATTCCACTCTTCTAATTTATCCCTTATTAACTCTTAATTAATAAATTAATTGCCAAAGACTAAATTGTCCTTTTCTTAAAACTAAACTCGAGATTTTTCTAAGGGGATGTTTGGTTTAATGTTATCTTGATGTTATGTTATGTTATCTAGAGAAGGCAATTATTTGTTTTAGGTGGCGTTTGGTTCAGTGTTATCTCAATGTCAATGTTATTTAGATGTCATGTTATCTAAATATCATTGTTATTCATCAATAGACATTTGTTTAGTTCAATGTTATGATATTAGAAAATATCAATGCTATCCAAATTATTTTTGTTTAGTTGGAAGTTATTGGCATTATAATGACAAATTGATGGTGTTATCTTGAGATGTCGCCCAATTTGGAGTGACATCTTGATGTCATCATTTAATGGCATTTTTGTAATTAATTGTAATGTTATTTAAAGATGTCATTAAACCAAACAATTAATTTCTAAAGATAACATAACATAACATTGAGATAACATTGAACCAAACGCCCCCTTAATGACATCTACAAATAATCTTCTATTAGATTATAAAATTATTAGTTAAAAGATGACATCTAGATGTCATGACATCTAAATTACATAACATAACATCAATATAACAATAAATCAAATGCCCCCTAAGGGATAATTTAATCCAACCTTCAAAGTTTTACATTCAATTTAAATATCTTTCAAAATTAAATTGTTTCTCTTTTATAATTAACTCCAAATTCAAACAAATAATAATTTATCATGACAAATTATTTACACATAAACAGGAATGTATTAATCAAAATCATAAAATTATTATTAATAAAATTAAAATCGACGTACCTGGGCGTTGCACAGCCTCCCTCTACCTTGTTTGCTCCTAAGTGGGCCAGGAGGTCCCTCTCCTCCCTCCTAAATTTGTGAATAGGGTGTAGAATAATATGCCAAAATTAATATTGCAAACATGTAAATGTTCCTAAATTGTATTAATATCAGAAGGCTAGAAAATCTGCTTGTGAAATATTCACAGTTCAAGCAAAAATGATTTTTAGAGTCTTGATTCGCTGCTACACAAATGCTTTCATGTGACCAATGCCTAAATTCTCTTATGGTGCGAGTAAATTCATATCAAAAGTGCAGAAACAGCCCTTTCCCAGTCTAAGAAAATATGTAAGATTCCTTAAATCTGGATAATAAGATGCCAAGAAAAACCTGTAAGCCTTCAGGCAGTTCGCTTCTCTCCCTGCATATGAAAATTTTAAGTTTTTGAGGTACAAAAAAAATTAAAAAAAAAACGAAAATTCATATGGAACTTCTCTCAATATTGTTTTATCATCCGCAATCAATACAAAATGAACATTTGTATATAGGAAACCATTTATAAGAGAGTGCTACGAAGATGCCTAATTTTAAGTGACGTCTATATGACATTTTAAATTGTAAAATCATTCCAAATTAATAGTTGATTATTCAACATCGATAAATGATTTTAAATTTCGAGATAAAGTATTGGAGAAGAAATAATAAGCTGAAATATTATTCTCGAACTCGATAGTGGAATCAAAAAAATGAGAACAAATGTATTTTTAAAAAGAATATTCTAGAACATGGGCAATGGAATATCAACAGAAAAATTGATCTTATATGATTGACAGTTGCTAATTGCATATATAAGGTGGAGAAAAATGTGTTAGGAGAATCCAAAGAAATGAATCCAAATAATAAATATACTTGATAGTGGAAAAATGATGTACAAGAAAAAATTAAGGAAAAAAAAAGATTTGTATAAAAATTAGTTTAAAAACAAAAATAAGGATAAGTGAAGAAATATAAAATCATCCGACAAGAACCTAAGAAAATAGCCTGCAATGTAAGGAATATGACCCTTGAGGATTTATACAAGAAGCAGAACACTAAAAAAAGCGATAGGCCTATAGGATGACTAAAGTAAAAAACAGAAAAACGAAAGAGTTAATTCAAGTAAAAATGCATTAAAGATGAAGATCACAAAATACTTTTCATGGGAGAAAATACTAAAGATAGATCGATGAGTTAATTTCAACATCTTTTCAATGAAGGTTGTAAAAATACAATTGATCTTACTGAACGCAGCACCCCAAAAAAAAGTAAACATTACTCCTATATTCGATGTATCAGTAAAGCTGAAACCTAAAAAGCTTTAAAGAAGATAAAGTATAATGTGTTTAATTTGATTTTAAAGACTAAAAGAATGCTAGATGAATAAAAAAAAGAGTATATCAACTTATTTACAAAAATAAGAACGATGTACAAAATTGGGCAAATTATAGAGAAATTAAATTAATGAGTCGCACTTTAAAACTCTAAAAGAGGATGATCAAACATGAGTTACACCGCAATACTAAAATATCAGAAAATCAATTTAGTTTTATGCTTGGTAGATTTACTATGAAAACTATTCATTTATTAAGAGGTTTAATAAAGAAGTTTAAGGAAAGAAAGAAAAAACTATATTTGATTTTATTGATTTGAAAAAATCTATGAAAAAGTCCCAAAAGAAGTACTTTGGAGAGTCTTAGAAAAGAAATGGATTTGCACTGCTTATATTCAAGTTATTAAAGACATGTGTAAAAGAGTTGTTACCTGTATTCGAATGCAACGAGGTTTGATTAAGAATTTTTCTATTACAGTTGGATTACATTAACGCTTAGCTTTAAATTTGTATTCTTTTGCTTTAGTTATGAAAGTCCTGACTGGATAAATAAGATATCCTGATGTATGCTCTTCGCATATAATATTGTCCTTGTTGATTAAACTAAAGAGGAAGCCAAAGCAAAACTCAAGCTTTGAAAGAATACTTTAACATCTAATAGTTTCGCCTCAGTAACTGAATATTTAGACAAAAAAATACTTATATTGATGATGTGATAATTGGTGATCAAATTGTCAAGAAAAGTGAGCATTTTAGATACCTTGAATTAGTCATACAAAATGATGATGAAATAGATAATGATGTTATTAGAAGAATCCAAATAAAATAAGTAAAATGGAGAAATACTTCTAGAGTGTTGTGCGATAGAAAAATTCTAGGTAGACTTAAGGGTAAATTTTATAAAACAGTAGTAAAACTAACGATAATCTATGGTGCTGTATACTGGCCTACAAAGAAAAAACATACAAATAAAATAAGTGTTGTAGAAATAAGAATGCTAAGATGAATGTGTGGGTATACACAAAAGGATGATGAGAAATAAGTAAATCTGCGAGAATGTTAGAATTGCATTAATCAAGAATAAACTTAGAGAAAGTCAGCTTAGATGGTATGAATATATAAATCATAGGCTGATTGAAGCTCCAGTTAAAAAAATCGAGTTATTGAATTTTGCCCATATACCAAGAGGAAAAGTGAGACCAAAGAAAACATAACAAGAAACTATAAGGAATGATTTTACTCACTTAAATCTAAATAAGGATTTATTAATTGATAGAGTGTAATGAAAATAAAAAATTTATGTAGTCAATCCCACCTAGTGGGATTAAGGCTTGATTGTTGTTGTCATTTATTTATATATCATTTTAAAGTGAAATTTTATAATGTATAGTAATGCCACCTAAACATGTTATCTAACCAAAGTTACCAAACGTATATTTTCTTCAAATAGCATGACATAATATCACAATAACATTGAACTAAATGTCCCCTACAAGTAATGAAGGGGTTGATTAAGTTGAGCAAAATTAAGGGACTGAAGTTTTGGTTCAATAAAATAAGTTGATAATTATGAGAATAAAATTATTTAAAGTGATAAATGGGATTTAAAGATTTGCACTTGAGATCCACACTATTTCCTTCACCAGAATACTAATCCAACTAAGACAAATTAGCCAAACTTTATCTTTCATTAATTATATATATATTTTTTAATTCTTATTCTCCAAACACCACAATTTTCTCCACCCAAATTAGAAATTGCAGCAACGTGGATTTGAACCCAAAAGCCCTTGATTCTATATAAGCTCCCTCCCTACTAGGCTAAAAGAAGCTCCACTTTCATTAATTATTATTAACCCCAAAAAACAAATATACAAAAAATCAAATAGAAAAACTACTCTAATTCTTAACTAGGCAATGTAGGACTAGCCTGATAAAATTAGATGAGCAAAACCAAAACCTCAAAGACCTAAATCTAATCACTTGATCAACCATACATGTCGAGTAGATCACCAATGGTAGACTCGCCCACAACTCATCATCACCATCACTAGTTACATGCAAATAACCTATGAGTTTTGGCTCAGCTTCATGAAAATGATAGATCCTAGTTTCGTCTTATGAACTACGGGGTGGGAGAATTCTAAATAGGAAGGTGCTAATAAGTTAATGACCAAGGTAGAGCAGATTTTTTCTATCAAGTAAAAAAGGTAGAGTACTTTTTCCTGGTATAAATAAGGCAGTATACTAAAGAGGGAGCTAAAACAAAACTAGAGCTTTGGAGGAATGCTTTAAAATCTAAAGATTTTCATCTCAATAGATCAAAAACTGAATATATGGAGTGCACATTTAGTCAAGAAAGAAATACTTATATTGGAGATGTGACAATTGATAATCAAATTGTCAAGAAGAGTGAGCGTTTTAGATACTTTGGATCAATAATACAAAATGATGGTGAAAAAGATAATAACGTTATTAGCAGGATTAGAAAAATATAGAAATGCTTCTGGTGTGTTGTGCGATAGAAAAATCTCATCTAAAATCAAGGGTAAATTTTATAAAACTGTAGTAAGACCAGCAATGATATATGGTGCTAAATGCTGGCCTGTAAAAAGAAAACATACAAATAAAATAAATATTGCAGAAATGAGGATGCTAAGGTGGATATGTGGATATACACGAAAGGATAGAATGAGAAATGAGTATATCTGAAAGATAGTTGATGTTGCACCAATTGAAGATAAACTTAGAGAAAGTTGGCTTAGATAGTTTGGACATCTAAATCGTAGGCCGATTGAAGCTCCAGTCAGAAAAATTGAGTTATTGATTTTGCCCAGTACAAAGAGGAAGAGGGAGACCAAAGAAGACATGGCAAGAAACTATAAGGAGTGATCTTAGTTACTTAGACTTAGATAAGAATTTGGTAACTGATAGAGCGCAATGAAAACAAAGGATTCATGTAGCCGACCCCACCTAATGGGATTAAGGCTTGGTTGTTGTTGTTGTTGTATAAATGAGGCAGCATAATCATCAGTTGAATGCAATATTCTAGTAATATTACACATTAACCTTGTTTACACCTAGATTCAGTTTTGCATCTCAACCATACACGTGGCATTCAAAGACTTATTTAAATCTTATTATCTATCATCGTGCACGATGTTTGTTCATCGGCCGCAATATTTGACTAATCCTGCTTTGCCTTTACAGATCTCAAACACCAACCACGAAAGTTCAGTATCCTATGACGCCGGCCACGATATTTGGGCAACCACACCTCCCAGTAACATCGACCACAATATTTATTTATCCTCAGCTGTCACTGTCTCAGCCCAGTGGAGACCGCCACGTCAGCACAGCTTCCACTAGCACTGACTCCCACCAATCACACAAACCAAGGACCTGAGTGCTCTTGCCACTATCAACGATTTTCCCGGAGGCAACAATAATGGGGCCAGCAGTACGGATCCGGTGGTTATAATATTCCAACAACAAGGAGCTGACGAATACAATATTCCAGCCTGGAAAACCAGCTGAACTCCACTACAGTTTATCTATAAATACCTCTGGGTGGAGTTCCAAAAGGAGACAAATCAAAAGAGAGATTAGACAGGACATTAAAAACACCACCTAAGACGAGAAGGGAATCAGATTCCCCCCGAGAACCATCAAGGACGAAGCTTATATTCTTTCTTTTTTCTTCCTGTACTGGTCCTTTGATCAAACCTTCTTGAGCTTTAGTGAAATACTTTTCTCTGGACTCTTTAGTGGACGTAGGGGAAGCTATTCCTGAACTACCTTAAATCCCTGTCTGTTTTCCTGAATAATTACTATTTCTCTGATACTAAAATTTTGGACTAAAAACGTTGCGTGCCAACAAACCTCTCTTGACAAACACATCCACGGTAACATTGATGTAGAATGTGTATGGATATCTAGACCCACATCAACTTCAAACTTTATCATGATCGAGTAATGCACTAAAATCTAAAATATCAGCACTATCTACTAAAAACGTTACTCAACTTATAATATGAAAGCTAACAAGACAGAAGTGCTAAATTATGACTTTTACATCATAAACAATAAGATTGATAACTTTAATAAGGAATGTATTGCTAGTTTAACAACATGACTCTGAAAAGAAAGCAAATTTTGAAAAATATCAAGTAGAATAAACATATAAAGCAAGACTGACACTGACAAAAAATAATGATTTAGATTAGACTTACTTCATGAAGTTTAATACTAAGATGACTAATGGTTGGCAAAGTTATCCGTCAGGTGATCCCTTGGTGATGATTTAAACACCTTGGATAGCAACAACCTCTGCTTCTTGGTTAACCCGTAAGAACTCCAGCCCTCAGAGATGCCAACCTCAAGCGCCTCACGTCCATTTTCCACTGACCTTTTCCGCAGAGAGCAAAGAGAAGCTGATGGCTCATCAACAACTGAAATGTCCTTGGGGTCTCGATTAGATTCATCATCAATCACGTGAATCTTGTCGGTGTCCTTCGTACCTTCACCCCTACTGTCTCCCCACCATTTTACTGAAACTGATGACAAGCCTTTTGAAGGAAACCCATATTGAAATTCATCCATAAAGGTGGATATGTTCTTCGGTTGTATGGGTTGCGGCAAAGCTGACAATCCATATTGCATAAACTTGTTTGCTTGCACCTGCAGTGCTTGTCCAGCCATAGAGACCCCTTGTTGCAATTTGTAAGTATCTTGCACAAGTGCTGGTGCACTTTTCTCACAGTGATTACCACTGAATTCAAATGATAAAGCAGCAATCAGTAGCAATAAACATGACTGTAGCCTTAATAGTCACCAGAGAACCATGCAATTAGGAAATGTAATTATTATAGAAAGCAAATTAAAAAGACAAAGAAAAACACCACATTTACATAGTTCGGTGAATATAGCCAACATCCAAATCCACAATGATTATTTGTTATTTTAAGGTATTGTTGCAATGAAGGTACTTCACCGCTTTATTTATAACGAAGTCTAGAACAGTAATGAAGGTTCACCCCCTCAATATCGATGAAGTGTAGGCCAAGTAACATAGAAGATAATCTTGTATTTTAATGAAAATCTATTACTAATTCTCAATATCTTAAAATTTAAAATTAGAATATCACACTTCTATTTTCAATTTTTAAAAAAGTCAAGAAAAAAGTGGGATAGTGTCCCAAATCATAAGTGAAGTAGGCTTCATACTTCAATACATATGCACCAAAGAGAACCCAAACCAATCTCATTCGTGTAATCAAGCATGTGAATCCAAGTGAATCCTAGTATATGATGTTGAAACAAAATAAATTATATGGCATAGAAAATATATTATTCTAAAGTTATTAAAAATAATAAGTATATTGTTCCATAGACTAGTTATTTAGTTAGAAGGAAATTCATGTATCATGTGCAATATGAAAGAAAAACATCTCAAATAACAGAAACCCAATTCATTAGAGAAACCTCTATAGCTTAGAAAGGTAAGGGCCCCACTCACGAATTTGTTGGTGAAAGAGCTGATGTAAATGTCACAAATTTGGAGAAATCAACTTTGTCTTTTGCTAAATTCGGCAACTCATCTAGCTCCTTAGTCTTCTCACTTGCAGCATCCTTTTTTATATCTTCAACTGTCTTTCCAGCAAGAACCTAGAGACCGTGACATTTATCATCAGTTTCAGCACACTGAACATCAAATCAATTATAAGGATCTTGTACTCTTTCATTGAATAATTGTTTTTCAATAAAGTTAGCAAAAATAGCACATTCAGTTTGGCTAATTAAGAAGAGAAAAGAAGTTTGTTAGTAGTTCTGAAAACTATAAGTGAAATTACAATCAACTCAGACAAACTAAGTACGGATTTTTAAAACTGAATTGGGCTCTCACATAAATCAGTTGGAATATTTCTTCAAGAAAATTTGATGATCAAATCTACAAGAATGTTCACTTCGTATGGTTCCTGATAGTTGAGATCGGATTGACCACTTGCTTTGTGAAAACAATCTGTCAAACCTTCAAAATTGTCTGGCTAGAGCCATTGGAATCTTCAACAAGCTCAGAATAACTGAATATGAAAGACTACATGAAGAAAACTTTTCTATAAAACAAATCAAAATAACAACCTGCTCATCAATATTTAAAGAAATGCTCGAGACATTTTTCTGAACTAAATAAGACTGAAATTTTTTGTTCAAAGCACAATTTGCAGTGATTCTATTTAGGCTATATTTTCAGTCTTGTGCCTTTCCATTTGCCATGAAATATTTGCCTATACTTTAATAAGCAATCTATTCGGTTTTGCTATTTCATTCAGAGTTTATTGATCTTTCCCTGCTTCAATAGCTCACAAGTAAATTAGAGCTCCACTTGCATGTTTTTCTCCTCATTTTAAATTCAAATTAGTTAGAGTTTACCGAATCCCTACTGCTTCAACAGAAGCTGCACCTGTTCTCCCAGCCCTACAAGAATTTCTTTTAAAAGGTTTCACTCAAAGTGAAAGAAGTGGTCAATACCATTAACCTAATCAACAAAGGGAACACTTTTTTCTAATGGTTCTATACTCCCCAAATAAAGTATGAAGCAGATTCTGACAATTGAATAAAGTATGCAGCTAATTCTGATAAATATTGACAATTGAAATAAAGTTTTTTTCAATAAAAAAAGTGAAGTTTTTTCTTTTTTTGACAGAGTTCTAAAACGTAATTTCATTGCATTTACATAGAGAAACTCATCATTCTACCTTGCGATATGGCCACCTTAAAACACCATTTTGACGACAGATTCTCTTCAAGACACTGTCAGAAACTCCTGAAAAGAAAGTGATAATTCAATTTCCAAAGAGATGCCAAAGCATAGCACAACACATGTATCGTTATAATAATATCAAACAGCAAGCAGTGGTGGGCAAGAGATGAAATTGTGTACAGAATTACAAGAAAGAACCACAGAAGAACATATACAAGGTTTTGATGATTTTTTTTTTGAAGTAAAGGTTTTGATGGTTTGACTGGTAGTGAAATAAATGTATTTATTTAATCAAGTTCTTTTAAAAAGATAAATTGCATTCCACAAATCATAAACAAAACAAAAGTTACAGTCGATACGAAAATCAATGCCTTCATCCTAGCAGTACATGCAGCAACCTAATGGTGCCAATTCAGCAATCCAAGAGATCCCAACTATTAATGAGAGTGCTTACCAAAGAATGCTATAATGAAGGAAATAGAATAGGGTCTCCACCTCCTCCTCTTATGTATTTCCAATCATGTAATCCCTTTGAGGAGTCCACCATTATAGCGGATTTCTTTGTCTGCAAACAACCATGGTTTTTCCCCATTTTCCATATAACATCACATGCCTTACTCTATCTTTTATCATTATATGTGATTTTCAATCTGAATGCTAGAGTTCTACAATCTCCCATGCAGATGAACATAGTGCCACCTCAGGTCATAATTTGTTTGCATTTCAAATACCACACATGAGTCACTGGACATGCGAGTTTGATGTATCCCATTTTGTACCTTCGTACCCGAGAATCAACAAATTCCACTCCACATTCTTCACAAGATTTCCATTCTTCTTTTTTAGTCCCAATCGCTCGGTAATTTCCACAAGCACAAATCCCACTTTTTATGGGTCCAGAAATTCTTTCACAAAACAATCCATCTTTCTCAGGTTGCTCCTATTGAGAAAAATCATCTATCTCTCTCATTGAAGGAGAAATCCCATAGCTGGAACTTCACATCTTAGGTACCAGTTTGCACCAATTATTCACATTATGCCAGATGATAAATCTCGACTTGAGAGCTCAGTCTAGAGAAGAACCCTTGAACATCATTTCTTGTAAATTTCTCAAAAATGTTCACTTATTCTCACTTTCATTGAGCTCTTTACTGGCAAACACATCATGCAACTTTATCCCTAACAAGCCCTAATCGGCGATAGGTTTCTTAACTAATGCATCGTCCTTAACAATCAATTCACACTCTGTGAACTTTTCGTCATCACTGACCCCCATAGAGCTCTTTGTGTCAAATTTTCCTGACGGGTTCTTCGGGCTGTCAACCTTCAAAGAGCTCCTCGTGTAACTTTTCCTCAACCAATCCTTCACCTTCATTAATACCTGAAAGCTCCTCATGCAAATTTCCCCAATGAGTCATTTATTGTTGTTCAACTCGAAAAGCACTTTGTGCAATTTTTCTGACAATGGGCCTCAGAGAACTCAAGCACATTTTCTTCGCACAACTCACTACCTCAACAACCTTGCTGGTTTAGGAATCCCATCCCGACAACCATGCTGCTCGAGGAATCCTACCTCTACAACCTTGCTCCTCAAGATTTCTTGCTTCAATGACATTGTTGTTGATGTCACCAACCTCCTTGAAGTGCAAAAGTTCCTTAATGCCACTATAAGCTTCTCAAGTCAAGCTCCTCAGCATCGTCATCTTCGCAAGGCAAGCTTGATGATTCCTTCGCTTCCTCGAAACTAGATCTTGTCATCAATGCCCCTTTAAGGGTCCGCCATGTTGATAGGTTATCCTGCACAACGATTGTCTTTACACACATTTCCTTGATGAGATCCTCTTTTCCTTGACGAGGCTTCAAGCTCTCCAACCTCCTAACAAGCTATCTCTAGGAGGCCCTCAACAACGATGCCTCAAATTCATCAAGACCAAGCATATGACTTTGCTCGAAGGATATTGAATGATGAAGCCTACCCAAAGATGTTCCCAACATTGGAAAGTCTTGCACCACATAACATCCTCTAGTTGAGACTCTCTAAGTTAACTGCATGATGCAAACCATGTCCAGGACTTATATTTGGGACAAAAAAATTTTTGGTGACATGTCTGACTCGATGAGTCACTCAATGAGTCTTTCCTCATCAACCTCTCCAACTATGGTAAAACATAACCTTGTTGATTTCTTTCTTTTTCATTTAGGACTTTGGATTTGACACTATCTCCTCACTGACAAAAGAGTCCCAAACAATGTTTCATGACAAGTCTTGAAGAAAGGTTCTCACATCGCCCCATGCAAAGTCATCAAAGGAGAGGCCATGCAAAACATCAACTTGGCTCATCATGCAAAGCATCCTATGCACAATGCCTCAATGACAAAGCACCATTGTGGACTCCATAATAAATTTTTTGGTATCCTCGTGGGGCAATTCTACACTATCTCATGGATCACATATAAATGCACTTCGCCTAGACTAGGGGGATCCATTTCAAAAATGCAGAATTTCCTGAGATGGTAACAAAAAGCTTATTTTTGTACAGGATGGACATTTAATTAGATGTCACGCAAAACTTTGAATTATTGAATATTACACCCTCTTTGAAAAACATACCACCCTACAGTTCAAATTTGGTGAAGAGGGTGGGCATCTAGGTAATATTCAAAATTTTATGTTGCATGTATGACAATGCTCCTTATTATTTTTCAATGACGATTTTATTTTCTGATAAAATCACATTGAAGTACAAATTCTTTTAACACATCCTGATATAAATGCTGATGCATCTCCCTTCTTCCACCAAGAGCCATGATATCATTTTCCTAGATGTGACCTAGGATTCCTAGTTTGTGCCCCCCTTGACCAGGTTCTAATGCAAACATCCATAATCCCTCAATAAAAGTCTTAAGATTGGCCTACTACCCTCCTTGGCAAGAGTATCACAAGGCGTTAAACATATCCATTTAAGGAAACATCAAGATATGTTGGTATCAGCATACATTCAAGCTCACTTTGATACCATCATAGTTTACTATATACATCGGGAACATTATAAAATGGTTACTAGGTAAAGCACCTCCACACTATTGCTTTCCTTTTATGTACCTCAACAAGATAATACGAGGTATCCCATGCTACTGATATTATTACTAAGTGGTCATACAGGCTATAACTAAGACAACTTTTCAAGCTTCGAATCACGTTTGCCCACACCCACATAAATGACCACCTAGATTATTTGGGACCTTATGTTGTTGTCAAAATAGACACAATCCAAAATAAAAAAAAAATGACACCATCCTAGTCATACGTGTGGCAACCTTATCATTCTAAGTCAATGATCCAAGAGACCCAGCTATATAATGCTATAATGAAGGAAAAATAATTACAAAGCAAGACGACCATAATGCAAAAGGTGGGGAGTCGTGTGAGATGGGCCACATCAAATGACGAGGAAAAAAAGGAATAAAGAGTTACTAAAAAGATATTACAAAGGTACCCCACAAGCACATTATGAAGAGGGCTATTTTTAACAACAGATGGAGCCAAAGACTATGATCTTATTCTTTTCCTCTTATTATGTATTTTTGTTGATGTAACGCCTCAGAACAACCCATCATTGTAGCGAATTCTTCTCTTACCTTTGAGCACCCATGGTTTTCCCCGACTTGAATTTCCACATAAAATCAAGTGCCTTGCTCTACTTTCTATCATTTATGCGATCTCTGATCCAGATGTCCAGTTTTTCTAGGTATTAATCCCAAATTGCTCAACTACATAGGTTTCTCTTTTGTTCTTCTTCATTTAGCTTTATCTAGGCAATGCTCGCTGAGAATTCAAGCGAGATCAACCAAATTTTAACATGATAAAAGTAAGATCCTGAGACAATGCATACAAGTTATTATTAATAGTATAGATGATAATCAGAGAAGCTTGGAGTCTCAAAAAACAAGAAAGCATCCATTTAGTAGGTTTGGGGGGGTGGTGTTGGTTTGATGTTATACAAATGTTTATTTAACTATCAATATTATCTAGATATGTATATATCTCTAAATATTTGTTTGTTTGGTTCATAATAAGATGATAATAGAAAATCAATTCAATGTCATCTCTCTCTAATACAATTAGTGTGACATTTAGATGTCACCTAATTTTAAGCGACATCTAAGAGGCGTTTGGTTCAATGTTATTTTGATGTTATGTTATGATATTTAGAGAAAATAATAGTTTAATTTGATGACATGTGTAGACAATTTTGTAAAATATTATAAAATTATCACTCCAAAGATAACATCTAGATATCAAAATATCTAAATAATATGACATAACACCAAGATAGCATCAAACCAAATGCCCCCCAGATACTATATGAGAGTGGCAATCTCATAATTCTTTATAACATTATCTAAACAAGTTATCAAACCAAACAATCAATTCTCCAAAATAACATAGCATCACAATGTCATCAAACCAAACGCCCCATTAATATAATGATGCCCTAACAATCAACCCGAAACCCTAATCCTTCAGAACTTGCCCCAGAACATCTGTGATTCACAATAAACAATCGAACGCCGTTGGTAAATGCCAAGTAACCTACGTCAAGAAGCAACCACTTCACAAGGCTTATGAAGAAAAATCTTTCAAAATGCACATAACATAATCTTTAAAAGTTGCCAAAAACGCGATCTAAGGAAACCCAATAGAAAAGGGAAACCCTAGGAGAAGCGAAAGGGATTCAAGAAGGGAATCACCGAGAACTGACGCGGCCTCAGCGATGGGGATAGAGAAGAACTTGGCGACGTCTTCGAAGGAGGGTTTCCCGTTCCTGGGCGGAGCCGGTGCGGCGCTGCTCCAACAGTCGGGCTTTCGCTGGTCTAGCGATTGCTGGCCCGAGGGTTCGGCTCCTGACGTGGAGGACATAATAATAAGATCATATGATCTCGAAGATATGATCGTCAGATTCTCCGTAAGCCGGAGGTTGCCGACATCTCAGGGGCCAAATTTTTGTACTCCTTTTTCTGTTACCTTTAAATGATTTGATTTGATTTGATTAATTAATATATATATAACGCCTAAAATTATCTTATATTTTAACGCGTCCCTAAACAATTAATGATTGCATAAATTTGATATTTATATTTTAAATAGAACAAATTATTATAATTAATTGTATTATCCATTATTACAATTCATCCACGTTTTTTAAAAAGTAAATTACATTCAGGTCTTCGAGTTTAGGTCTTAATAACATGCAGGTCACATCTTCGTAATTATATCATCGAGATTCCTGAATTTTATTACAATTATAAATATTTTTTATTTTTTTATTTTAAAATTTTTTTATAATTACTATTATACGTCTCCCCTCTTTATCTATTCTCTTGCGCTCTCTCAAGTAGCAACGTCGGCTTAAGCAAGCGTCCCACAGCTTTGTGCGGCACACCCGAGGGCTGTGTCGCCACAGGGAGCTTGTGTGAGCAAGTGTCGCTGCCTGAGAGAGCGTGGGACAAGAGAGAGAGTGGAAGGGTATATTGATAATCGTAAAAAATTTTGTTGCATTTGGACACCATGGCCTTCTTAAGGACCATTTGGGCTCAGCTTTATTGTTACTCGCTTTATTGTTTTTTTTTTTATTTGTTGCATTTGGGCTCTCCATTGTGTTTTGCTGCTCTCCTTCATGTGCTTTGTTGCATTTGGACCAAATCACCATTCTATCTGAACGTCAGCTGATTGTTTTTTTTTTATAAAAATAATTACCTACCTATCACATAATTTAATTTTATTTATATCTTATTTATTAATTTTTAATTAATTACACTATACATATTCAAAATATTATAAAATCTTACATACACACATTTTAGTTAAAACTTAATCAAAATCTATTTTAAAAATATTCTATTAGTAAATCATTAAAATTATATTTTTACTTTTAATGATATATATTTTTCTCTTCCTCAATACCATATTAAAACGCTAATTTTTCTTAAAATCATCGCGGATATCTTCTTTCTTTGCCGCCACCTAAACATTAATGTTTTAGGATTTTCACTTAAAATATATTTAAATATCCTTAAAATAATATGATGAACGGCTCAAATTTTTTGTAATTTGATTGTAATTAAATTATTAAAAAATTATGATTACTCATTATAATATAAATAAGTTAAAATGTGTGTACGTAAGATTTTATAATATTTTGAGTGTGCATAGCGTAATTAACTAAGAATGGATGGGTAATGCATAAATAAAACTAAATTGTGTGGCATGTAGGTAATTATCTCTTTTTTATAATCTTATAGATAATTATCTATAATCTTATAAATACGAATAAAATACATAAAAAAATCTATAATTTTATAAATATATAATTATCTATACATTTAATTATTTATTTTAAGCTGACTTGAGTTTATATTAAGCAAGTCAATCCTAGCTCGAACTCAATTTGAAATGAAACTCAAGTTATAGTATTAGCTCATAACTAAATTCAAAATGATCCAAGTAGAGCTTGAGTTAAGCTTAAATTTGAGTGAGTTTTTGACGAGCATTGAGTTTGGGGCTATTTTTACACCTATAATCAATTCAAAGATTAATGCCTTATTTACTTGGTAGCTTAAAAGAATTAAATTAATATTTTTATTAATATATAAAAAATTATCACATATTTCAATAAATTTATTTTATATTTTAAAAAAATAATATTAAAAAAATAAATTTTACATTACATCAATCATAAATTTCTGCAGTAAAAGTCAATTTTATTTAGTATTTTATATTTTTTTAATATTAAAATAATTTTATTTTTTATTTATAAATTATATATTTTCTTTGTTTATTAAAAAAAATCTCCACACCACACAAGCCCCAAAAAATTAAATCCATCATAGAAATAAATAAAAAATTATCACTGTACAAAAAAATAAATAGTTTATTAGATATTCGGCAAATTTACTTACATAATAAATTATAATGTGACAAAATATTTTATAATTTTATATATAATCTTTATTAATATAGCTTTGTTAATTTTTAAAATCATGCTCGAATCAATATCATATATGCAATGGTATACAATTAATAAAAATGGCATGACAAGAAAACACACGTGATCTTCCAATTAAAAAGAAATAAATTCGATTAGTATTAACTCTTTTGATCAGTCATAACTTTCAATTAAAAGATTTGTATCGCGTTTCTCGACTATTAATAGCACAATGTTCATTATTTCATAAAATTCTAATGACATTTTTTTTGTTGGTCATCAAATAATTACAATTTATCTATAAATATGATTAAGATCTTCTACAAAAAAAAGTCTAATAGGCAAGATGACTTTTCCACGTCTAATAGGCAGATTAATATTTTATTAATATTTATTTTTTAATAAATTTTAATAATTTTATTTTTCATAAAATATAAATTTTAATATTAAAATTAATTTTATTTCATATTTTTTTATATTTTTAATAATAAATTTATTTTTTTATTAATTTTATAAAACAAAAAAAAATATTTAAAAATAACTTCCCAGTAAATAAGTCCAATATAAAGATCGTTAATGTGCTTAACTAAGGCTTTTGACTTGTATATGCAATTTGACTTTAATCTTGTTTATATAAAGGTTTTTTAACATAATACTCTTGATACACACCTAATGTTTGCTATATTAATGTATTTTAATCGAAAATTGATATTTGAGAGATGTACTAAATAAAATATTATCATTCATAATATTCTGTCGCAAAAGAACGTCATGTTACTTGTATAGTTAATGTATAAGGTTATGATGTAATAAAGTTTGAATCACGACTATCAAAAAAAAAGTTTGAATCAAAATAAAAACTAGTAATTAAATAAAATGAATATTAATCATTCTTAATTAAAAAATAATTTTTTAACTAAAGCAACTTCGCACTAATACGATAAGATCAATGATTATATATTCAAATTCGTTACGTTTGCGAAAGCTATTTGAAGCCGCCACTTGGCCCACTTCATCCTTTACGGAATAGTTTCGTTACAGGCTTGTAGTTTCGTCGCCTCATCTCATGTTGTACCAAAATTGAAATAATTTTTTTTTTATAAAATAAATAAAAAATTTAATTCGAATTAGATTTTACTTATCTGCTATAAATTAAAATTGTATATAAATCAAAGTCAATTTCATTTTCAATTAATTTTTAATTTTTTATTTAATCAATTTAAATTATAATTAATTCATTTTAAATAAAATTTTATAAAAATTCTAATAAAATATTTCATTAAATTATTAATAAAAAATTACATATTAAATTCAAATATATATCTATAAATATATGTAATAAATATTTTTATATTTTAATCGTTTAATTTTGAGCTACATTGATTCAATTTTAATGCTGTTTAAAATTAAATTGATAAAAATTTGACACTATAAAAGCTCGTTAATTAATTTAAAATTTATTCACTTTGAAGGGATATTTAATGTTAGAGCAAAATTAATAGCATTTTTTTATGTTGAAATTAACAGCCTAGATGTCGCGTAAACAGAACACATTGCTCAACTAGCCGTCAACCACCAACGGCTCTCCCTGGCTAACGAATGACATTAAGGATGCGTGCATAAAACTGCCATGTCATGTCATCGCTCGTAAACACGTGTCTTCCATCTACATTATTCCTCAAAAATAACAGCCATAATAATTAGCAACTTGGGAAATAAATAAATAATAACCATTTATGTAGAATTGCAGTTGGTGTATTATTGGTGGCCCACTTATTTAATTCTTGTCGATTAATTTTAGGAGAATAGGCTATTTAGGATCTGATTTTATGACCATATCAAATAAATTTGAGTTAAATAGTGATATTTTTTTGCAGTTATTTATTACATTACATTGAATTAAAGTGGAATACAAGCATCTAAAGTACGATTTATTGCAAAATAAGTTATTTTAACTAAATAAAAGCAATTTGTGTGTGTATTCTATTTGTTTTTATTGTATTTAAAGATAATATTTGTGTGTATTCTATTAGTTTTATTGTATTATAAGAGAATATATGCAATTTGACTTTAATTGTGTGTTAGCGGCCCGGCTGCTTCGCCGGCCGCTTGGCGAGCCCTGGCGGCGCGCCGCGCGGCCGGCGAGGCAGTCGGGCTTATTGGAGGCCGCTGCGCGGCCGTGCTGGCTGCAAGCGGCCGATGTCGTGCGCCCGCGCGAGGTCCTGGAGGCTG
>KZ451917.1:2794692-2823933 GCA_002786265.1 Apostasia shenzhenica
CGCGAACAGAATCTAGTTAACGACAACGCGGGGTGGCGCGGTGGCTGCGCGAGGCTGCGCGGTGGCGGCGAGAAGCCGGCGGAGGCGGCGCGGGGCTGCGCAACTGCCGGATCTGGAGGAGAGAGAGGGAGGGTAAGGGTATAATGGTAATTTTATATATTTTTAATAATAAAAAAAGAAAAAAAGGACCCAGATGATATTTTTTGAAAACCTAGGAACCCCGATGATAAAATTAAAAAAAATGTGAACCTGTATGATAACAACACTTAAACTCAAGGACCTTAGTGAAATTTTCCCTAGAATAAATATTTTATGTAAACCCTAGTCCCCGTGACGGCACCGAACGCCGACTGCGCCTCGTCCCGCCGATCTTCGTCCCCGAGGCAACTACTGCCTGCCGCTCGCTTTCCATCTGCTACTCCGATTCTCTCCTTCTCTGATCCGCTTCCGCAGTGACTCCCAAGTTTCCCATTCTGCATCTCCCGCGAGGCAGTAAACTTCTAGTGATTCATGTATGCATTTTTAAGCTCGTTTATGAATAGGATGGTGTGTTTGTTTGACTGAGCTTGGTCGGCTCTTTTGGTTGCTCAATTATCGGCTTTTTTTTTAATTGCGTTTGTTTCATGCATTAAAACTGTACCTTTTTTTCTTCTTCAAAATAAAAAACTGCACTTTTGATAGTAGTCTGTGATTTTTATTCCTGGTTTACTTGATTTTAGAGACCGAAGCTAGTGTGATAGAATGCCACGGACAACTACTGTGGAGTGCCCTGGTTGTCCGCCTCTGAGAGCATTAACTGCTGATGTGCTAGGTCTTGTTAAAGGTGGATTTTTTGTATTATTGTTTTTAAATTTATCAGTTTATTGTTTGATGATGCTTTTGCTAATTTTCTTCTTTAATTTTTCATATCTTAGTTGTGGAAGCTCGTGGAAAGGATGGAACTCCTAAGGTTGTTGACACATGGGGTTCTCCAGATGCTTCACGATGTGTGCTTGCAACCTCCTTTGCTGATCGTCAAACTAATCCGGTTTTCTGCTCAAAGAGCTTCTTTTAAACGCTTTATCCACCTCTTTTTAGTAAAAGGGTTTATTTGTGTTTCCAGTTGCACCATCACACTTATATTTGTGTTTGGGAATCATAAAAGGGTTAATTTTTGTTCCATTCACATTGGCACTATCCTTTATGTTGTTAAACTTTAAAGTAAAATTTTATCTTCTAGTGTTAAAACAAAATGGCATTTATATTGAGAGCTCTTGATGGATTTGAATTGCCTAACTTGTTGGTCATCGTTTTACTTTGAGCTGAGTGCTCTAGTATATGACAATTTTTGTCTTCGCTAGTTTTTATATTTGGAAACAAGATGTTGTTGTCTACTGGCATAAGCATTTAAACTTTGGCTTAACCAATGGCTGTAAAAATTTGACAAATTTTAAAGTCCCACAAGTATAATGACCATAACATGTTTGGCTGATGACGACCATGTTCATCTTTTTCTTGTCCAGTGATGTAGTTGGCCTTTCAAAATTATTCTTTTGACTTCTGTTCTTGTTAGTTGTTACTTAAAGTTTCCTGTGTTGATTTGTTGATGGCCATTGTTATTGATTAAGGAAGCATGAACATGACATGAGGACATGGCATACGACATGACACAATATACTGACATGACAATTTTTTAAATTACATAACACGAATACAACAAGATATGCCAAATCATAATATATATATATATATATATATATATATATATGATTGTGTAATTTTATTATAATTTTTATTCAATATCATAGAAGTACTTAGAAAGCACAGTAGCAACATGGGGACATGACACGATATGACATGTTTGGATATACTGAAGTTTCCATGCTTCATTTACACGCATAAATACTCTTAGATGACGTAGGTTTAATCAAATAGCTATTCTTGCATCTGTCAATTGCTATTATTTTATGAAGAGAGATAGTTGTTAACATAAACTTTATTTACCTAAACAATAGAATCCCTAAGTAATTTGGAGAGCGATGTACAAGATAGATGAGTATGTTTGATTTTATATATAAATCACCAATTGTATGCCTTTTTATAAATTATTGTACTAGTTTTTTATCTAATTTTCTTGCTGAAGGAACACTTGTAGGATCGATTCATCGTATCGGGAGGGGGGAGGGGTTGAATAGATGCATTGTTAGAAGTAAAAACTAACTACTATGCATAAGTATCTCAAATAATTGTTAGTAATAAATCAAGTGAATCCTTAATATTGTATAATGAGACAAGCAAGAGAGAGAACAAGATGTCATCACAAAAAATGTTGTGATGTGATGTGGTTTAGCATCTCCTTGTGCCTATATCCATGGCCTAAAGGCAAGCCCAAAAGATTCCCCTATGAATACTCCTTTTCCATTGGAGAAACTCTTACATTGCGCCACATTCTTCTTCATCTAAGTTTCACTCACTTAAAACCTTCTTCACTTGAAGGCACAGTCACTGTGTCACACACTCCACCACTCTAGATATTATTACCTAGAACCCTTTTTCATTCTAAAGGAAACCATCTTCACTCAAAGGTCTATGCATGTCTCCTCTAAGTCACCCCACTTAGAAGCTCTTTTCACTTCCCAAGTGAAGAAATATAGGAATTCTAGAAGATAAAAAGAAGATTTAAAACAATTGTAACAATCCTCATTTCCACTTATGGATTTTGCTTTAGAACTTTGGAAAGGAATGTCAAGAGCACTTTAGCACTAGATCACTTCAAATCGCTTGAATCTCTTGTTAATCAAATTTTAAATCATTCTCTGCTTACTCTTGCACAAGGCTACAAAATCCTACTTATAGGTTTCCTAAGGATACTTTGGAATAGGTAAAACCTCCCAAATGGAAGATAGAATAACTAACAAATCCTACCTAATTTTAACTATTGGTCGATGAGTTGGTCAACCAATATTCAAACTAACTTCCATTAAAGTCCTAACGGAGAGTGTCTAGTTGGTCAACCAATTGCATATAGTTGTTATGATATACATGAGAATTGTCTTACAAATGATGATCAACAAGTTGAGATGATTTTTTCTTTCTTTCTTTCTTTTTTTTTTTTAAGAAAGGGCGTAATGGATTTTCTCAAGAATTTGAAGAACCTGGTTCACAGTGACGGGCGGGTTCTGCAAAGCAGGGGCTGAAGCTTTTCCGTTATCAGAGCTGGGCAGTGAAAGCACTGCTTTGTGTCATTATATATATATTTAATATTGAAGTGTTTTGAGATGTTAATATTGAAGTATTTTGTGTCATTATATATATATATTTTTTGTGTCATTATATATATATATGTATGTATGTATGTATATGTATATTAGTGTTGGCTCTTACCCATTAGTTTAAGCTTTTGGGTTTGAAGGTGTCCTTACTTGTGTATTAGTCTCAACTTGGTTCTGTAAAATATAATTGCTATAATAAATGGTATTAGAGTTGATGGTTTGGCTTAGGATACACATGAGATTTTCTCCCATATGATTATCAATAACAAGTTGAGGTATTAACACAGAAGTATTAGCCCTTAACTCATTGACTCAAGCTTTAGAATTGGAAGGTGTCCTCATTTATGTATTAGACTCAATTTAGTTTCTCAAGATATAACTTGGCTTCCGTAGCTTACTAAGGTTGAGAAGAATACACTGGATGGTTGACTCCCACTATAACACTGGATGGTTGACTCCCACTATAACACTGGATGGTTGAGTGGGTTCTTAGTCACATGCAGTTGACAAGTTAAATGGCTTGTTGGAGGGAGAGTGGATTTAATGTGGATTGATTTTTTGTAGTGGGGAGATTCTTAGGAATTTGGGATACACATGAGAATTGTCACACATTGGATGATCAACAAGAAGTTGAGCTATTGATGTTGAAGTGTTGACCCCTACCCATTGATCCAGGCTTTTGAGTTGAAGGTATCCATGCTTATATAGTAGTCTCAACTTCCTTTCTCAAGATATGACTACCTAACAATAATCTCCCATGCTCTGTTATAGTTCATTCAGCTTGGTAGACTAGCACCCCTTGGTCTAGCTAGTCGGTCGTAGTCATATCTTGAGAAAGGAAGTTGAGAAAATATTGTGTGACCCGATAATTCCTTGTGTGTTAATTACTGTTGGATTTAACGGTGAGACGTCTGTCCTAAATTCCTGAACCTCGGATTTGATTTATTGAATTTAAATTGACGCCCTATTCTAAATTGATAAATTCTTATTTATCATACGATCCAATTTAATTTTAATTTTAAAATATCTTAATTTGCGGGATTCAAAAATCTTATTTATCATATAATTTATCTAGAAAATATTTTTCTCTTAATTAAAATAATTTGTCACTTAATTTTGCTAAATATTATTATCATTTGCAATTTTTTTTTCCTGTTCCGCATCACCAAAACTATCCCATCTCACTCTCCAGTCGATCTATTTAGCTCTTAATTGACTCAGACTCAAATACGTTGGCCTCAAATTGTGTCCTTAGTGCTCTTTGACCATTCTAAACATCATTTGCTCAAACCTAATCCTTAAGATGAATTCTAATAAAATTAAAAACGCTTTCTTGAGTAGAGCAACAATTATTTGAGTCATCTTCTTTATCCATCTTGGGGATTTCTATCATCTTTTGGCAATTCGAATCTCCCAGAACTCCAAGCAATGGATGTTTCTTCATGTATCCTTTAAGCCATTATTTTGTAAACTCAAGATCATTAGAAACATAACTTAAACTAGTTGGCAATAAATAAGAATTAGAAGGATGGAGTCACAACTATTACCAAGTATGTATGATTAAGTTTATATGTGACTCATCTTTGGAAAAAATGCATGTGAAGGATCTTAGGAATATTGGATCTTATGATCTAATTAACAAGTTTTATTCTTCTGGAATGCAGATGTGATTTGCTTTGCACTTCAAATTGTACTATAAAACAATCCCTGGATTGGAAAAACTCTCAAGCCAATTTCACAATTTCCTTTTTGTTTATTGTTGATCAGCTATATGTATCCTCAAAAAATGATTTAGCTGCAGCTAGCAGATAGTGAAATATTAAAATTGTTTAATGATATTTTAACGATTAGAAGATGTTTACTGAATATGGTTTGTCCTTTCTGCAGCTTCTAGCTGTTGCAAGAAAAAATGGTGTGGTGAGTTATAATTGGACTGCTGTTAGTTTGTATGTTTTTTTTTTTTCATGAAAAATGATGTTTGTATTCTTTCATTGACCTTATAGTATTGGTGAATCACAGATTGAGCTTCTTAATCCCTTAAATGGAGACATTGTGGCTGCACCTGGGCTTAGTGAATTAGGATTGCCAAGCCATTCTCCAGAAGAAGATACAGTTGTTGGATTACACCTTTTTAAAACAAGAATTGCTGATCTATTCTCTGGGTAATTGTTCAGCATATGTTTCATGTCATGCTCTTTTATAGAAACAATCTGAAATAACCAAATCAAGCTGTTAAGATGCCTAAAATATTGAAATTGTGTAGATATATTTACTTGAAAGCAATTTGATAGTCATATTCATTTGAGAGTTTTATTAGTCTTTGGTTGCGTGCTACCATGAATTTTTCCTGTCCATGTATATCCCTAGTGAATGTAAATGGTCTCATTCAATGATTCAATTATGTAAAGATGCGGTGCTACAACTATTCAAATTTTTTTTAGAGTCAATTTTTGAGATATAAAGCAACGTTTTGAAACTCGGCCAAAATTGCCTAGTTTCGATGGTTTTGATGGAAACCGATTCGAAATAGCTACCAAGTTTTGGTTTTGGCCGAAACTTTGTAGTTCCGGTAGTTTCGATCAAATTTGGCCGAAACTATCGAAACTCATCTCTAAAAAAATAATATTCAATAATTATTATTAATAAAATCAATTTTAAATTTATAAAATTTAAATAATTTATAGAAAATACCGAAGTTGCCAATTCCAAAACTATCAAAACTGTTGAAACTGATACTTTCATCTTGTGATTAAAACTGAAACCGAAACTGAGTTTTAAAACCTTGATATAAAGTAGCTGTGTTTGAACTTTTTGATTTTATTTCACCAGTTTCTAATAATGTCAAAACATCTTTCTTATCAGATTGAGTGTGATCCTTATTTGCACAGAAAAGGGTAAAGCATGCTTACGGCATGTTCAAATGGACGCTTCGGATCCTGGCTGTGTGGATTCTCTTAAGAACTTGGTTGTGAGCACTGCTGGTAAAGTTACATGTTCATCCGTAGATTCAAAAGAGAATTATGCTTTATTTGGAGGGTAGGTTGTTTATGATATCACATGAAAGGAATTGAACTAATATTATATTTACTTATATAATATTACACTTTGTAATATCAGGAAGAGAATTGAACTAAATTTGTGGGATCTTGCCAGCTGTAATAGGATTTGGACTTCTAAGCAAGTGAGTTATCATATTCTTATTTATTTATTGCATCATGATTAAGCTGTTTGGCATTCATTGTTTGGTTAAATGAAAGGAACTTTTTGTTTGACCTTTTCAAAGCCTCATGCTAATAGCCTTGGTATATTCTCCCATACCTGTTTCACTGCTGCCACTTTCTTGAGCAAGGAAGATAACCGAAAAATTATTGCTGGAACGAACAATTATCAGGTACCATCTTTTATCTATTTAGAATGTTGCCTTTGATAAAAACATGCTCTTGAATGCATTATTGCTAACTGGAATCTGTCTAATTTTTAGAGTTAGCTATAACGTTATTGCTTGACTATATACTATATAGTAGTTGTGGCTTTCTGTAGTAATACTTCTTTAGTGTTTTCTTGTTTGCAGATTCGGCTCTATGACATTTCTGCACAAAGAAGACCTGTCTTATCTGTTGATTTCCGAGAGTCACCAGTTAAGGTAATTGCAGAGGACTTGGATGGCCATACAGTATACGTAGGGACTGGTACTGGAGATCTTGCTTCTTTTGACATGAGAACAGGTAGTTGAACCTTGAAAACACTGGACCTCAAGAGTTCTGCATCACATGGTTATTGAACTTACCGCTAATTGTGTGTATTATCCTTATCATGATTTTACTTATTGGCCATTTCTTTTTGTAGCCATGAACATGGAAACAAGGTTTGATAGGTCTTTTTGTTGCAGGGAAACTTCTGGGCTGCTTTGTGGGTAAATGTTGTGGAAGTATTAGATCCATAGCTAAGCATCCAGAGCTGCCCATATTGGCTTCTTGTGGTGAGTTTCTTCTCTGCATCTTTGCTATATATATCTATGTTATTGAAGTTACTTTTTTTTCGTTTGAAACTCGGCCTGGCCTAAATGCATTAAAACAAAATTAAGTACAAAAGTACTATCTCCTACAAGAATGGTACAAAACTCTATTGGGATGGGCATGCCTCCATCCTATCCGACATCCTTAAATAAGCAAAAAAGCTTCATAATCTACCGTTTTATCTATATTTCTTTATAGATATGTGATCCTATAATCTTTAATTGAAAGCAAAACATCTACAAAATGATAGCAATCATTATGGGGATTTCTTCCTCTAGCAGCCCTAAGAATGTCTGTAATGACCAGCAGAGGAGTTGCCTTCAAGCTGTAATCTTTCTGCTCTAACCATTGTCTTTCCAGCTTAAAAGCCCATTATGCTCCTATGTTTTCCGCTACCACTACTACCTGGTTATGAAGCTTCAAGCCCATAGCGGCTAAGCAATTACCTTCATGGTCTCTCACGACAATGCCACCACCCACGCCATCATTGTCCTTGACTGCTCCATCAGTGTTCATTTTAATCCATATCAAAGTTGGTATTTGTGTTGCTGAAATATAGCCTTTCCATTTTTCCCTCCACATTGTTTTAATCCTACTATTTGGGACCCAGGTGCATGCGGTTTATCATTACTCTCAGTCTCTCTTCTCTCTCTTTCTCTTTCCTAGCATGTTTGGACTAAGACATAATGTTTAACCTCCATGTGCTGATTAGCTTTATGATGTTTATTTTGTAGGGCTTGACAGTTATCTGCGCATTTGGGATACAAGAACTCGACAACTTCTGTCTGCCGTACGTTCAATTTTTCTCTTATTTTTTGTTAATTTTTTGGGAATTATGAACATGAATTAACCTTTGATATACATAAACATAACTTTTAATGTTTATGTATGCTTATTTTTGTTATTTCCTTGAAGTGATTGCCTGGTTATTTCTGTGTCTCGTCCCTTTCATTCATTAGTTTAACATAAGGCCCCGTTTGTCTAGAAGTTTAAAATTAACCTGGTTTAATTTTAACCAGGCATATCACATCACACATAAAATTAATATTAAAAATTAAATTTATTTCACATCCTACACATATTACTAAAATAATAACTAGCTTATATCACATCCCTCACATATTCCAACATAATAACTAACTTTATATCACATCCCTCACATATCCCATCATAATAACTAACTTTATTTCACATCATTCGCAACTTTCAATAAAAAAATATCTCTATCCAAATTTAATTTTAACTTTCTTAAATTTAACCTTACAAACAAACACTAACAAATGTTTTTGCAGGTTTTTCTCAAGCAACATCTGACTAATGTGGTAATTGATTCTCATTTCTCCGGCGAAGGTTCTCTCTCTCCCCCCCTCTCTCCCTCTCTCTCTCTCTCTCACAGTTATATACAGACATACACAAACTTATTTTTGCATGTTGTATATTAGTATGTTTTTTCTTGTAGTCTATACCCTGCAAAGCATGAGCTTCAGTGTTTGATATAAGATATATTCTTTAAGTGAAAATATTTCTACTTACAAGCCGATATCACAAATTATACTTTATGCATTCTGTTTGCTACCATCACAGTATATCATTTAAGTTTGACCCTTATTTTAACTATGATTAGAAACTTCAGATCTTAGTCGTTGATTTAAATAAGATGAAAAATCTAGTCATTTCAGAAAACAATGTTATCTAGCTATTGATTTGAATTGACGATCATCTGAAAGCTAGTGAAAACTTTTGTTTGCCCTTCAGAAAAGTTAAAGTGGGCAATCCTATTTAATGTCTGTCCTTTTCATCATGAGTGATAGGGAATCTTTTGTCAGAGACTAATTAATGTGTCTAAATAGAAAATTTTATCCAACAAAATATTCTTATAGTGATGACCAAGACGACTAAATTATAATTTATAATTGAAGTTCTTTATAATTTTTGTAATTTTTGATAACTGGATGTAAAATTTATAATATTTACTACATATGTTGTTGTATACATAAATATAATAAAGATTTGGCGTCAAATATGTGATATCATGAAAATTTAAGTGACTTGTATCTAATTTCTGTTTGTGTTTAGTTGTTTTTTTAAGATCATCATATATTTGCAATTTCTGCAGTTTTGGAAGGAGATGCTGCTGATCAACCTTCGAATTTGCAAGCTGCTGAGCAGACAAAAACAGATGCCATGGGAATAAGAGAAAGAACAGTCATTGAGAAGAGCGAGATTAATAAGAAAACCAAGAGAAAGATTGAACATGGCAAACAAATTGTTGAACCCTGCGAACTTAGCCAAAGCAAAGAAGACATGGAAGAACAACCTCCCTTGAAGCTGAGAAAATCATCCAAGATGATGACCAGCAATAAACTAAATAGAAAGAAAAGCAGGAAGATCAGCTAACCATGAAGACAGAGTCATGCGTGATTTTATTACCATCCGGCAAGTTCAAATATCAAATTATATCAGCAATGTTCAAATGCTTCCCAGAATTTTTCATGCTGCTGAAAGCTCAGGTGATAGATAGCACAGAGATTGCAGCAACAAGTCTATAAGGTTGTGTGAATTATTAAGTATTTTCTTGTTTTTCAGAACCTTTTTCTTATTTTAATGAGAGAAGATTGTTGAATAAGATGATGAAGTTTGGTTCTTGTAAGATGCATTATGGCTTATGGATTTTGTGATAATGAATGCTATTTTCGTTCACATGTGCCATTAGTGTTAATTATTTATTGTGGTCTAATCGGGTGAATCATACAAAATGATAGTGAATATATTGGAGTTCATATGGGATTTTTTTCATATTACATGATCCTTAGGTAGAATTGAAATATTGGCTCTTACTCGTTGGTCTCAACTTGATTCTCAAAGTTATTGTCTCATATTGGCTGATCAATAAGTTTGAATTAATACACAAATGTTGACCTTAAGGACACACTGAATTGGCCTTTTTGGTTAAAAGGCTCAAGTTGGTTCTTTAAAGGTATTGCTTTCATGTTGGAATATTGAAATGATACAACTTCTTGAATAATTGATGCAATCATGATCTCTTATTGTACAACAATGGGCTGCCCTCTTGCTTTCTCTTTTTCTCCTTGTCCTCTCTCCCCCCTCCCGCAGAATTGCAAGGGGAGGAGGGGGGAAAGAAAGAGGAGAAAGGGGGAGGAGGGCGAAAGTGACTGCGTGATGTGAGAGAGAGGAGTAAAAATAGTATAATAAAAATAAGAGGTAATTTTATTTAGGTTTCCGAGGTTTGCTTACTTGAACACAAAAATTCATAAATTTCAAACTCAGCCGTGCACAGGCGGTGCGTGGATGCACTGTGCGTGAGAGATAAAATCATAATTGAAAAAATATTTTATTTTATTTTATTTTATTTTTTGATAAAATAATAGTATTTTAAATAGAAAATATTATGTTGGACCTGATTGAATTTTTTTAAAAAATAACTATGGCCCTGATGAAATATATAATAATTATTGTGGACTTGGATCATATGTTTTGACGTTTGTGAATCTTTATGGTAAATTAGACAAATCTCAGGAGTCTAAGTGGAATTAACTCTAAAAATAACTAAAAAAATGACCTAAGTAATGTACTATTTATCACTCAATAATTTAGATATTAAAATTTTAAAATCAAGAATTTGTATGATATTGTCTTAAATAAGAGTACCTGGGTGGAATTTACCTTTTTATATAAAAGAAAAAGACGACTAATGTTAAACACGTCAATAAAGTATAAGGCCCCTGTAAGTGATGAGATTTGCCACTAATATTTTCTTGAGGGTTATTAAAGCGAACTAATAACACTTGATCCCAAAAGATACTGATTTTGTTATCAAAAAAAAAAAAAAAAGATACTGATTTTGGTCAAGAGATGAAATACAGAAAGCTTCAAGCTTCATTATTCTTACATTTATTGATTTCAATCATGTCGGAAGGGGCTGAATTGCTGTTGATCAAGGCTCAGATTTCAGATTCTTCCAAGTAGCCGCCAGCTCGTTCAAGGCAGAGATCGACGGTCCCCCGTCCGCCACCGCCGCCAACGCTGCCGCCATCACCGCCTCCACCCTTGCCCTCATCTCCTTCCCCCACTCCGCCTCCATCAACCCCCTCACCCTGTCCTCCACCTCCCCCGCCGCCACCATCCCGCTCTCAAATCCCTTCATCTCCACTGCCAGTCTCATCTCCTCCACCAGCAGCACCTTATTCATCCTCTGCTCCGCGTACAGCGGCCAAACCACCATCGGCACGCCGCCGACGATTGCTTCCAGCACCGAGTTCCACCCGCAGTGGGTCACGAAGCCTCCCACCGCCGCGTGCCGCAGCACCTCAGCCTGCGGAGCCCACGACCTCACCACCTTCCCCCTCTCTCTCGTCCGCTCCAAGAATCCCTCCGGCAGGAGCTCCTCCAGCTCCGGTTCTGTCGCTGCAGCCCTCGTCATTTTGCCACTGTTCCCGCCGCCGTCCGGGCTCCGCACCACCCATAAGAATCTCTGCCCGCTCTTCTCCAATCCGGCAGCCACCTCCCTCAGCTGCGCCGCAGAGAAGACGCCCAGGCTCCCGAAGCAGAGGAACACGACACTCCGCAGCGGCTGCGAGTCCAGCCACTCTAAGCTCTCGTGGCGGCGCTCCGTCTGACTTCCGTCGCCGCTTGCAATCACCGGGCCGACGCAGTACACCGGAGGCATCTTCCTTCCGGGGACGACGAGCCCGTCGGCTATGGCCTGCAGAGGCCGGAGTTCCAGCGACGCAAAGGTGTTGACGATGATGCCGTCGGCTTCGGGCATCCGGTCGTAGTGGAAAAGGAAGCCTTTGTACCCTTCGTCTTCCCTGTCCAGCAGCGGCAGCGGCATGTCGCTCGCCGGGATCGGCGGGAGGCCGGGGAATTGGAGATGGGCGGCGCCCAAATCTTTGAAGCTGGCGGTGAGCTTTGTATGAAGGATGGGGAGGTGGAGGAAGGCAGCGAGGACGGATGCGTTGCAGGTGAAGAAAACGTAGGAGGGGATTCGGAGCTCGGCGGCGACGTCCAGTGCGAGGGTGCAAAAGAAGTCGACGATGAGTGCGGCGACGGGAGATGATCGGGAGGAGGAGAGGAAGTCTAGGAGGTAGGGGTTGGAGAGGCGGAGAAGGTCGAAGGCGTGTGCTTCGTGGTGTGGGGAGGTATTCGGGGGGAGGGAAACGGCGGGGAGGCGGTGGAAGGAGAGGGAGGGGTGGAAGGAGGACATTCGGGAGATGAAGTCGCTGGTGGCGTTGGCGGCGCCGGTGGTGTATGAGGCCTCGACGGTGACGACGGTGACGGCGAAGCCGCGGTGGAGAAAGAGCTTGCCGAGCTCTACCATGGAGACGAGGTGTCCCATTCCAGGAGAAGGGTAGAGAACAACCATCTTCGCCATGCTTGCTTCTGCTCTGCTTCTCTGCAAATGCTTGGCCGCTGTTTCTCTCTTTTATAATAACTACTACTAAAAAAAAACATTTTTTTATAGTAAAAGAACATTTAACCAATTTACCGGTAGAAACATGTAGCTACAATTATACATCTTAAACTATATATATATATATTACATAAATAGTAGATTTATATATAATAGATGTCAAAAAAAAAAGTTTAGGGTATTACAAAATTAATTTAATTATATGTCAAGTAGATTTACTATTTAAGTTATTCATAAAAATTTTATTAAAAAAAATTATATTAGATTTTATTAATTAAAAAAATTATTGATAAATATTCAAAAAAAATATTTTGAAGAATTCTAAAAAAAAAAGAATGAGTTTATTTTGCTTATATTAAAGTAATTAAAGACTTATATTTATATACAAAAAAGTTGAATTATGAATTTTTTATTACAATTGAATTACATCAATACTCAATTTTACATTCATATTTTTTTGCATTAATTATGAAAAATTTAACTAAATATATTTAACAAAAGATATTTTGATATATGTTTTTGACAAATAATATTTTTCCTATTGAAAAAACTAGAGGTAAGACTAAGACGAAATAAAAATTATAAAAAAATACTTTCGAGTATAAAAGAAAATTCGTTAGATTGTATTGATCCTAAAAGATCAACACAATACTTTAGAGTTTAAACTCAAAAGTTACATAAATTTAACTTACAAATTGAAATTGATGTATCGGATCATTTGATCTACACTTACAAAGATCATGTTTGCATCGACCGGACTATTTGGTCTATTGTTCCGATAATTTTTATCATTATAATTATAGTTGATCAAAATGTTGAATTCAATCGGCACTAATATCAAGCAATTCCTTCGATCAGAGGTCAGACAGTTCGTTACAATCAAGGTCACCACCTTCGACTAACGATTCAATCGTCTAATGAACTTGTTATGTCTTATAGCAAATATCTCTAAAGAGTATGAACATTTGAAAGCACTTATCACTGCATCTTAACATAAATTTTATTTAATTTTAAGTCGATTTTTGAGTTGAATCGAATCTAATTACTTCTCACATTTTTTTGAATATGTATTAATTTATTATATAGATTAAAACATAACATTAATAATTCATTTATATGTATATCTATAACTTAATCTTTACATAAACCATTACAAGTTAAATTTTATGCATTAAATACATACTTATACATTAAAATTTTTTAATACATATGATTATATATTTATCAAGTTAATTACGAATTAAATCGATTCTATTTCACACAAATTTATTCGAGTCATATGAAAATCGAGTGGATTTCGTTCCAAATAAAATTCAATCAAGTTTTAAGTTTTGAGTTTTGAACATAATTGTCAGCCCAACTTTAAAGAAGCAATTATATGTATGCTAATAAAATTGAAATATTTTATATATTCGATACTCTAAATTTTTAATATTATATATTGATCATTAAAATTATATAAATATTGCAATCTTTATTGCATATATGTTATAATTTTGTGGCATGAGTTACGTATAATTTATAATTTTCATATAATTTTAATGAGTAATATATAGTATTAAAAATATAAATATTAAATATGTAAAATAGCTAGATTTGATGATAAATATAAACTTTTTCTAACTCAGAATCATACGAATATTAAAAAAAAAACTTTGAATTACGTGAATTGAATGGATTTAATAATTTTAAAATTTCAGCCTTGTTATTATTATTTTTTTAATAATAATTTCACCCTTGTTATGCCGAAGGAGAATAGGTAGAAAAAGTCAATTTATTCAACTATATAAATAAGAATAAAAATAATTTTAAAAATATAAATTATAATTTCAATAATAAAATTATTAATTCAACTATATAAATTATGTTTGAAAATAGTTTTAATTATAAAAAATTTAATTAAAATTTCAATTTCATGTACATAAAAGCCTTGTTTAGTTTGAATTTTATTTTTTCTCAACACAAATTTCAACTATAAAAATAAATTTTATTTCATATTTAAATAAATAGAAATATTAAAATTAATTTTATTTCATATATTACATATTTCTTAATATAAAAATATTTTTTTATTCAAAAAAAATTCAAACCAAACAAGACCAAATTCAATTTGAAATAGACTTAATAAAAAAATTGTATTTGAATATGATGTTAATAATGAGATTTCAAAACTATAAATTATATTTAAAATATTATTTTAGCTATAAATTTTGAGATTAAGTTGAACAAGTTATATTCAAATATAATTTTAATTGTATAAATATAATTAGAATATGATTTCAAGTGTAAATAATATTTGAATACGATCTCAGTCATGATATCCGATTTCACAGCTGCACAAATTGTATTCAAATGTGATTTAAGAGCATTATGGTGCAATTTGTGTGCGTCCACGGACGGCAGTATTTGGTTTGATTATTCGATTTGAAAAAATCATGTGGTTGATAATTTTTTGACATTTTTTTAACAAATAAATTGGACATTATCTCAAATTTTGAGGCTAAAATAATGTTGGGCAATTTTATTTTTGAGTTTATTTGATATTTTATTAAGTAATAATTTATTAATAAATTTAATTGAATTAAATTATTACATTAAAAATATGACAGCTAACATATATGAATATAATCTAAAAAATTAAGTTGACTTTATCTTTAATATTGAATGCGGACAAAGGAATTAACTAACTGCATTTGAGCTTTGATTAATCAAACAAAAATCTAAAAAAAATTACAATTTTTGAGATTTGAATTAATGCAATGTGATATAACGTCGTTGACGGGTCCCAAGTTCCGGATGAGAAATGCGGAGGATTGCGTTAGGTAGTCGACAGCCGGCGTAATACTTGTCGAATCAATCATGACATGAATCCTTTAGAAAATTGCCCTAAAGCTAGGGCGTTCCTTGCAAGCGACGCGCTGTATTGCCTGAATACAGTGAAAAATAGGCAACGGCTGCTGCATCGGAGCCCGGGTGTAGTGAAAAGTGGGCAAGGGTCCCTACATCATGGACGGATGAGGGTAAAGAAACTAATCCATCATACTAAAATTCAAGTCAGTTGGATTAGATTAAGAACTTGAAATATAGGCAGCCTGACGGGATGACTAATGGAGTTGGTGGATATTATGATTCATAGAAAGATTAATATTTTATGCCTGTAGTAAACAAAAATTGGTTGGAGAGAAAGCTAAAGAAATTGATGGCCTAGATTTTAAGCTTTGGTACTCTGGTAAGAATAAAAATAAGAATGAAGTGGATATAATTCAAGATAAAAGCTTAAAAGGATCACGTATTAGAAGTTAAGAGAAATTGTGATAGAATCATGGCTTTAAAAATTATAATCAATAGAATGATTATTAACATTGTAGTAGTGGCATATGCCCCCCAAATAGGTTTGGATGCGAGCATAAAGGAAAAATTTTGGAATAATTTGGAAGAGTTAATACAAGAGATACCTCAAGAGGAAAGATTATTTATTGGAGGTGATTTAAATGAACATGTTGGAAGTATTGCTGAGAAATTTAATAGTATCCATAATGAATATGATTTTGAAGAAATAAATGAGGAGGGTAAAACTATTTTAGAGTTTTCTTCAGCATATGATCTTGTAATTACTAATATTTTATTTAAGAAGAGACATGAGCATGTTATCACGTACAAGAATGAGACTTCAAGGACTCAAATTGATTATTTTCTTATAAGAAAACGAGATCGCTTGGATTGTAAAGATTGTAAAATCATTCCAAGTGAATGTTTGACTACCCAATATTGATTAATGGTTTTAGATTTTGAGATAAAACATTGGAGAAGAAATAATAAGTCAAAATCCAATCCTTGGACTCGATGGTAGAATCTAAAGAATGAGAACAAATGTATATTTAAGAAGAAAGTTCTAGAACTTGGGCAACGGAACATTAACGGAGAAACTGATCTTATGTGGTTAACAATTGCTAATTGTATCCGTAAGATGACGAAGGATATGCTAGGAGAATCCAAAGGAATGATTTCAAATAATAAAGATATTTGATGGTGAAAAGATAATGTACAAGAAAAAATTAAGGAGAAGAAAATTTGTTATAGAAATTGATTTAAAAACAAAAATAAGGATAAGTGAGAGAAACATAAAGTGACTCGACGAGAATCTAAGAAAGCAGTAGACAATGTAAAAAATATGGCTCTTGAGAATTTATATAAGAAGCTAGACATTAAAGAAGAAGAAGACAATTATATAGGATTTCCAAGGCAATGAATAGAAAAACTAAAAATTTAATTAAAGTAAAATGTATTAAAGATGAAGATAAAAAAGTACTTTTCATGAAAGACGATATCAAAGATAGATGGATGAGTTACTTTTAACAGCTTTTCAATGAAGATTGTGAAAATTCAATTGATCTTACGGAATTAAGTACCCCAAAAGAAAATAAAAATTACTCATACATCTGATATATTAATAAAGTTGAAGTCTCGAAAAGCTTTAAAGAAAATGAAGCATAAAAAAGCAGTAGGACCAGATAATATCCCAATAGATGTTTGAAGTGCTTAGAAGATGAAGAAGTTTTTTGACTCACTAGATTGTTTAATATGATTTTGAAGACTAAAAGGATGCCAAATGAATGGAGAAAGAGTGTATTAGTACTTATTTATAAAAATAAAATGCGATGTACAAAATTGTGCCAATTATAAAAAATTTAAATTAATGAGTCATACTTTGAAACTTTGGGAGAGGGTGATCGAACAAAGATTACGCCATAATACTAAGGTATTTGAGAATCAGTTTGGTTTTATGTCAGGTAGATCTACTATAGAAGTCATTCATTTATTAAGAAATTTAAGGAGAGAAAGGAAAACCTATATTTGATTCTTTGGAGAGTTTTAGAAAAGAAAGGGATTTACACTACTTATATTCAAGTTATTAAATACATGTATGAAAGAGCTGTTACTTGTGTTCGGACACAAGGAGGTTTGACTAAGAATTTTTCTATTACAATTGGATTACACCAAGGCTCGATTTCAAGTCCGTATCTTTTTGCTTTGATTATGGAAGTCATGACTTGACATATCCAAGTTAAAGTGCCTTGGTGTATGTTCTTTGCAGATGATATTGTTTTTGTTGAGAAAACTAAAAAGAGAGTTAAAACGAAACTAGAGCTTTGGAGGAATGCTCTTGAATATAAAGGTTTTCGTCTCAGTAGATCTAAAATTGAATATATGGAGTGCACATTTAGTTAAGAAAGAAATACTTATATTGAAGATGTAACAATTGATGATCAAATTATCAAGAAGAGTGAGCGCTTTAGATACATTGGATCAATCATACAAAATAATGGTAAAATAAATAATGACGTTATTAGTAGGATTCAAGCAGAATGGATAAAATGGAGAAATACTTTTGGCGTGTTGTGCGATAGAAAATTTCCATCCAGAATCAAGGGTAAATTTTATAAAACTGTAGTAAGACCAGCGATGATATATGGTGCTGAATGCAGGCCTGTAAAGAGAAAACATACAAATAAATTAAATAAATATTGTAGAAATGAGAATGCTACGGTGGATGTGTGGATATACACGAAAAGATAGAATGAAAAATGAGTATATCCGAAAGAAAGTTAGTGTTGCACCAATTAAGGATAAACTTAGAGAATGTCGGCTTAGATGATTTGGACATATACACGAAAGGATAGAATGAGAAATGAGTATATCCAAAAGAAAATTGGTGTTGCACCAATCCAGGATAAACTTAGAGAAAGTCGGCTTAGATGGTTTGGACAAATAAATCGTATGCCGATTGAAGCTCCAGTTAGAAAAATTGAGTTATTGGATTTTGCTCATGTACAAAGAGAAAGAGGGAGACCAAAGAAGACATGACAAAAAACTATAAGGAGTGATCTTAGTTACTTAGACTTAGATAAGAATTTGGTGACTGATAGAGCGCAATGAAAATAAAAGATTCATCTAACAGACCTCATCTAGTGGGATTAATGCTTGGTTGTTATTGCTGTTGTTGATCTAATGCATACTTTCAATAATTTAATTTATTTTCGAGTTAATTTAACATTTTGTTGGGCTAATAGTTTGTTAACAATTAATCAATCCCATTTAAAATCAAAACAGTTTAGACCATGAAATTTAGCCACGATTAGTTCATATGTTAGTGAATAATATTATATGATTAATTTGAAAAAAAAATAGTATAATTTTTTTTTAATAATCGAAAAAAAGTATAATTACATTTAAGGGTAAATAGCAATTAAGTTCTTCTAATTTAAATTTATGTGTAATTAGATTTCTCCATTTTTCAAATTAATTAAATTAGTCTTCTACCTTGAAATAACGTACAAATTGTCTATCAGTATTTGTCCATTAGTATTAATAAAAGAATCTAATGAATCACATTTTTTCTAATTAGTAAACTAATTTAGTTGATTTAAAAATTACCTCAATATTTCAAATAAATAGTCCAACCTAATCAAATATTTAGAGAAAATATTTTTTATTAGATACGTATCTTTATTAATACAAAAAATATAATTGCACATTGCACTAATTTAATTAATTTAAAAATTACAAGAACCCAAAATTGCAAATAGACCCGGACAGAAACCTTTTTTTTCCGTATCCCTAGATACCGTAGTTTTTTTTTAAACTCACTTGAAAATTATAGTAACAGTATAATTCGAATCTGAGACTTTCTGATTCTTAAGTAAATTCCTTCCGTACTAAATTAAAAGAATACCATATGATCTATTTTTTTATTAATTTTAAATTTAATTAAGAGAAATTGATGAATTGTTATATTTAAAAAATGATTAAGAGATCAAATATAATTCATAACATATTGGGCTGTTTATTTGTAAAATTTAATTTTTAGATAGGTTAAAATTAAATTTAAATAAAAATATTTTTTATTAAAAATTATGAATAATACGAAATAAAATTATTTATCATATTAGAATATAAAGATGTGATATAAATTAATTATTATTTTAATATATATGCAGGAGGTTAAATATATAATATGATATATTTATTTAACTCACTTTAACGGCACTTTCTCTTTCATTGCAGCCATGGCTAGGCTTGTCAACGGATCGGATTCGGGTCGGGTTAACTCCGACTCGGATCCAAATCTATATATGACGGATCGGGTTATACATCGGATCGGGTCATGGTCGATCCATATCCTCTCGGGTCGGAAATCGGATCAGTTCGGAACTCGGGTTTTCGGATTTAATCCATTTACAATAAAAGTAGTTATTTTTAAGTAATTATCATAATCAAATTTAAAATAATGTTAAATTTATTGAAAATAAAATAAGGGAAGAATATTATATTTTTATGAATTAATTAAATATTTTAATATAAAAATCAGTATTTATAATATATATACATATACATTGTGAAATATAAACTGACATTATAAACTATAATCTACTAATATAATATATAAAAAATATATTAATTAATTATAGTGACGCTCTTTACTTGAGCCTTCCAACAAAAAGATTATTAGGGTGTCTACCCAAATTCATTTGGGGTTTACTCGTCCTGTTGCTGGCAATGAATAATTGCATGATGATATCAAAATAATAATAATAATAATCGCATGATTAAGGTGTCTACCCACTTCTCCTATCCAATGAGAAAATGACACATAATCTTAAGTGTGTAACATATTTAACTTGTTAAAAAAATTTAAAATAAAAAAAATCACATTAATAATTATATTTAACTTTAATTTAAAATAATTCTATAAATAAAAAATTTAATATTAATATAAAAATTCCGTACCTAGCTTAACATCTCATATTATAATTTGCTTAGTTACCTTGTTTAAAATTCTAATTGTTATTCTAATTAATTCATCTTTAATTAATCCATAATTAAAAATACAATGGAGATTCTCTAACCTCTCTGTATGATAGTGTTGACGTAGGATGTGGGGATCCCAGGAAACACCGAAGAGAGAGAGTTCCGGGAGACGGCGGCACGCAAAAAGGGGTTGAACCTGTTAATGGAGACTCAGGGAGAACATTCTGTCCAAGGCAAACAGAAAAGCACGCAGAGATTTAAGGTGGTTCAGGGAGGAAATCCCCTACGTCCACCGGTCCGTCAGCGAAGGAGTTTCACTAAAAATGGGAAAAATAACCCTGAGACAGGGCTAATACAATGCTTTGTTATGAAAAAAGAAGAAGAGGAAGAAGAAGAACTCAGGAAGCCCCTCAGTTGGGCCCCGTTACAAAGGAATGAGAAAATCTAGAGATCCCAGAGCCTGAGTCTCTCTGTCTGTCTGTTCCTCTCCCCCTCTTCTCTTTTGGAACTGTTCAATAGTCTTTATAGCCGTTGGCGTGTGTAGCTTCATCCTGGTTTTCTGGAAGAAAGGTAATGAGTGAGCTCTGAGCACCGCTCAACTGTCACTGGAGAGATCCGTCATTTGTACGAGAAAGATGACATCCTTTAATGCTGATATTTTTATGAGGAAGAACGTCTGTACGGAAGTCGGCGGAGTTAGGTGAAGCTGATTGTGACAGACGTTACCTCGTACCCTCGGGTCCGAGGTTACGAAGGTTTGTTCCTGGATCGTCGTGGACGATGGTTGGTTGAATCCTCGTGCCCGAGGTTTGACCTGGGTCAAAAAGTCCTGCAAGACCTGAAGCTGAGTCAGCAAATCAATCAATCGGTCACAGCCCTGTAGGGCGCCACGCGTTCGGCCAGGATGCAGCGCAGGAACCATGTGTTTAACATATAGAAATAAATTTAAGTTCAAAATAGGGTTGGTTCAGTTCCTAAAACAGAAAGGTTAAGATCATGTAGATTTTAAAATTAAATCGAATTATGTCTTACATAAATTTTAATATAAAATAATAATTATATTTTATGATAAAAATTACTATATTTTTTTTGAAAAATATACTTTAATTTTGTTTTTATATAAATTTTAGAATAAAAACATCATTATTTAAATATAATTTCAACCAACTTAATTAACCTGGCTAAGTAAAAGCACCGTAATTTTGTCAAGTTCTCAGATAACACTTTAAAGGAAACATTTTTGGATTTTTAAAAAATGTAAAATAAATAAATAAATTATATTAAAATTATGTACAAATTAATTATTTCTTTTAAAAAATTACATTAATTAATGTACTATAAGATTTGACCTCCTTAAGCAGAGACAAATATAAATCATAATCAGTAACAAATAAACTTAGTAGACCTTGATGAACTCTTAAGTAGAGAAAAATAGAAGAAAAACATGGCTTGAATTCATTTAAAAGCGAGAAATTATTGTGTCCACTAAGTGAAACACATCACCAATTCACCCACCAATCAACAAGCGCCACACAGGTCAGATGAAAGCGATATACTCTACCAGATGGTTCGTTCATATAACAAACTATCTGGTACATTATCATATTAGGTCGGTACCCAAGTAAATATCCATCCAAAAAAATTTTGAAATCAAATATCACATGTACCCACATCCTTAATACTTACATGATCCTAAGCTATACTTATTTTCTCACATATACTTAATGTTAGTACATACATATACCTACTTATGAATGGATTGACGATCTGTTGTAGTAATAGACTGTCTGATAAGCTAACTAAATGTTGGCTGGTTGCTTCGCGTCTTAACGCGTTTGAGCGTAGCGGGCCCTGCTTACTTGCGTGACGCACACTAATCGGTGAGAAAATTGGTGATTTGCTCCGCCCACCGAACACAATACTTTCTCTTTAAAAGCAACTCTACAAGTTGGCCAAGAGAATGAAAAACTAAATAAAGATTGGTATCAAAACATCAAGTCATAAAATATGCAACGTATCATCACATCAAAGATTGAAAATAAAACCTAATTCAAATGTCAAACAATGATTCACTACTAACAAAATAGAAAGCAAGCTTCTACAAACATGTTTCAAGGAGATCAATATAGAAACAGCATCAAAGATCAACTACTAAATCGACATAGATCATACCATCACATTTTCAAATGCAATTAGCAAAGCCTAAAATATGAAAATAATGATTATACAAGAACATTAATCCAAATTTGTAAATGAGATCTAAATGAGTAAGAAATTCATGAAATAAAATAGGTTTCTTAAAAACTTATTCTAGGAGATCAAAATGGCAGATTGGTTGGATTAATCTCACTGTCGTTGTTTAGTTTTCAACTTGAGAGACTACATGCTGCCTTGCCTGGCGAGCACAATGAGCAAACTTGTTCACCACAGATGAACACTTCAAGGGATCATTGAGGTTTTCCCTGTAACATTCAAGGCATGCTTCTCTCTCACTCAAGCAGGGGGCAGGCTTCTGATAAGGAAGCTTGAACTCCTTTTCTCGAAGCTCTTTAGCTCTCTGAGTCAGCTCTTCCACCTTGTTAGCCTCCTGCTTCTCCAGTTTCTCCACTACCTTTTCACTCTCTTGGAGTACAGATCTGACAGCTTCCAGCTCTGTAGCAGCGGGAAGTGTTGACAGAGGGATTACAGGAACGAACAAAGGCTTACTTGCCCACTCTCCAGGTGGAATATCAATCTTCTCAGCATCTGGTGGTGCAAATGGGGATGGTTTCGGTTTATCTTTTAGTTTTGTTGGCTGTTCTGGAGAAGACTTGGGCTTCGACTTGTTTGTCCTTTTCTTTTTCGTTTCTTCATCAGTTAGTCGCCTTATGAGGCTGGAGCTGATCTGTATAGTGTAATCCGCCATCTGAACAGTTGGAAAATTGAGATGGGGAGAAGAAAATTTTAAAAAATCAGAACTAATATGGGATCCCATAACAAATATAAAATATTGTACAAATTAGGTTATGGAAAATCAAAATGATCTAAAGAAGATAAAGCACAAAAATAACATAACCAGTTTGCAGCCACAACCAAAAAGATACTAGTTGCAAAAACTGTGTCAAAAAGCTGGCTAATGCAGTCACCAGAAGCCACAGTTCTATATAAAATAACTATTCTCATGTTCACTTTAATAGAATAGCTATTTCGTAAGAATGTTTATTCCACATTTTATGAAATAGTCATTCCTTCCATTAACTCAAAAAATAACTATTTATTGACTATTCCTTGCGAGCTAAACATATTATTTTAAAATTACTCTTATTTACACACATACATATATACGTGTCATTACATGTATATTATATGTATATATATACTTATATAAGTTACATTCATTTAATTGTCATGTATTTTAGCACTTCTTTCTATTTACTTTTTATTCTATATTCTATTCCATTCAAGTAAATAAAGAAATTATCATTCCATTCTCTTTGGAATGACAATTTCATTTCAACCTTATTCTATTCTATTGTAGTAAATGTACAACAAGAGTTTATAGGACAAATGGAATCATTTTGTTGAGTCACAATAAACTAGTTTATTCCTGATCATACAAGTATTTTTAAAAAAACATAATTTTTCTAAGCTATTTTTCTTCTGCTACCAAACCCACCCTAAAACAAAAACAGAAAAAGCTTATGAGAACAATAACTCGAGAAGAGCAAACAATGTTAATAAATACTTGAAGAAACAATTTATATACATAGCTTTTAACAATTTTATGTAGTTATATACCCTTCAGCAGGTGCGACCATACTACTTTTTTCATGAAAGACATTTAAAAGCAGAATAGGCTATTTCTTGTTGACCATTTTAGGTTAAAATGTTTATTCTTGCAATTGATTATCTGATGATAAGAGTCATCAAATATTTTAGGAAAAATTCCAAGGGTATAGACAAATATTTAAATGGGCTTGAAAAACCATGCGTTTTTGGTACATCCTCGTATTTTCAACTTTGCCTTCATTAGATTTTTCCTCTCTTTAGTCTTTCTAGCAGTTTAAAGAATAAGAAGAGAAGGAAGAGAACTACCAAGGTGCCACATGTTGTAAAGAAAATGGCGATTCCAAAGAAGATGAAACCAATTCTCTCTGTTTGTAGCTTAAGCGTTGTCAAACAAGCTGTTACAGTTGAGTCTTTGAGACTAGTTCCTAATGATGACAATGATGTGAAAATCGAGCACGAGATTGCTGCCAAAGAAAAACAAGAAAAAATAGTAGAAAATGAGGATGAAGACGTTACTCACGTCACAACGATGATTGCACAAAATGAGAATAAAGATGCTGCCCACGCCATTGAAGAAACTACTAGGCTATTATAGGAGCCGACAAAGAAATTCCTTCCATGGTAAGCAATGATCTCATCGAAGAAGAATGCAAAGAGAGTATATGCTCTTGAGAATGATGAATAAAGTGGATGCTCAGGATTTCCTCAAGGAGTCATTTCCTCCAAATTAATGTAGATAAGTTAGCGCGACCTTTGGTTCACTTACAGTCGGACTTGGCTTTATGATTAGGAAATTCAGTGTCTGGAGCCAAAGAAGTGAATTATCACTGAAGAGAGTTCAACATTGATATTGCTAGTTAAAGAATGTTCTCATCGTATGAACTATTGGATTTTTTCAACCATGTTTATGTTAATTGTTAAATAAACCGCTTTAAATTTTTTTTTTCCTTGTAGGTATCATGTACCCTTTAGCTCTTCTCAAGGAAAGATGTAATCGTAAGCAGCAAATTCACAACTATTTCTGCTAAATGGAAATCTTGCATCAGCAAATTCCACAATGAAATTGATCACATGAACTCTATTGTTGAAAATCTAAGGCGTTGGTTGTTGAGAAAGACAACACCATTGTTTCACTAAGGATCTATTGAAGAAGAATTGCCCATCAAATCTCCAAACTGAAACAGAAGATCAGATTCCTGGAACGTGATGCTTGCCCTGGAGGACGGGATCAAAGTTCTGAACTCCTCAATAAATGAAGTCAAAGAAAAATGCTACCATGAAATAGAAAATATCAAGTCTAAAGCAGAAACTTTATGGCGGCAGCTAAGGCATCAACTGTAAAAGAATTTAAGAAATCCTTTAAGTACTTCAATTACATTAAAGTATCTGCAGAACATCTGCAAATGTTTGACATCAACTATGATTGCCTGACTAGTGCTGATAGAAGCCATTAAGGGGCTAGGCACCTAAAATTGAATGACTAATGTAAACAACAATTGGGCTAAGGAGCCTTTCTTTGACATGTTTGAGTCATCCATAATGTGGGCTTTCAGATTGGCAGTCAAAGAAGTAAAAGGAGGAGAAGTTGGTCAGCCTCCAGTGGTGGATGGGCCTCCAACAGATGAGTTTGAAATTTTAATGTACTTTCCACTCATAATCTTCAAAAGAAAATTCTTTACAAGTAGATTGTACTCCATAAATTTCATGAATAGTGGTAAATTTCATGAAATGTGATGAATTTTAAATTTTATTTGCCCTTCATAATGTGCATCTCTTCAAGTATGAAAGCCAATATTGTTTTTTGGCAAGAAGTAATAGTACATTATCAAAAAAAAAAAAAATAAGCAAATGCAACTATTGCAAATATGACTATGCATTGCATCGAAAATAGTGTGCATCATGCATCTAGCATCATGAAGCACGAGGCCTATCAATAATCATTATGTTCCCATCAATTGTTATTGTCTTTGGTTTCGATGTGAAGATGTTGAGATTCTCTCAGTGAAGATAAAAATGTACTTCAAGACTACTTGTCGAATATGGCAATAGTAAGAGCCTTAATGAGATTGATCATGACATGAATTTTCCCAAATAATGCTAGAGATAATCCTTATCCCCAAAGAATATCATTCACCATAATGATAACTAGGAGCAAAAGATTGCCCAATAATGAATATGATGCAGAGAGAAAATGAAGCGTCCTATATGATCTAAATGAGATCAGCTGGATACCAGACTGATGTAGCGAGGGGTTAGCTAACGCAAATGTCAAGATACCTCTAAAGATTTATGCCTAGGTATATATGCGAGGCAAAGTCTCTAACATATTAACTGGACCTAAAATGCAATACTTCAAATGCTTAATATGTCATAACTGTACTACCATGCAACCATACTATACATAGTTAGAGAGGTGAATAAACTTAATCAACATTAATTACGTGAGTCTTCAAATTCACATAAATTTCATGGATCTTCTATGAAGTTTTAGCAACAGTCCACAAATTAATCCAATAAACTTAAGCAAAATAAGTTAATAAACCTTTCAAAGATACTATTAAGGAAAATATTAAGACCTTTAGAAAATTAACTATCATGCAATAGATTTAAAGACACGTAGAACAATACTGTGGATCCTTCAAAGAAAATTTAAAATTTTAGGAAGCAGTCATTCATAGTGGGTTGAGATAATATTTAAGATCAAGGTCTGTTCAGTGAAGAAGTTAAGTCAATTCCCAGAAACCATACATAGGATTAATGATGAGTGCAGTGAGAATGGCACTGAGACATATCATCTAATTAAACAAACAGTGAAAGAACACAGAAACGGAAATTTCAGGAACAAGAAAACCACAATCAACTAATCAAGGCCTAACAGAAAAGAGAAAAAGAATTGCAGAAGCCTGATGCAAATTTAGAACCTCAAGCCAAATAAACAGTTGCAGCCCACTGCTTCCTCCAGCTACAACCAAATCGAGACCACCTGCGTCGAATCCGGTCAACAGAAGAACACCGTCGCAGCCCCCAGCTGTTCCGGCACCGAATCTGTGGCCACCTGCCCAGAATCGTCAAAACGAAGAGAAACACCAGCTGTGCACTCAACTCAAAACTCGGTATCAATCACCATCATCAACTCCAGCTTGTGAGAGAGAAAGGAAGAAGAGTACGGCTGAGTGGAACCCCCTGTACCTGGCCGCGCCCGGCTTCTCTGTGGAGATGAATAACGTCGTCGGCGACGAGGCCACGTGCTGCGAAGGATGCACGATCGTGGGCGGAGAGGGCCGAACGAGTAGGAGAGGCGAATATGGCGAAGTTGAGGGGAAGAGCTCGGGCCTCTCGGCCTGCGTCGGCGAACCGGAGGAAGAAAGACGCAGATCCAGGGCAGCCGACGGTTCAGCTTCATTTTATTGGGAAATATTCCAGTTTAGTCTTCTAATTTTTATTTCTTTACGAATTAGTTCTTTTCTCTAACTATTTTTTATTTGGGATAATTACCTACATGCCACACTATTTCACTTTATTTATACATTACACATCCATTCTTAGTTAATTACGCTATACACACTCAAAATATTATAAAATTTTATATGCACACACTTTCACTTATTTCCATTATAATGAGCAATTATAATTTTCCAATAACCTAACTATAGTTAGGTTACAAAAAATCTGAACCATTCATCATATTATTTTAAGAATATTTGAATATATTTTGAGTGAAAATCTTAAAACTTTGATGTTTAGGTTGTGGCAATGGAATGAGACATTCGCGACGTGAATTGATTTTAGGACAGATCAGCGCTTTAGTGTGACATCGAGGAAGAAAAAATATGAATTATTAAGGGTAAAAATGTAATTTTAATGATTTACTAACGAAATATTTTTTTTCAAATAGATTTTGACCGAGTTTTAACTTAAATGTGTGTGTATGTAAAATTTTATAATATTTTGAATGTGCATAGCGTAATTAACTAAAAATAAATGGGTAATGCATAAATAAAGTGAAATAGTGGCATGTAGGTAAGTATCCCTTTTTTATTTCTTTACTAATTAGTTCTTTTCTCAAACTATTACTCTCAACATGAGCCAATATAAACCAACTTGACCCAAATAAGATTCAATTGACTCCAATCGAACCCAATTAATATAACCGAGTCCAATTGAATTATTTTCAAACTATATACATTTAATTGATTTAAATAAACTAGTTATTATTTTCAAAATTAGCTAAAAACATACTCAAAATAACTACAAAACATCAAAACGGATATTTCCAATGATATAACTAGTCTAACTGATTTAAATAAACAAAAATACATGTGATAAGTCAATCTTTATTCTCCGTAAAGATTGTGTCGATACCTCTTTCAATGACCATAATGCCTCCGCATTAGAATAACTTATTGATAATTGAATTAGGCATGTTGCCGTAGACGTATAATAATAATGAGGGCCAAGCTAGCACAATTATGAATAATCTATGTGAATATTTTTGAAAAGAGTAGGAAATGAAAATTTCCTTGAGCTTATTCTTAATAAAGTGCTGTCATAAAGGAAATTGTAATTAAAGTTTGAGAAGCAACTCGTATAGGTTTCAAATATAAAATTATCTTTCGATAAGTTCCCCAACTTTCTAAAGGCAATGAGTCGTTATCTTCATCTTCACATCTGTGATTAAAGTTAAATATAAAATTTTTTGAAATCATTTTAACTATTGTAGAATAAATTAGTAATTTTTTTATTCACATGAGTCGGGCTAGACAGTGGAATATTTGAGATGAGTTGATTCTTCATTTTTGTCTTATGTCCGTCATTCAAATAAAGAAAGCATAAAACAAAACCACGAAGGAGACGTTTTTCATGACAAAGCTAGTAGTTGTCGATGCTAATTTTATTAACGTTAATTGAAGTACTAAACTGTCGATGCTAATTTTTGTCAACATTAATTCGATATATGAAAATAAAA
>KZ451917.1:2831375-2873222 GCA_002786265.1 Apostasia shenzhenica
TGAGAGTAAGCTCGTATAAGGTTTCAAATTGTTAACACGTGGTTCCATGCGCTGCAATCCTGACCGTACACGTGCGCCTGGCTGGCCTCCACTCGATTGATTTGCTGACTCAGCCTTTAGAGTTTTCAGGACTTTTGACAGGTCAAACCTCGGGCACGAGGATACAACCAAACTCGTCAAACGACGAGCCAGGATTATCCTTTGCAACATCGGGCAACGAGGGTACAGAGCAAATGCCTGTCAACAATTCAACTTCACCTAACCCCGCCGTTCTCCGTACAGGCCACCCTTCCCCAGAAGAGGTACCTAGTATTAAAGGTTATCGTCCTCCCGTACAGCTGCGGACTCTACTCCATGGAAGACAAACAACGGGAACCCAGGCCCCTGTCCATCACCTTTTCTCCGAAAAAATCAGGGTAAAGCTACACACTCCAGACAGCTACAAATACGTTGAAATATCCCCAACAAGGGAGAGAGGAAGATCCCCGGACTCCTGATCTCTTGCAATAAGGTCCCAACTGAGGAGCTTTCCTTCTTTTCTTTCTTCCTTTTCTTCTTCTCTTCTTCTTCTTTTCTTTAAGAAAGCACTGTAGACAAGTCTTCAGGGCTACCTTTTTCCTTTAGTGAAATATCTTTGCTAATCGACCGTGGACTAGGGGATCATCTCCGAACCACCTTAAATCTCTGAGTGTTTCTCTTGAATGCTCTAAGCTAGTTCTCTCTCTGAGCTTTCCTTAGCAAGCTCACCCCTTTGGCGCCGCCGTCTCCTCCCGGAACTCTCTTTCTCTTTGGTTGTTTCCTAGGACCGTCACATCCTACGTCAACTTCTTCTGTACTTCATTGAGACCATGGAAATATGGTGGCCAGAATGGCGTAAAACCAGACTCTGGCTGCCCGCAGTCTGTCAACGCGGAGAACCCTCTGTCCGAGCACCGGAACGACGGACTTAAACTTCAAACTTCCCGGGCGTCACCCGGGTCTGTTCTCTTCTAGAGGCACCCGTGTCTCAAAACTCTCAGGGAATGCTGCGCAAATCTCACTGACATGGTCATACGTCTCCACAGCCCAGCAGGCCGTGATCCTTAAACAACCAACCGGTATGTGGCCGTGCAACTCACCGCCGGTACGCCGGCTCCTGTACTATCTCCACCGGTTCCGGCAGTTCCCTTTCCCCCCCCCCGTTGGCAGCGGTGGTCCGGGATTATCCCGCCCGGCCGGACCGGTTCCAGCTCCTTAACCGCTTTGGCTGCTGGAGTCCCTACACCAGCACTCTCGGTGAGCCCGCTCTATCTCTTCTGGTTCCTCAGCCACCCCAGTACATCCTTTCTGTCTCGGCAGGAGGTTCATCAAAACCAACGCTTTCAGCCTTGTCCCTGCAACAACCTGTCTTCTCCCGACAGCTTTCATCCGTTCTCCGCGGAAAGAGACCCTCTCTTCCTGGCTCCAGCCCCTCATCATGGGCCTAGATCCCTTCTTGGCGCAATGACGAAATGCCCTTTTTCCGATCCATCTGCTTGGCTCCGATACTAAAGCTTCGACCACCATACTGAGGTCTACAAGGCGTAACGACTCCCGTGAGCATGTCAGTTTTGAGGCGTGTCCGGTATCTTGCGCAGCCGGACGTAGGCCCACGAGGTGCCACTCTCCTGGCCAATCTCTGAAAGGAGAAGGCTGTTCAGCTGTCTCATCAAGTTGCCCTAGGTCACATCTCTTCTTACGAACATTTGAAGTGGGAGTTGATGCCGCCCCGTTTCATAGGACAACCCGCATGGTCCGTCTCCGACATGGTGCTCAGCCAACATCAAGCAGGCGATGGAGAAAAGCTTCGGGATTACACCAACCGCTTCTTTCGCCGTTGCAACGAGAAAGCTGAAGATTAAGCCTGCGGCAATGCCACAACTTTCGGAGACTCAAGTAAGGGATCCTGTCCAACCCTAAGCTTAAGCCAAACCTCAAGTTAATCACAAGCTGTGGGAGGAGTCGCAGTCAGAGTTTAATCTCCCTCCTCGTTCCGGGGTTAGGCAGAACAGGAAGAGAGAAACAACGGGTGCTGAACCACCCGGCCACGAGGATGCGCGACAAGCACCATGATCGAGAGGAATGGAAGGCATCAACATTCCTCCAGCTTCGCCGAAGTTTCTTTTCTTCTGGCCACTCCCTGAAGGTCTACTGTCGGCGGCCGTCAAGCCAGGGCTGGAACGACCTGCCAGGACAGGCAGCGCTGCTACCGAGTGGATCCATGACTACTCGGTTCTTGGGATATGGGCACATGCTTCAGCAGATGTCCGAGGTTCTTGAATCTTCTCGAGACTGATGAAATCATGGCTAACTCGAAGAGGTTCATGCAAGGCCCAAATTTACTACCACCTGAAAGAAGCCCCCGAGTTGCTGAAGCCTCTACTAAGCCCTAACATCTCATAGGCCCCTAGCCAGCAAGGGCGCCCTACCCTCGGCCACCAGGACTAATCAATCTTCTTAGCTTTGCCCAAACGCTCAATCCCAAGGAGCGGAAGTTGGCGGTATCATGTAGCAAACATGCCTCATCCATCCCCCTACCTTTCTACAGTGAAGATTTCCCCAGCGGGGCCACTTACATACGACCCGATAGTGGTGTCGCCGATCGGATTTTGTGAATCGCGGCGTCTCCTCAACTCTGGGAGCGCCGCCGATATCCTGTTTAAGTCCCGCCTTCTTCAGTGAGACTCAAGGAGCTAACCTCCTCCGGCGCTGGGACCACCTAGTGGCCGTTCTCCGGTGAAAAAGGGTCCAACCTTTGGTTCATTACTTTGCCTGCTCATTGCGTGAACAAGTACGCTTGAGCAGGTCAATCTTCGAGTCATAGGCTAAATCGATACAACGCATCGAGGAGGAATCTAAAACTCCTTACGGATGGTGATTTCCACCCCACCTGTGCGCGAGTTTTTCGACCTCGCAGCGGCATTGGTCACATCCGAGGAGAACGCAAGACAACTACCCGCTGTTTCAGATAGCGGCGCAGCTTTGTAAGTCGAGACATGGATCCTAAAGAAACCCAACGATCACATCCGCAGGAAGGGGTCATAAGTGTATCTTAGTGAGTGAAGGATCTTCCAAAATTGTAAATGTTCATCTTATTAAATGAGAAGCAGCGGCAGATTACTACCTTGCATTCGAAGTATATGATGTCTTGCATGGTCTCGCTGAAGATGTTACAAGGCATGGACAGGATATCTTGCGAAACACATTTGAGATGTGTCTCAGGGCCATCACCCCCATCTGCACAAAAAAAAAAAGAAAAAAAGAGAGAGGGGTTTGAAAATGGGAGAAGCAAGATAGTCATCAAGAAAAAATTTACAAGTTGCTGGAGCCGGTTACATCAGCGGAAGTGCAGTATCCCCGATGGCTAACCACACGTCGGGTCATGGTGAACAAGGCCATGGGCAGTTGAAAATGTCTGTAACTTCAGATCATTAATTCGGCCTGCCCTAAAGAACACTTTACCCTCTCCCCCGTATTGACACAATGGTAGACCAATACCGTCGGATATGAGGTTATGAGTTTTCTGGATGCCTTCTCCGGGTATCACAACAATCTGGATGGCCAACAGAAGATGAGAGAAACGCTTCATCACTGACTATGGCACTACTACTACATGGTCATGCCCTTCGTCTCAGAACGTCGGTGCTACCTAATCAGAGCCGCATGATTAGATACAGTCTTCAGGAAACCAAAGGGGGGAGGAATTCGAAAGCTTTATGTAGACGATGTCCCTGTAAAAAAGCAAAACTTTGACAGAATGATCTTGGTGATCTCAGTGGAAACGCTCGGATACTCTCCGAAGGTTAAAACCTTTAAGCTTAAACCCTGCTAAATTACCTCGGTGCAGAGGATTCAGGGAAAACTTGGGATATTTGGTCTCTATAGAGGATAGTAGGCCAACCCGACAAAATATCAGCTATCTGAGCATGCGCCTCTTCTGAAGGATATGGCAAAAGAAATCTAGAAGCTGGCAGGTGGATCAATATGCTTGGGCAGATCTTATCTCGAAGGCCGGCGATTGGTATTCCCTTTCTTTCGATGTTTGCACAAAAAACAGAAAGGCAAATAGACTAACGAATGTGAAGCTCTTTTACAAACTGAAGGATATCTTGACTCGGCCCCCGATACTAGTAGCGCCAAAGGAAGTTACGAGTCCTATTCTTTAATTTGGGAGTATATCTGACACTGCAGTCTCGTGCGGTCCTCCTAGACAGGCGAAAAGGGGGCCTCAACATCCTATCTTTTAATACACCACATGCTCCTAGATCACCAGAGTAGTATCCCACTTTGAGAGAGCTCCTTTGGCCCCTACCGACTGCAGGAAACTGTGGCTTAACTTCAATCCATACTATTCAAATGTCACAGATCAACCGCTCCTAAGATATTGCATACTCCGAGGTTTCAGGGAAATTACTGCAAGTGGGTCTATTCGAACTGGGGAGAATAACGACATCAAGTCACTCTGTTCCACGAAAGCTATCAAGGCTTAGGCCCTGGCTGTTATTCACATCGTTGAGTTTTTCCTACTCGGAACCACCACCCGTCAAAACTTTGGCGACCTCTGGTCAACTTCATGTTGTATGGTGCTCGGATCAGCAATCCCAGGGCTGAATCTCTTTTAACCAGCCAATGGGCTAAACTTATCAGGTGTGAAGCTTCAGTTCAAGACAACAAACATCGCAGAGTATGAGGTCCTCTTGCAGGGTTAAACTTCACACCTAGCAATGGCGTGAAATGCATACAAGTTCATGTGTGTATCCTATGGTCGTCAATCAGGTTAACCAGACATTTGAAGCAAAGACTATGTTTTTGAAAATATCGCAACGGCCAAGAACTTGAATCTCTCTATTCGAGGATTTCTCCTAAACACATACCCTAAGGAAGAGACTAGGTGGACAGACCGAATCTTCACATCTGTGATTAAAGTTAAATATAAAATTTTTTGAAATCATTTTAACTATTGTAGAATAAATTAGTAATTTTTTTATTCACATGAGTCGGGCTAGACAGTGGAATATTTGAGATGAGTTGATTCTTCATTTTTGTCTTATGTCCGTCATTCAAATAAAGAAAGCATAAAACAAAACCACGAAGGAGACGTTTTTCATGACAAAGCTAGTAGTTGTCGATGCTAATTTTATTAACGTTAATTGAAGTACTAAACTGTCGATGCTAATTTTTGTCAACATTAATTCGATATATGAAAATAAAAAAGGGACTAGGAGTGAGTGAGTGATTTTTTACATGAAAAATTCAAAAAGAAGAAAAATCATGGGGCCATGAAAGGCAGGATTGATGATGAATTGGAATAATCTATCTTCTATTTATATTATATAATTAAAGTTGATATCTAATATTTTGAATTCTCTAAAATGCGCCTATTAATTTCATCATTCTCTTATCTTTTTCCTCTTCGTCTCCCTTCTCTCTCCACTCTCTCCTCCCACCGCCTCTCTCTCTTCTTGTTTACACCTACATTTAGCATCGCAACATCGCATCTCGAACATACACATGATACCTAAATACCCTTTCAATATTTATTATCTGTGACTAATTAGGCTTTTTCTTTGCAAGTCTCGAACCCTAGTCACGAGAGTTTGGCATCCCATGACCTTAGCCACGATATTGGAGCTTCAATGCCTCCCAATAACATAACCCATGATGTTTACTCACCATCACCTGTCACTCTCAGTCCAGTGGGGATCGACACATCAGCATAGCTTCCATTAAGTGAAGGTTCACACTTGTCACAGAAACCAAGAACTCACATGCCCTGATCATATTGATGGTTTTTCAGGAGACACTAATGGTGGAACCAACAGTATGAATTCAGTGAACATAATATACAATATTTCATCTCAAAAAATCCGCTAAGCTCCATTACAACTCAGCTATAAATATTTCTGGACAGAGCCCCAAGAAAAGGAGGGATGGAAAAGAAATCAATAGATAAAGAGAGTCAGATTCCCCCAAGAAACATCAGAGACGAAGCTTGTATTTTTTACTTTTCCTCTTGTATTGGTCCTCTGACTAAAACCTTTTTGAGTTTTAGTGGAACCTTCCTTATTAACTCTCCTGTCGATGTAGGGGAAGTCATTCCTGAAATTACCTTTAATCTCTGTGTGCTTTTTTGGATGATTATTCTCGCTGACACTAAAGTTTTGGTTCAAAACATTGTCTGCCGCTAATTCTCAGGACTCATATCTCTCCGTCAACACTTCTCCAACCGGGGGCGATCGGAAGACGGCGCAACAACAGCTCTGTGCGGACGATAATCTTCACCGGAAAGATTAAGGCACGGCTCGATCTTCACCAGACCAATCTAGCACGGAAAAAAGCATGCGTGACTGACGGCGAATCCAGCTGGCCCTTCGTTTACTGATCTTCACCGGAGACGGAGGAGGTCCGCCGGCGTTTAGCGAACCGGCGACACGCGACAAAAACACCGGCAACAGCGAATTAGGGCAAAAAACAGATTAAGGGTAAGGGCATTTACATAATTACCCCTTACTTCTTTATTAACCCCTGGCTTCACCTTAAAATTTTTTAAATAAATATATTTAACATATATATATATATATATATATATATTTCTTAAATATTTCATAAAAATGCACGGTTAAGGTTAAATTGATAATTTTCAACTCATCTCGTATTGATCCGAGATTTGAACAGAGCGAGTTTGATTCGATGTTGATCTTAAATTCCGCTTAATCCACTGTAAAGCGGGAAGAAAGACGCTCAAGTGAAGGTTTTTTTTTTCAAATAAGATATTATTCAAAGGTCTTCTCTTCTTTATCTGAGGGTTTACCCCCTCCCCTTCCATCTTGAGTGTGACTTTCGAAGTCTCGAATTTCATTAAGCGTGGAATTAGTTACAGGGCAATCTTCTTTTTGAGCCCCTGTGATGACAGGCTACACAGAAATACCATCGCACATAGTGACGCCACATCACCATCCATCCTCGGAGCTGTGTGTACTCCTTACAGTCACACTGTTCCTGTGAGAAAGAAAGAAAAGAAGGAGGCAGACGTATATCCTTAGGTATTAATGCATAAATTATTTATTATTAATTTAAACTCAATTTCAAACAAAAATTGATACAGATTTCAATTAAATTTAAATTTTTAAGTCAAAATTACAGGCATCCCATTATTTATTTATAAAATTATTTATTTTAAATTTTGACTATCAGAAATTTTAATAAGAATTACATGAATGGATTTATAGCAAAATTGTGCTTTTAGATCACAAAATAAGTTTTAAACATTACATAATCCTGCGTAATTTTTGTGGTGAACATGAACATTTTTATGAGATTATTTTCTTACGAGCAATCTATTCAAAAAAAAAAACATCTTACTAAAATAAATAAATATATATATCCGTACAAATTCTTGAGATTTGAGTATAAATTTATCGATTTAAAAACTTTTCAACAAGGTCTCAAAGTTTGAGATTAATATTTCAATTCTTTTTTTTTTGCTTGGTTTAATTAATTATTATTTTTTAAATAAAATTTATATTATAATTAATTATTTAAATTACAACTACACAAATACTCTTCTCTTCTTTTCCCATCTCAGGGAGTTGTCGACAAAGGTATGGTCGGCATCGGTATGGTCGGCATCACAATGCACAGCTCACGGCCATGCAAGGCTGATGCGCACCACCCTAATGTGCGAAGGCAAGACAGGTTGATGCTTGCGTGAGACCTTGCGCCCACAAGCTACTGCACGCGCATCTTCTGCATCTACAGGGTTACTATGCGCGTGTGCTATGCAAAAACTTTGCGCTCATAGGTCGCCGCGCACGTGGCTCATACATAAATGCGCAGTGTTGTCACGGTGCGATGGTAGATTGTAACACAACCCTGAATAGGACGTGGGAGAGGAAAGATATTTTTTTGTAATTTTATAGTTAAATATTTAATTTAAATTAATTAAAAAAATTAATTTAAATATTAATTTGGAGGTATTGTTGGAAGATTTTTAAAAGGGCGAACTTATTTAATATTACCTCCAACTCTCAAGAACGCAGAACATTTTTATTCGAAATAAATATATTTATAAAATAATAAAAGGCAACCAAATGAATATACAGTTTTTTTTTATAATAAAATATACAGTATCTTTACAATTGTGAGTATGTTGCTTGCCTTCACACATACAAGCCTTACTGAATTTTTGCCAATTGCTTCATAAAATTTCTTCGATTCATATCAATTATCCTTAGAATTCGAGCCGAGCCAATACTGGCTCGAAATAAGATTGATTATATTTATTACAAATTTTAGTAAATATGTTTTAAATTCAACACAAATTTTAACCTTAAAAATAAATTTTATTTAGATCGAATACAAATTAAAATTAACTTTATTTTACATCTTCACTCCTTATAATATTAAAATATAATTTTATTTTTTCTCTCAACTTTTCCCAAAAATAATGCTCTAACAAAACAAGACTTAAATTTTTATTTTAAAAATTTAAAAATACATATTTAAATATTAAAAGTTACATTTATAGATTAAAACATAGAAAAAAAAATAAAAATTAAAGTTAAAATAGTAATTAAAAATACTTGAACACATTTGTAATATTTAAACATATATGGCCCTGTTTGTCTAGGAGTTTAAAATTAATTTGGTTTAATTTTAACCAGGCATATTACATCACACATAAAATTTAATATTAAAAATTAAATTTATTTTACATCCTACACATATTACTAAAATAATAACTAACTTATATCACATCCCTCACATATTTCAATATGATAACTAACTTTATATCACATCCCTCACATATCACAACATAATAACTAACTTTATTTCACATCATTCACAACATTTAATAAAAAAATATCTCTATCCAAATTTAATTTTAACCTTCTTAAATTTAACCTTACAAACAAACACACCCATAATTTTAAACTTAAACATTAACTGAATTTGTTAAAAAGTACTCAAGTAAAAAAAAATTGCGCGAAAAGAACCCCGATGGCATAAAATCTCAATTCTGGCTCAAAGGTCTAAATGAAATTACCCCTAAAGTGTATTGTAGTGAGATAAAACACTGTGGTGTGTGGGCCGATTAATGTACCGTAGATTGTAGAGTTGAAGTGTTGAACCAATAACGTATATAGCTTATAGAATTGCCTCGAGTGGTTGAGATATAAGATAGTTTTATTTGACGTATGTAACGTTGTTACAAACTTGTCTTGTATGTTTTGTTTATATAAATATATATATATATATATATATATAAAAGTTGAATATATAATTTTTATAATTAATGTTAAAAATATTTTTTATAAATATGTTTAAGAAGAATAGGAGATAACTATCTGAACATCAGATTAAATTTCTAAGATATTTGATAAAAGAATTTCATTCATACCTTGATAAAAATTGTTACAATCATTTTTGCACATATTTATAATAAAATTCAGTAAAACACTTCTCCAAAACAAAGATTTTTCTATTAAGAGCACAAATTTGGCTAGATTGTGAGCAACAGAATTTCCCTCTCACTTTGTGTGGGATACTTGGTGGGTCCTGAATAACTTTAAATGATTTTGGCAGTATTTGATGTAAAATCCGATCAAATAATGGTTCTCTTTTTGTTGAGTAAACATAATAATGATTTGTCTTGAGTTATCTTCAAGAATAATATTCTGTAAGGTAATGTTCCTCAACATCTGAATGATTTTTTTCACTACAATTCCTTCTACATAAAAGGGATTAAGGGCTCCGCTCATATTAGCTGTTAGGCTTGCGATGATTTGATTGAAACAATTTCAATATAATCTTTTTCAATTTCAATAGTAGCATCAAAATTAATTTTGCAGATGAAAGGAGGAAGAGCTCTCCGCTTGGTGTTGGATGCTAAGACATTTTTGATTGGCTTCCAATTGGCTTTCTCGTACTCTTCTAAATAGCACTTGATAAATTTTACAATGTCTTCTGGTTTTTCATTGGCTAATTATAGTTTCTAATTATAGTTTAAGGATGTGCTTACTTAAATGAAATAATTATTTCATTTCTTTTCTTTCTTATTTCTTATAAAATAATTATTTTCATATTTACTTTAGCAAAATAGTTATTCTTTGATTATTTATTATAAGCTAAAATTATTATTCTAAAATAATTTTTTTCAAGCTAATTACATTGATATAATTATTTATATAGGATCAAATTTAATAATAATAATAAATAAATAAATTAATTAATTAAATTATATTTATGAATATTTTATATAAAAATATTCTCTTCTATTTAATTTTTATTTTACATTCTATTTTATTCAAATAAATAAACAAACTGTTATTATATTCATCTTAGAATTATAACAATTATATTCTCTTTATAATGATAATTTCATTCTCATGGAATAACAATTCTATTCTGACTTTATTTCATTCTATTAAAATAAATATATTATAAGACCTCATTTGATCTGAGGCAAATTTTTTGCTCAACACAAATTGCAACTATAAAAATTAACTTTGTTTCACAGCCAACACAAATACAAATATTAGAATTAAAATTATTTTATATTTTACATATTTTCTAATATTAAAATAAATTTTTCTACTATTAAATTTAAAAAATAATTTTTTTAAGAAAAGCTCGAATCAAATAAGGCTTAAGAGTCTAATTAATTCACGAAATTATTTAATAAATTAAAGATCTAATTCATTAGATAATTCGAACATTAATTAGATCAAAATTTATTTTTGGGGGACTGCATGCATAATTTTTTCCAATGTGGAATGTTCTTCTTGTTGAAATTTTTCTCACCCCAGTCTGCATCTGATTAGGTTTTCTTCTTTCTTTCTCCATTAAATTTGCTAATTAATTAATTTTCAAGTTCTCCATTGACTTCTTAAGCGTCTCTCTTTCACGATGACTGACTAATTAATGTAGAGCGAATTAATTACAGAAGAGAAAACACTAACCCAAGAGAGCACGTTCTCTCTGGATATATACTGTTGTGACAAGAAAACAATCAGAAGAACGAAAAGAATTTTTATTCATGGAAAATCGGCTGAGCGAAAAAACCACGGCTCCTTTCGAGGAGGCTTCAAAGATTTTCACTAATGTAAAGTAATGAGATTACAGTCCGAAAGAGAATTGAGAATTTGAGGAAGAAAAAAGGAAAGAATCCCCTTTTTCCTGTTACAATGCAATTTTTATACTCTGATCTAGTTTGTGAGGTCACTTCAACGGAATGAGCTTCATCCCTGGCGTCAGACCAGCATACCAGCTAGGCAGTCACGCCATGACCTCGGCTGCCAGGTGTACGAACAATACTATTTGGGAGGTAGGGAGGACCATAACCCTTAAAAGCGGCATTGTCTTCTATACCTCACAAGTTGTCTGTCAGTTCGACATGATCCTTTTGTCTTGGCTTCTTCAGTACCTGTTGTTCGGTGTGGTATTTTCCTTGTTCACCGCTGAAGGCCTATGATGTCAATGCCATGTAAGCTTCCACATGTACGTTCCAGATGAGGCAGTGCGGATCTAGATGTAACATATACTTTGAATGTAGTTGGATTAATGCAAAATTTTAAGATAATTATCATGTTAGCAATACGATTTTCATCATATTATTCTATGTTAAATGCAAACAAGGTACTTAACTAAAGCATGCTTGCACCCTCATTTTTCACGTTTCTTCGGATAAATTTCGAAATAAAAAATATTTCGGTTTGTGTTCGCTTACTCGTGAAGCTTCATCGAATTAATAAACAAAATTATCTCTTTCTATTAACTCTTTGTACTAAAATTTTCATCATCTTCAATATAAAAAATTGCAAAATACTTAACACCAATCACCAATCACTATCATATGTTATTATATAAATTTTAATTTACGAACCAAATCAAAGTTTATTTCGTTGATTTGTCAACCGTTGACAAATGAATAGGCTGAATCCAAATTTCAAAAAAAAAAAGCTGAATTTCTGTTATTTTTAATCCAAAAAAATTGTGATTATTATATCCACCATTATTCCTAACGCTAATATTAACATCATTCAATTAGTTCCTTTTTATATGCATATCATATAAATTTTAGGGATAATTACCTGCATGTCACATCATTTTACTTTATTTATGTGTTATTCATTTATTTTTAGTTAATTACACTATGCATACTCAAAATATTATAAAATCTTGCATACACATACTTAAGTTAAAATTTAGTCAAAATCTATTTGAAAAAAAAAATATTTCGTTAGTAAATTATTAAAATTATATTTTTATCCTTAATAGTACATTTTTTTTCTTCATCAATGTCACATTAAAGCGCAGATCTGTCCTAAAATAAATTCACGTCGCATATGTTTCCTTCCCTTACTACAATCTAAACATCAAAGTTTTAAGATTTTCATTCAAAATATATTTAAATATCCTTAAAATAATATGATGAATGGTTCAGAATTTTTGTAACCTAATTATGATTAGGTTATTGAAAAATTATAATTGCTCATTATAATGAAAATAAGTGAAAGTGTGTGTATGTAAGATTTTATAATGTTTTGAGTGTGCATAACGTAATTAACTAAGAATGGATGGGTAACGTATAAATAAAGCGAAATAGTGTAGCATGTAGGTAATTATCCCTTAATTTAATTCATAAAGTTAAATTTTAAAATACCTAACACTAATCATTATTATAATTTGATTATATAAATTTATTAATGATTTAATCTATAATTTTATCCTGATCAAATAGAAGTTTAATTAGTTGGTTTGATTTTCGGCTGGTAATTTTATTTTGTCAAACCGATTGTTTTGTTTTTTTGTTAATTAAATTGATCAAAAGGCACCATCTAAATTCAAAATTTTAATTATATACGTAAATCTTAGGGATAATTACACACAGTCCTGAATTTAACGCATAATAACGTACAGGTCCACGTTTTTAAAATTATAATACTGGATCTCTGAGTTTTAATAAATTATCAAATGTGTCTTTTTTAATTTTTTAATATTAAATTTTTTTTTAAATTACAATTATACCTCTCATCCTCTCTCTCCCTCCTCCCCGCCTCTCTCTCTCCTCTCGATCCCCACGCACAGGCGACGGCCACACGTCGCGCGACCGCCGGTCCTGTTGGCGGCCGCGCGGCGTTGCCTATGCACAAGGATCAGGAAGAGAGAAAGAGAGAGGCGAGGAGGGGAGAGAGAAGCAGAGGATGTATAATAGTAATTTTAAAAAACATTTAATAATAAAAAAATTAAAGAAAAAACTCATTTGATAATTTATTAAAACTCAGGAACCCGGATGTTATAATTTTAAAAATATAGATCTGTGCGTTATTAAGCATTAAACTCAAGGACCTGAGTGTAATTATCCCTAAATCTTATATTATATATATAATTTGTAATTTCTATTTTTTAAGAATAATAAAAAAAATATTTTTTTCATATTATTCTCAAATTCCCCCTGATGCGAAGTGTCCTCGGCATCAACTCCATCAACGATAACGATTTTAGTTTAAACATATTATGTTAGAGTCTTATCATTCATTTTGATATGTTGTATTTTTTCTTTTTTCTTAACATTTTTATTTTTTCATCACTCTAGTGAGTGAAAGATACTATATTATCTATGGGCTTAGGGAGTATTGGACTTATATATAGGCTTTTAAGAAGAGCAAATATCATTTTTGTGTTTGTGTGCTTTTATTGGGTCATAAACACTTCATTTGGGTCAAAAAAAAATCTTACCATTAGATTAAATAACCTTAGATTCAATGGTTAGGATCAAAGGTTAATGATTATAATTGAATTTAACTCATTTTAAATATTGTCATAGAAAAAACCAAATGTTGTAAAGTAAAGAAATTAGAAGGGGAGACGGATGTTATTTTTGAAGAACTCATTTCAATGGAGAAAGACAGAGAGGGAGAGAGAAAGGAGAGAGAGTTTCTCCCTTCCTCTTTAACCGTCGCCGGCAGCCGCAAGCCACCGCTCGCCATTGACCGCCTGCCGCCACCTGCTGGTCCACCCTCTTGGTGGTCACAGGGACCAACTCAAGAAGGGTTGGGTGGCCCTCCCGCTCAACGCCACTGCCGCCCATCTTCGTGACCTTCGCGAGGCCTTCTCCGGCTATGTGACGTTGACATCTCAGATCAGTGTGACTCCAATTGGTTATCCCGCTCTCCTTCATCTCCGATCATCTCTATGATTTGTCGAACCCCTTTGTAATCAAGTAAATTCGATCATCTTATTATTTCTCTACTTTCCATTAATTGCATCGAACTCTTTGATATAATTGTGGACCTGAATGATATGTTTTAAGATTTATAGACCCTTGTATCCAAGAAAGCAAATCTCAGGGACCTAAGTGAAATTAACCCTAATTTATTTGTTAACATTTTAAACTATAAACATATTTTTTAAAGGAATAATTACACTGAGATCCCTGAGTTTAATACTTAATACACACAGATCCACGTTTTTAAAATTATAACATCGGGTCCCTGTGTTTTAATAAATTATAACATGGGTCTTTTTTATTATTAAAATTTTGTAAAATTACCATTTTTACCCACAGCCTCCGGGGTGTCCGGCTGCCACGCGGCGTGTCCACCGGCGCCCGGGCGGGCAGCCGGCAGCCTCGCTATTCTCCGGTGACCACTGCGTGCGCAGGATTGGGATGAGAGAGAGAGAGTGAGGGGCAGGGGGGAAAACGGTAATTTAAAAAAATAATAATAATAACAACAACAACAATCAAGCCTTAATCCCACTAGCTGGGGTCGGCTACATGAATCCTTTGTTTCCATTGCGCTCTATCAGTTACCAAATTCTTATCTAAGTCTAAGTACCTAAGATCACTCCTTATAGTTTCTTGCCATGTCTTCTTTGGTCTCCCTCTTCCTCTTTGTACATGGGCAAAATCTAATAACTCAAATTTTCTAACTGGAGCTTCAATCGGTCTACGATTTAGATGTTCAAATCATTTAAGCCGATTTTCTCTAAGTTTATCCTCAATTGGTGCAACACCAACTTTCTCTCGAATATACTCATTTCTCATTTTATCCCTTCGTGTATATCCACACATCCACCTTAACGTTCTCATTTCTGTAATATTTATTTTATTTTTATGTTTCCTCTTTGCAAGCCAGTATTCAGCACCATATATCATATCTGGTCTTACTATAGTTTTATAAAATTTTCCCTTGATTCTGGATGAGATTTTTCTATCGCACAACACACCAGAAGCATTTCTCCATTTTACTTATCCTGCTTGAATCTTGCTAATAACGTCATTATCTATTTCGCCATTATTTTGATATAATTGATCCAAGGTATCTAAAGCGCTCACTCTTTTTGACAAGTTGATCACCAATTGTCATATCTCCAATATAAGTATTTCTTTCTTGACTAAATGTGCACTCCATATATTCAGTTTTTGATCTACTGAGATGAAAACCTTTAGATTTTAGAGCATTCCTTCAAAGTTTTAGTTTCGTTTTAGCTCCCTCTTTAGTTTTCTCAATAAGGACAATATCATCTGTAAAGAGCAAACACCAAGAAACTTCATCTTGGATATGTCAAGTCATGACTTTCATAATCAAAGCAAAAAGATACAGACTTAAAGCCGAGCATTGGTGTAATCCAACTGTAATAGGAAAATTCTTAATCAAACCTTCTTGTGACCATATGATAATTTATTAAAATTCAGGAATTTTGATGTTATAATTTAAAATATTTTTTTTTATAATTTAAAATATGAATATGTGCATTATTAAGCATTAAACTTAAGTACCTCAATGAAATTTACTAATTTTCTAATTTGAAGCTTCAACTACGGGACGTCAGGTCTAACGCGGAGATCTATTTTATTTTATTGACAGTGAAAGGCATTTCCTCGTCTCGACGACTCGAAGTCCTGACACGGTGTTCCTGTTATTAATTAAAGTAATCAAATTTTATCTAAATAAATAAATGATTTTATTATCATATATTTATTAAAATAACGTCTTCCAATAATGGGTAATGGGTGGCTTCCTAAATCGAAAAAAAATAATAATAATGGGTGAAGTTTGATTGAAGTCTATTAAAATTTGTTTAATTTAAAATTAATTTTTAAGTTAAATTTAGTATAATTATAAATCATATTGTTTTATGAAATATATTAAAATATAATATAATATTATAATTATAAAATTTATATGCATATTTATAAGGTCACCACTTTAATATAAATTATTAAAAGAATATTGGGATAATTACCTACATGCCACACTATTTTGCTTTATTTATGCGTTACTCATCCATTCTTAGTTAATTATGCTATGCACACTCAAAATATTATAAACTCTTACATACACATACTTTCACTTATTTTCATTATAATGAGCAATTATAATTTTTCAATGACCTAACTATAGTTAGGTTACAAAAAATCTGAACCGTTCATCATATTATTTTAAAGATATTTAAATATATTTTGAGTAAAAAGCTTAAAACTTTGATGTTTAGGTTGTGGTAAGGGAACGAAATATCCGCGACGTGAATTGATTTTAGGACCAGATCAGCGCTTTAGTGTGACATCGAGGAAGAAAAGAAATATGTACTATTAAGAGTAAAAATATAATTTTAATAATTTACTAATAAAATATTTTTTTTCAAATACATTTTGACTAAATTTTAACTTAAGTGTGTATATGTAAGATTTTATAATATTTTGAGTATGCATAGCATAATTAATTAAGAATGAATGAGTAACGCATAATAAAGTGAAATGTTGTGGCATGCAGGTAATTTATAGATAAAACTTTATCAAATATATATTTTTAAAAATTCTAAATATATATTTTTATATATATTGACTTGATTTTAATATTTGTTTTAAAAAGATAACTTTGAGCCAGAAAATAATAAAATTGATTTCAAATATAGCAAAATGTGAGCGAGTTCAAGTATATTTTAATTTTCACATCAAATTCTAACTCTAATTTCTAGTTTGACCACTTTCAAAAAAAAAATTTAGCTTCACTATTGCTTCACCATTCAAATTTTATATTTAATTTATTTTGTGATACTTATACTTATTAATTTCGATTTAATTTATTTTCATTATCACATAACTCACAGAGTCTTATCTAAATTGTTCACAAAGTCTTATCTAAATTGAGTCGCTTTATTGCTGTAAAATTAATATATTTGTATATTATTTTAGGGAGATTTACATACAGAACATTAAATTCTTTGCAAATTACGCATTTCACCATCTTTTAGTAAATATTACACAAATCACATTCTTTTTATATTTCTATTGTTACAATAGAAATGTAAACCCATAAGCAGAGTGTGATATGTGTAATATTTACTAAAAGATAGTGAAATACGTAATTTGTAAAGAATTTAGTGTTCTGTATGTAAATCTCCCATTATTTTAAATTAGAGAATTTAATTAATTAATTTTAAAATTAGAATGATTTTAATATATATAGATTTAAGATAAAGGAACTTAATTGCTATTAACAAATCTTTTATTATTTGCAGTTAATTTTCTGGTTTGTGAAATTCAGAATTTCGTCTGCGTATTTTAATGGTCAAAATTGTGTAATTGGAAATCTTCAAGACAGTTGAGCAGTTATCAACGGCAGTCAAAAGGCTGTTAATTTCACTCAAAAGATCAAAATTTGCTTGAAAATTAAATCAAATTTTAAATTAAATTAAGCTAAATTTCATTTAAATGAGCTATTTTTATTACTCAAAATTTTTATTAATTCAATTTTAAACTGACATAAAATCAAATTGAAATGATTCAAAATTGAATCAATTTAAAAAATAAAAAATATTATATATACATATAATTAGATTTGGTATGTTAATTTTTTACAATAGTCTGATAAAAGATTTCATTATTTTTTTTAACTTTTATTCAAATTATATTTATTATAAATTAATTTATTTTATTATTATTTTTAATTATCGATAAAGACGAATGGCCATAATTTAGATTGATTGAATGAATAAACATGTTTATATATAAGATTTAGCTGAAAGATTGAAAACTAATCAAAAGTTGGATCGACATTGGCCCGGATCGAGCTTGAATCAATAGCGAATAAGCCAAATTTAATTCGAATCGAGATTGGATCAAGTTGTTCCCTTTTATTTTTTGAATTGAATTGAGATCGAATAAAAAAAATTTTAATTTAATCTTAAGCTGAGATCATATTGGCAAGAGATTGGATCGTTAACGGTCCTAACTAGCCACAGCAATTTGAACACCTTCGAACAGAATTGATTAAGAAAAAGAAAATACTACTCAAGCCTATCTATACTTTTTTCGATCTTTTAGCTAAAATCTAGTGTACTCAAGCCTATCCCTCCAAGGCTCGAATAAATTGTGTTCAATTCATATGAGTTCCATATCGGTTTATGTAGAGTAAAAGCTATTTGATTGTTTATGTAGAGTAAACGCTATTTAATAATGAGTTGATTGCTTTTAAATTACAAATAGTATCAATTATAAATAAAGATTTTGAAAAATTATATTTGCATATTAATCATATTTTAAGATTTATTTGTGCATATATTCTTCTATAAATATTTAATATTACAATATCGATACTCCGTTAATATTACTATAGCTGAGGTATGGTTAACCTAACTCAAATACTTATAATAGTAGCTAGCAGCATGATTACAGGTCATGACTAACCAACAATAATGACCAATATATTTGAGCGGACGGTGGCTGGATTACGGTATAGGATCCCAAATGAGCTCTCATAAAATATTTGATGCATATTCTGTTTATTCTTAATAGATATTAATTTGAGTTGACTTATATATAATATTTAAAATTAAAGGAAAGTGCCAACATAAATAAAATTTGAAGGGCAAAAATATATAAATAAAATCATATAAGGTGGTATCTATATGATTTTTTGAAAAAAGAAAATGATCATCTTGCGATTCATATAGTTAAAAAAATAGTCAGTTATCAAAAAAATATAATTTTTTCAATAAAAAAAGATCGTCTTGTGATTTTTATAGTTAAAAAATATAGTCAGTTATCATACAGATAAAAATTACAATTATTTTTAAATTATATGTATTAGTAAACTTTATAATTGATCAAATTGAATTTTGTATTTGTAAAAACTAAAAGCATAAATATCATACACATTCGTAATTATATCAAATTATTTTATAATTTTTAAAAAGTAATATTTAAGTCTTTAAAATTTTGTTAAAATTTTTAAACTGTTTAATAATTAATCCCCAATTTAAATATTTCATACAAATCTTTTTAAATTAATTTTGTCAAGAGTTGTCGTTATTTGACTGCAAAATGAGTTTTTAATATTTTTATTATAAAATTTACTAAAAGCCCTACAAGAGAGAGAAATGGAGAGCGGAAAAAAGACAAAATGATTTTTTAAGAGCCCAAAAAATTTTTTTTTTAATTACGTAATTATATGATATTATTAATAAATATTTAATTAATCAACAATAAAAAGAAATAAATAAATATTGAATTAAAATTTTGTTTCACATAATATTAATCCTATGTCCTGCTCATCGCCCACTATAAATTCGCCATCCATGTTCCCCCGAGCTTCTTCACCAGCTACGATTAGCCAAATAATTCACATCCAATGGAGCAGCTCCGCCTACCAACTCCCTCCCTCGCGCTTCTCCTCGCGGCAGTGGCCGTCGCCGCCACCGCCACGGCCGCGCAACCCGTCTACGAAGTCGTCAACAACGCCCAGGGTACCGCCGGCGGCAACCGCTTCGAGGAGTCCATCGGCCCCGACTACACCAAGCAAGTCCTAGCCGAGGCCGCCTCCTTCATCTGGTCCACCTTCGCCCAAAGCGCCGCCGGCGACAGGAAAAACGTCGACCACGTCACCGTCATCATCGAAAGCATGGGCGGCGTCGCCTACACCAGCAACAACGAGATCCACTTCAGCGCGGAGTACATCGAAAACTTCTCCGGCGACGTCAAGCAGGAGTTCACCGGGGTGCTGTACCACGAGTCCACGCACGTGTGGCAGTGGTCCGGCCAAGGCCAGGCGCCGTCGGGGCTCATCGAGGGGATCGCCGACTACGTGCGGCTCACTGCTGGGTACGAGCCGGCGGACGGCCACTGGGTGAAGCCGGGCGAAGGTTCCCGGTGGGACCAAGGGTACGACGTTACGGCGAGGTTTCTTGTGTACCTCGACGGACTGCGGCGAGGGTTCGTGGCGGAGCTCAACCGGAAGATGAAGGATGGGTACAGCGACGACTTCTTCAAGGAGCTGCTGGGGAAGCCCGTTGACCAGCTGTTCACCGAATATAAGCAGGCTTACGGCCACTGATTGTCTAACAGTTAATCCATTATATATGAAATGAAATAAATTAGGGGCATTTACATACATACCCCTTAAATTATCTTAAATTACATATTAAATTTTCTATTTTTTAATTTTACAACTTAACCCTCTAAATCATCCAAAAACAAAAACTAGTAGAATACATATATTTGCAAATATATTTATAATATTTGTATATATATATTATTGGTAATAAACATTCAAATAATTATAAATCAGCAAAAAATATATTTTGAAAATCTTGAGAAAGACCTAAATATGTTATTTTTGGATGATTTAGGGGGTTAAGTTGTAAAATTAAAAAATAAAAAATTTAATATGTAATTCAAGATGATTTAAAGGGTATGTATGTAATTTTCTCAATAAATTATGAGTTTGATCTCCAATATCTGCCTCCGAGGAGAAAAAAAATTACAACTAGTTCTTTAAATTTAAATTTAACATAACAACTCATAATTATAAGATTCTAAATTATTGATATGAGATCCTTGATTTTTGTCATAATAGTAAAATGAGTATTTTTTTTTCAAATTTTTATTATTAAATTCTTTAAAATTACTAAATTATCTCTCTTCTCTCCACCTTCTCTCTTTCTCGCTAGCTCCCTCTCTAGCTAGGGAGTCACCGACTGCTGGCAAAGGAGGCGAAGTGAGCGCTCGTTGGCAAATCTCCCCCTCTTTCTCTCTTCTTCTTTTTAGTTGATCTCTCTCGCACAATCGGAGCAATTTTTTATAATCGGAGCAATTTACAATCGGAGCAATTTCACTGATGGAAGGGGCGAACAAGCCACCTTTTGCGGGAAGGTGGTGAGCGGTTGCGTGATTATGTGAAAAATACTATGGATCAGGCAATATATAGATATTTTTTACATAATCAGTTTTGTTTCACAAAAAAAAAATTAATTTTCAAATTAAAAATAAGTAAAGATTTAAGGGTAATTTTGTGTTAGAGGTAGGGCAATTTGTAGATTACATTGTTACTAAGACTTAAATTATTTTTTAATTTCTACTATTTTTTGATGCGATAACATTAATTTTTGTGCTTCTCTTACCAACTAATAAGAATACTGACCTATCTTCTCAGAGAAAACTAGAGAGCGGAGACAGAAGCAGACGCGACACTAGTGAGAATGATTCAAATTCAACCTTAAGTAAATATGACTTAAATTCGATTTGTCTTAATTTGATTCACATTCAAGATATTTATGCTGACTTTAAGCTGGCTCCCGCCCTAATTGACTAACTCAAATTCTCCAAAAAAAATTAAAGAAATATAAATATGATAAATTGCATATAATTCTTAAGATTGAAGAGAGACTACAAATTAAACCTAACCCATAAAATTTACAATACAAATATGTCAAATACTATAGTCACAAGTAAATAAGTCTACAAAATTGTTTCACTTTCTTTTGTGATTTTTTTGACAAAAAATCATCAATATTTTACAAAATAATTATGAAATTACTTTAAAATAATATTTTAAAGACAAAAATATACCTAAAACTTCTTTTTCAATATGCACCCAACCTCAATTTATCCACATATATATATATATATATATATATGAAATTTTAAAATAAAAAAATTTAAACTACATTATTCTTTGTATTAAAATTTAAAATCTAATCTATCAAAATTAAAATTTAAGATTTATTTTTCTGAAATAAAAGTTTAAACTTTAATATCTTACATTTTTTAAATCTAAAAGTTCTAAATTTTAAAATTTTAAATTAAAAAATAAATTATTACCCTTTAAAATAAAATTTTTTAGAATATGATTTTCCTACTTGTCCCATTCTCTTTCTCCATTTTAAACATTTATAAATTAAAAATCAAAATATATTAAAAATTATAAATTTTCCTTGAAAAAAATATTTAATTATTAAACTTTATTTTAAAATTTAAAATTTTTAAAAGTTTTACAATACAATTCTTAAATATAATATCTCTACTTATCTCATTCTGCATTTGCTTTCTAAAAATTTATAAATTTAAAATTAAAATATTTAAAATTTTAATTTTTATGTAAAATATATAAAAACTAAATTTACAATTTAAATTTAAATTTTTGTTTTATTTTATCAATTTAAGTTCCTCTCTCATCCTCCCACGGAGAGAGAGAAGGAGAAAGAATTGGGGAAGGCTGCTAAAAAAATTAGAAGTTTTTAGAAATTAACAAAATTTATAATCTCGCTTTAATTTCAGGACCCAAATATAATTTATCTTTAAAGCTCTTTTTAACACGAAAATCAAAATTAAGATAAAAATAGCACCACATTAAAAAAACAATAATAATAATAAATATTTTTTTAATTATTTTAAACGAATTCAAATATAAAAATACATTATTCTATTTCACATATTTAATACCTTTTAATAAAAATATTAATTTTATTTTATATATTAGACTAAAATACTTAAATTGAATATTTTGATGTAAAATGTGAAATAAAATTAATATTTTTATTAAAAATTATTGAGTATGTGAAATAAAATAATATTTTTTTATCTTAAAATTTATATAAAATAATTAAAAAATATATTTATTATTATTATTATTACTTTTCAAATTAGTATTATTTTAGTTTTGATTTTAATCCTCGTGTTAAACATGACCTAAAAGTAAGTAAACTCGTCTAATTTTACAATAAGGTCAACCTCGGCTAGTGGTCAATCTTGGCTCCTCAAGGCTCAAGCTGGATTGGAGTCAACTTTCCCTGAACTCAGCATTTTTTTTTTCAAACTTTGTGGCTCATGTACAGGAGAACAACAAATGCTTGCCCCCACAAAATTTTAAATAATTGAATCAACAAAATAAATAATTTTATTATTGTGATCTTACTTTTTTTAAAAATATTATTAATTTTTAAATCTTTAAAAATATTATATTTTGTTGGTTGGACCAATTTGATAATTGACTTGAACGGTTCATTGGTTGAATCATAAATTGGACAATAGGTCAATTCTTAGTCGAGTCAAATTTTTACAATATTGCATTTTTTGCCTCCTCCTAATTTACAAGCCGTGGGTAACGAATGCCTTGTCATTGATATAATGACAACGCCCCTTTCTTGAGGGCAGGCTCGAAGATACATATCCTTAAATGCGAAGTTTTTATATAAGATCTAACTATATGGTTAATAAAATAATAATAATTTAAAAATCGCATAAGTTTTAGTCAAATTACAATCAAATAGATATTTTTGAATCAAACTATTAGCAAATTGATATAACACTACTTGTTATCAAATCGATTTGAATATGATTTGACTCAGCTTGAATATAAGGAGCGTAAAATTTTTTACACCTTAAATTGTCGTATCTAATTAAGTCTCACATTATGTGGGTGAAAAAACAATTCATTTTCTTAACATAATAATGTGTAAAATACTCGAAAGTCAAAATGTGCTTAAAACTTATTTGTATTTTAATTGGTTTGAACTCGAGTAAAGAGGAGTTCCTAGTCTATACATGCACAATAATAACTTTTAGATATCGATGCACTTTTTTGGGAACAAAACCATAAGATTACGGTCAAAGCGAACAAAACAATGACATTTAAGGATCGGGCTGTGACACAATAGTATTGGCAATAACTTCTCACAGTATGATGTAGTTCAAAAATAAATTAGGACGAAGCGGGTGGGTATGTGATGCCTTTAGCCGAAGAGAGCAAGAAGATAATTTCTTCCTACAAGGAGAGTGTTCCTCCTGACCGCCTTTTAGGGTTGGTGGAAGAAACCGAGAATGAATAGTCTCATATCATAAATTGGAGATGAGCTCTTGCTTTATATATAACTTAGTGTACATAGTTGTATGGAGTTGCAAATTAGATAGAGGCTAACATTATACACAGCTACTTATATAGTCATAGCTCGGCCCTATCGATGTGCTGTCAACTTTAACTCATCCTAAGGCACCATGACATGTTAGCATGAGACCTTTTATATGTAGCCCATCAGCTCCACTACTATCTTGTGAGATCGATAACTACTTTTTAGTATTATTCTACAATTTTGTCAAGAGTTTTCCTCTACATTATTCATTCTAGATGCTTGTTAAAAGTTCCTCCCCCTTTAGCATCCTAGAAGACTCAAGCTTTTGATGACCTACAAAGTAGGTCATTTTAGCTTTCTTTCTAACCTTTCGGGACCTGGTCTTTATAGGCCACTCACTGCCCTCTTGGAGCCAACTCAATACAAGTCATCAACTTCCACCTAATTCAACATTTAATACATCATACTGTAGGAGGTTAGCTTTGATATAATTATTTTACTAATATTGTCATATTACTATCCACTTTGTCATAACCTGTGTTGAGCCTCGTGATTTTGTTCCTCAAAATGTGCTTCGATATTAATACAAGACCTTACATATATAATTCGGTAAAATGCCCTTTCATTTGATGTATGCCAAGATATTTTTGTTCCTTTATCATTTTAGAGCTATGCCAAGATTTTTTCCCCCTTTCATTATAGAAGCATGTCAAGAGCCTCTTTGCTTCATACCCTCTTTGGATAAATTCGTTAGAAGCTATTCTTTGAACTCTTTGAATTGCATCATTGTGGACCAATTCTCGCCTATGAGATTCCTCTAGTATTAGTGCCTCTAATATTCCCACGCTCATGAGTATATCTAGCCTTTATGATGTAGAAGGCTATCTGCACATTGATATTAATCAAATTAAATAATTATTTTTTCTAAATAACATAATATAATATCAAAACAATATTGGATCAGATGCCCCCTAAATTTACATGGATTGACTCGAAAGAGCTATAAAACCTAATTCCCTTGAGGAAGATCAAAAGGCATTATATTATCATCTAGATGTTTGGCTCATGAGATGTTCTCTTTATTATCTGGTTATGGCTGAGCAATTTTTTTTAATGTTAATGTATGATGAAGTGGATAAAAGATGAGTGACTTTCGTCTACTATTACGAATAAAAATAATGAATGAGTGTTACGAAGATTGTCTCTAGAGTGTCGTTGTAATATTGTTGATGCAAAAAATACACCACAATAGAGAGAAATGAGACTATAATTTTTACGTGAAAACCCGAGTGTCCGGGGGAAATCCACGACGCCATCCAGGCGATTTGAATCCACTAATCGAATCTCCTCTTACAAAGCTTGATCTCTAAATGGAGAATACCGATATGAGTACAAGAGGGATAGAAAAGAGAGGGGCAGCTCAGGCCCGAGCAGAGAGGAGAGATAGAGAGGAAGGATAGGTTCATTAGGAGAGGGCAATCCCCCCTTATTTATAGCTTTGGAGAGGATGCGGAGCATAAAGTAGGTATTAGTCTGCCATATACTGACACACTACTCTGCAAATGGACGATTAGTGGAGTGGGCTCGCCATGCTGTCTTAAATGCCTGGGGTTGACACAGCAGTACGGCTGAGTACGATCTTTGTGCATATTTCTTTTGAGCTTAGCTGGTGAGCTGCAGTGTTCAGCAAACGGGCTGTTGTTGTAGCAGCTATTCGGCGAAGAGGCTGCTGTTGAGGGCTAATATTTACGGCAAGGGTATTAGAGAAAGTGTCTAACAAAAATAAAAGATATTATCTGTTTAGTTAAACTGGACCTTTTGAGCAGCAAAATGATACGAACCAACAGCTGCCATACAGAAATTATTAATAGCTTTCTGCACTGAAATCAGCATACTGGATTGAATGTTGAGTTCAGTGCATTGTCAAAACTTTAATGGTGCTTAACATAAGAGAGAATCATCCAGGGAGATGTTGCGTAAAATAAACACCCATATTTTAGCTTCAGAGCTTCAATACTGAAGTACCCAGAATTGCTTTGGTGCACAGTTTTCTTTTCTTCAATTCTACAATATTCCGCTCTATTGATGTATACGAGTTTGAAATTTTCAGAACGTCAAATAAAACTAACTGTTAACACGTGGTTCCTGCGGCTGCATCTTGGTACCGAACGGCGTGGCGCCTGACGGGTCGATGTACTTGATTGATTGATTTGACTGACTCAGCTTCCAGTTTTTGCAGACTATTGACTCAGGTACAAAACTCGGGCACGAGGAATTTCAACCCACGACGTTCTATGGGTCCATGCCCTCGTAACCGGGACCCGAGGGTACGAAGGTTTAATGCCTGTGTCGACAATCAGTTTCACACGTCTAACTCCGCTCGATCTCCTTACAGACGCTCTTCCCAGGAAAGTACCAAGCATAAAAATGAAAGGGTGTCATCCCTCCTCGTAACAGGCTGCGGAACTTCTCAGTGACAGGCGAACGACGCTCGGAAAAGCTCACCCATCACGCTTAAGTCTCCGGGAACCAGGTGGAGCTACGCTTGTCAACGTATAAAAACCATTGAACAGTCCCAGCTAAGACAAACGGACACAGAGAGAGAAAAACAAGAAACAACAAGGAAGGGCAGAGGGATTCAGGCTCAAGGATTCCTAGCTCTCTCATTCATTTGTAAAAAAGCCCCAACCGAGGAGCTGCCTCTCCTTCTCCTTCTTCTTCTTTTCCATAAAACAAAGCGTTGTATAAACCCTGTTTGAGGGTTATTTCTCCCACTTAGTGAAATTCCTTCGCTGACGGACCGGTGGACGTAAGGAATTCCCTCCCTGAACCACCTTAAATCTTTGTGTGTTTTCCTGGATGCTGGAAACTGGTTCTCCTCTTGAGCCTCCGTGAAACAGGCTCACCCCTTTTGCGCGCCGCCGTCTCCCGGAACTCTCTTTCTCTCTTTGGTGTTCCCTGGACCTCCACATCCTACGTCAACACTAACATTAAAACGAAATTGGACTAGTTAAATTGGCCCGACCGATGAACTTGATGAGCCGGCCGAACTGATTTAATTGTGAATGAGTTTATATAGTTGTGGCTTAATTTGTGTAAAGTTCATTGTTTGGTTGTTAGCATGTCATTTATTAGCGTATAAACTATTGTTTAAATGTTTGTTATTCTATTTTTAAAGTGCCTTTTACATTTTAGGGATTTTTATTGTGATATATTATAAATATTCGTGACATAATTATGCACTCATCTGGTTAGTTGAACCGATTAGATTGATTAGATCGATCATATCATGAACAAGTTACTTGGTCGTAATTTAGGCTCTAAAGTTTAGTTATTAAAAAAATCTCGAGAAATTTACATCTCAAAAAAAACTTTTCTACAGGCGACATCCTCCAACTCAAATATTTATAGGTAGCATCCCCTAAATTCAATAGTTACAAACGACACTTCTTATTTTTGCCAGTAAAAATAGAGAGTGCCGTCTAAAAATATTGAACTTAAGGGGTGCTACCTTGCAAAAAAAAAACTTCTTTCGAGGTAACAAATGTAAATTACCCTAAAATCTTTTATTCTAGCGCTGCGTAATATACCTTGCTCTATCCAGCCCCTAACCAAATTGGAGTTATACGAAATTGTCTTGATTTAAAATAATTGGTAATTTGACAGTAGGGCTGTTACCGATCCGAAATCGAATTCATCATATTTCGATCGACTCGAGCTCGATTGGGTTTGATTTCAAGCCGATTTCAATTCATTTTCGTGCCGGCTCAAAAATGAATCAAATCTCATGTTTTTTTAGCCGATCTCGAGCCGGGTAAACTCAACTTGATCCGGGTCGAGATCAGCTCAGTTTATAATATATATATTATATACATATATTATATATATCTATTATAATATAAAATATATTTTAATTTGAGCTAATTTCGAGCTGGATCGAGCTGAGCCTACCTCGGCTCAAAATCGGCTTGAAATTATTACCGAGCCGAACTTTAGGCTTGTTAGTCGGCTCATTTAGATTAACTTAATTTCAATTCGATCTAAAATTGATTTAATTTTTGATCAATTTTCGATCTTCCATCCATTTTAACACCCTTATTTGACAGAGATATGCAATTGAAAGAGGCTATAGACTGTAGGTATCTTAATAAAAGAATCCTAACATTAGATCTATTGTAAAGAGTTTCAAAACTATTGTAAAGAGTTTCAAAACTATAAGGGTCTGTAAGAAATTATCATAATTTATTTATTTTAATACCAGCAATATAAAATTTATTAGCACTAATCGTGCAACAAACTTGGGCATTTGTCGTGAAAAACAATATTTTTTTTTTGGCCCAATCCTTGAGCATCTATCACATGAAAATTATATTTTACAGGTGTGTGCTAAGATCAACCTGATTCGCTTTTAATGAGATGGACATGCTGTGAAACCGTTGTCCGTCGAAGCGGCAAAATTATTGAGTCCGGTGTCATCCGTCCGCTAACTAATGTTGCCACACCGCGCAAACAAGCCGGCTTTATCTCACACAAAACATAGTGAAAGATGTTCAGATCAGAAGGACCATCCGATAGACATGATCGGATGAATCGGACTAGTCACATTTACAGACGATCCAGTATATATTCTATCAAAAAAATAGATATCCAAGTAAATATTCATCTAAAAAAGTAGGTATAAATTGAGAGTACATAGGTATCACATTACCTATATTCTATCTAATTAATATCTACTTGATCTCAAACTATGTTTATTTTGTTCCTTTGGAATGGACCGTTTGGTCAGGCAGACCAGACAGTCTGATTTTCAACTAGACCATCTAATCTCTCATGATCAAATGGCTTGTTGGAAAGATAAGATGGTTTAGGGTTTGTCAGTGACTTAACATCATTCATAGTACTTTTTGCACAATAGGGTCCTTTCATTTATCATGATGTGATGTGATTGACGAGTAAACTATTGATGTAATTTGCTTGCCACATTTAAAAGTTGAAAGTTGAGACAACTGAGTTTTACATTTAAAATTCATGTGAGAGATAAGTATGATACTTGTTAATCTTGAAATTTGTGCATCAATTTAAATTGTATACAAGTCTCTAATACAAAGTTAAATTAAAACAATTTAACAGATAAAAATTGAAAACTGAACATCATCTGATAATCTATGGCCAAAAAGGATGGAGAGTGATTATCAAGTGCTGTCCCAAGAGAAAAAAAAACACTAGAACAAAGAATAACTCCTAACAAGCTTTAGGCTGGGTACTGAGGGGTGAGTAGGGTACAAGAATGGATCGTATTACATCGAAAAGAGATGCGAGTCCTTAAGTTCTATAAGTAAATAGTGTGATGCTAAATTGTAGAAATCTTTTTTAGAGTAAAATTGTGAAGCTAATGATAAGAAATTTTATAATTAAGTTTGCTTGAAATAGAGTAGTATTAGTATGAGAATTACTCAAATCACGTAATTTCTTAAAGTTAAAGCAGACAATACCTCAGACTCACTCCTTTGCACGATCTCAGTCACCAATCCATCTTAAGTCAATAGCTCATTCTCGCTTGATGGTATCGATCAAATGCGAATGATGTTTACTTTCACGGTGCTCATTCACGAGTCCGTTGGCCTTAACTGTTCAATTTTCACTCAGCTGAGCAAAACAAGTCTTCCAAGATGGTTGCCACATGTTATCCAGCTCCATAAACCTCTCTTTTATGTCTCACGGAGTGAAGCATCATACTGGTTGAAGTAGTTCGATTCTAAATAAAAAAATAGAGCTTAAATGGCTACGCGTCGCGATTTTCCTTTCGATTCTGATATTTCTACATAAAATTTCTTTCTTCATCTCACACCATTTGTTTCTCCTCAATATCATGATTTCTTTTATCAAAAAAAAAAGAGAGAAATCTTCTAATAACGAGAAAAATGTTACATTTGTAGGTCAGGACAGTCCTATTAACTGATGAAATCATACCTCAATATCACATAATTGACAGTGTATTAGATGTTTGATAAGGTTGATAACGAGTCGAGTTTGAGCAAATTAGCATAAACTCAAATTCATACTTTTCAAGTTTGATTCGAGTATTGTAGTACTTATTAATCTATTTGAGTTCAAGCTATTTTTCAAGTTGAATCAACTTTAATTTTTGAACCTATTTTTAATTTAAATATTAATGTTACATAAATGTGTATTAAATAGAATTCTTTCGTTAAATTTATATTTTTTTTATATTTACAGATTAATTTCTTCAATATATACCATATATAATATATTTAAATACATAAAATATCTTAAATATATATACTTATATTAAAAGGCTTAAATTACTTAGATGTTATTATCTAGATATCAAATTAATTTTTAGTTGAATAAATTTCATTTGAAATGAGTTAATTTTGAGTCATTAAAAAACTAAATTTAATTTGAATCGAATAAAATATGGAAAAAAAATTATCGAAATTCATTGGTGGACTGAATGATTCAAGTGAGAGAGCTCAAGCTGATCGGTAATTTGGTATAACTCTTCCATCTTACTCTACTTTCGATAAAATTATGAGCTATAAATATAACTCCCGGCTCGACTCAATAAATTCAACTCGAGATTAATTCAAACTAAATATCAATTCAAATATCAGGCGATTATTGATCTTTAGGCCAAACTCTCACATATCTAGCTAGAATAGATAAGTTGGGGCATGTTTGTTTAGCCAGATTAAAAGTAAAAACAACGATAACTTTCTAGCATGGAATAACCTAATGGGAAATTTGCAAAATATTAAGTGCAGGATTTGTTAATTAATAGAGCGAAATAAAAACAAAAGATTTATGTAGCTGACCCATCAAGTAGGATTAAGGTTGGTTGGTTGGTTGTTGTTATTATTGTTTAGTACAGACATCGCAAAAATGTATTATGATATCAAGATTATGCGCAAAAGTTTTATAATTTGGCAAGGAGGTCCTCACCTATGTCGAGTTTGATGCCTTTTACAGTCAGATAGTAAAAGATCCGAGTGGTCGTTACAATAAATGAGTTTGTCATTGTCTTGTCATTTAACATTTATAATTAAACATTAGTCTGTTTGTTTGTAAAGTTAAATTTAACAATGTTAAAATTAAACTTGGATAGAGATATTTTTTATTGAAAATTATGAATAATGTGAAATAAAGTTAATTATTATATTGGGATACGTGAGAAATGTGATATAAAGTTAGTTATTAGACTTCAAAAAAGAAATTAGACGATTGGACCATTCATTGATAGATTACACACACCAAACATAGAAAATCATACGAAGCGATTGAATGGTGATTCGACATCTGATGCTGCATCAACTAGGGGTGGCAATATATGACCCGACCCGTGAACCCGACCCGAACCTGACCCGCAAATTTCGGGTATGGGTTATGAATTTTGACCCATTTATTAAACGGGTCGGGTTCGGGTTGGGCATAATCGGGTCGGGTAGGGTTCGGGTTGGACATTTATCAAAAAATACTCTATAAGTGGGTCGGGTTGACCTGCCAACCTGACCCATTTATTAATCGGGTCGGGTTCGGGTCATGAATTTTAACCCATTTAATAAATGGGTCGGGTTCGGGTTGGGTTGGATTCGGGTTCGACCCGAACCCGACCCGCCGACCCATTTTGCCACCCCTAGCATCAACTGCGTGGCTTATGAAGATCCTCTTTATATATATAATTTGTAACTTTTATATCAACTATACGATATTGTAGAGCTTGAGAATGTGAGTATGCGTCTTTTGTAATCTCTCCAAGGACCACTGAAAAATAGTAAAAATTTTCTCCTAATGGAATCGTGATTTTTCTCGAGTTATAAGTCTTAGTGTTCTTCTCCTTTTAATAATAATAATAATAATATTTAACAATGTAGATTAATTTGATGTTATTATTTGAAAAAACTATTAATTTTGTTAGAAAACGATCAAACATAGAAATACATTAGAACTTTCTCACATGAAAAAAGTGCTTGCATGTCTAGAACTGTTAAAAGGTATCTTTTAACTTTACAAAACATTTTTATTCGGCGAATGTCGACAAAATCGATCCCATTTTAACCTCATATGATGCATTCAAACGCCGAAAATTTATTATTTAAAAGAGTTTGTGCTTATTTAATGTGACAAATGGAAGACTTTGAGCTTAAATGTGTTTAAATGATTTGTATTATTAACCAATCATTAAATTTGTAATTTTTTCTACATCAGCTTTCTTATGTGCACAAAATACCAAAGAATATAATTAACTGAGACCCATCCTGATTCATCGTTATTATTATTAATATCATCATCATCCAACTTACTTCTTATAAAGATATTGTAAATGCTACACGTGTTTTTTTATTCTAATCCACACAGAGTCATCAAGAAAAATACGAAAAGAATACTCCCAAAATAATTATTTTTCTAATTTTTCACGATGTTTTCATATTTTACTTTCTAATTTATATCAACAAAACCAAATTGTTATTTTGTTTGTGTAACAAGTAAGATTACACTTTTTACCTACAACTATTACAATATCAGCACACAAGAACTAAAACAAAAAGGAAGAAACGAAGAAAAAAATGAATCTAATAACAAGTATGTGGCAAGCTTCCCCTCTCCTTCACGGAGAAGCCGATCAAAATTCAAAAACTCGCTCTTCCTAAACTTCCGTCTACCTTCCAGGCTCCCGGAGAAATTATTGAGTGTAGATCGTGCACCAGCTTGGATATTCGGTGCCAAGAGGCATGAGAACACGTCCACAGCACGGCACATAGAAAACGACAGTCATTTGCTTACCGCTCTTCTACTTTCTATTACGTAAATATGTTTTGTACTGCATAAAGGTATTAGCTAATTTGGTTAGGGTGATTCAGAGCATACGTAACAGAAATATCTTGTCGCGTTGCTCTATATAGCAGTAAAAAATGGTGAAGAAATGACGTTCGTTCCCTTATTTGTTGCATACTTGGGCCGCCTACCATAAATCTATGCACGATTGGGCTCCGAATATTGGGACTAGTTTTCGATCCTAACTCGATAATTTCTCCTACCTAGTACCTCCCAAACTGCTTCTTGAATGCTAAACCTCGGCGCATTTCATCGGCGCAAAGCCCAGCCGCGACTGCTTCGTGTCGTAAAGTATGTGAAAGTTCTGCTGCTGGTAGTTCCCGATGATCGACAGAGATGACCGTGGTGTGCCGAGGATCGCCAGGCACATGATCCCTTCTGGTTCGAGGCGGATGAAGTAGTTTTCCACCGGAAAATCCCACACCTCGCCGTCGGCGAACACGATGGATAGTTCCGGCACCTGAACCTTTTCAACTCCTGATACATTGTAGCAAGGGCTCAACACAGGAAATTCGTCGAACACATGGTAGGTTACCTTCTTCTCAATCGCCTCCTTGATGATCCGGTATGCCGGATCGGAGAAATAGCTCAGGGTCGTGCCGGAGTCGATGATTGTTCCTCCGGTGCCGTTCTCGGAGACAACCCAAGTTTCCGGCGGGATGTCGAGCATCTCCCCAGCGATTTTCACACCCTTGATTTGAAGATAGTAGAAGGTCTCCGCTGGGTTCTCCTTGCCGGTGGCAAAAGAGGTGAATTTGAGATTTGGGTCTGCAAGAAGTGCCGGATCTTCGCCGAAGATGAGCTTGCTGTTGACGCTGAGGTCGCTGTTGCGTTCGACAAGGCAGTAGGAGAAGGCATGGCCGTAGAGAGAGCGGAGTTGGGAGGCGAAGGAGAGCGGACCTCGGCCGAGGCCGAGCAGGCCGGCGGCGCCATGGAAGAGACCCCGGTTCCAATGGCCGCAGCCAAAGATGACGCCTTCGACCTTCCGGCTGATTGCAGCTCCCCCGGCGGTGAGGTTAACGGTGAAGGTCTCGGTGGCGAGATCCCCCGTTGTGTTGGAATGGTCACCGTACCAGTAGAAGTAGGGGCAGAACGCCTGGTCGTTGCCGGTTTTGGAGGGGCAGGCGGCGGAGTTTTCCGGATGGGAGACGAGGCCGCAGCGGGGGTCAGCGCAGCCGATGTTGCTGTAAGAGGAGGAAGCAGAGGGGTCGTAGAGGGGGCCGTGCTGCTCGAAGCAGGCGTGGCAGGGGAGGCACTGGACCCAGTTGAGGTCGCTTCCGGTGTCGAGAATCAGAGAGAAATGCCGCGGCGGGGTGCCGATGAAGACGTCGATGAAGTACTCGCCGGAGCCTAAAGCCACGCCGGACTCCACCGTTGCCGACAGCCTCCCCGAAAACGCCGGCGCCGGCGCCGGCGCGGCCGATTGGAACCGGAGATCCTCTACTTTCGCCGCGGCGGCTAAGGTGGAGAGAGGGCTCTGGTTCTTCTTCTCTGTGATCCGTCGATATAAAGTCTGGATTCGGAGAGAATCCTTCTGCGTTGAGTCGAAAAGGGCTTCGTTTCTGGTCTTCTCTGCCGACGGGGGATGCTTCTTTAGATGCAATTTCATCGACGGCGCGTACTCCGGCGGGCCCCCATCAGCTGCCAAACGGTGGTGGCTGCCGCAGCCGGAGTCAGCAGTGGCGGCGGCGTTGAATGTTAGCGGGGCGGGGAATATGATGCCGGCAAGACGGGAGTTTCCGGAGAAGTTGAAGCTGAAAGCGTCGACCGCCGGAAAGCTGAGGGTGGAGCCTAAGATGAGAACCCAGATGAGAAATCGGCAGGGAGAAGCCATTTCTCAGAATCCTTACGGCATCAAGGAGATGTAATCATGTAAAAGAGAGATCTGGTAGAAATGGAGCAGGAAAATTTATAAAAATAGTAGAAAAGAGGTGGCGTTCGGCGTGGGAATTCTTCAGAGCTCCACTTCTGTAGACCAGAGAGAGAGAGAGATAGAGAGAGAGACGGAGGAGAATGCACAGTAGAGAAGAAAACGCGGCAGTGGTCTGAGGGTGGGGATGAAGAAAGGGGTAGGGAAGACCAGTTCCATTTCTGAAATTGTAAATAGGTAAATTTTAGATATTTATAAATTGAGATTTAATTCAAAATTACTTTACATTTTCCGGTCTCCCATTATTTATTTATAATTTTAATTTAATTTGTTCAAGAACTCCTATTTTATTGTATTAATAGTAATGCAAAAGATATTTCGATGAACTTAAAATTATTTCAAATTTTTATATCTCAATATAACTTGTAATAAGCTAACATTTGTTATCTTAGTTTTCTTAAATATTAGCAAAAGACCCTCTTTTGCAACTGATTAAAAAAAATTATTTTAGTCATAGTTAAAATTTTAAATTTATTATTAAAAAAAAATTAAAAATTATTTTATATCTTATTCTATATAAATTCTAACCTTAAACAATCACTTCATTTCAAATCTAATATAATTTTTAATATAACTAACTTATTTTATTTCACATCATATAATCTTTTTTAAAAAGTTTCACAAAAATTTTTATTTTTTTTTCTCCAATTAAATAAAGTACAAAAATTCTACTCATGATATATTGAAATTTAAAAGTCACGACATTCTTTTTTCTTAATAATATTAGTGATTTTAGAGGGGAAAAAAAGTAAAAATAGACTTATGAAATATTTTGTTTAATATTATGTTGATATTATATCACATTATTTAGAAAGAATTGCTATGTAATTTGATAACACTTGTAGATAATCCTTTAAAAAATTATAAAACTGTTGGTCAAATAATAATATTTAGATATCACAACATCTAAATAATATAACATAATATCAAAATAATACAAATCAAACGATCTCTTAATTGAGTGTGGGTAAAAATTATAAGAACCTAAATGAATGGACTAATTATGACATGACTTGATTAATAGAATTAAAAATTAAAATAATTAAAATGATGTTATTATTTTTCATGTCTTTGTAATATAAATTATTAAAAATTTATAATTTTTCTTGAGCAAAAAAAAAAAAAAGATAAATTAGCATAAGGGAGAAACTAGAAAGGAGAGCAGGATGACCTTATTGGCTTATTCCTGTGAAGGAGAAGGCCAGGAGGTAGATTTCATAGGTAAATTACTTACAGGTACTAAATATTTAGTAATCATTAATTTTTAATTCAAATGCCCTTTCAAACTATCTTATTTACATATATACCCACACTTTTCGGTATTTACATCTTATATATTTTAAAACGATTGTAAAATATTCTATCTTTTTTTAATTTATTTCTATTGGAAATTATCAAAATATCCTATCCTTTTTTTAAAATTTATTTCTATTGGAACTTATAAAAATATTCTATCCTTTTTTTATTGGAACTGATGAGATCATGGGAAAGGCTGTCTTTATTTTTTTAAAAATTATGATAAAAATAACAATGAATTTTTTTCAAATATTGAGAGTTGAATATTTAAAAAAATATATATAAAACAGTTTTTAGGTGATATATATTTAAATGATTCTTAAAATTATAAATGATTCTTAAAATTATAAGGATTTCTTAAAAAATTATACTTAATAAAATAAAGGAAAGTTATTATCTTTGGATTTAATAAATAGCAATTGATAAGTGAAAACCTATAATTTAATAGAAAGAATGATAAACACCTTGATGTAATCTACATTTTCATATGAAAAATAAAAAAAAGAATAACATCATCTTCATATGATATAAACAACTTGATATATTGTAAATGTCCAATATATTAAAACAAAATGAATGACATTGAGAATCCTGCAAAATAAAATAGTGATGTTATCATTTTCAATTCTTGTTATTTTTATTTTATGAAATGTCATTTAGTTTTATTTTTAGTCATTTATATATTTATCACAATAAACTTAACTATTTTCCTCTAATACATCCTAAAACATTCATTTAAATATAAGATATTTTTTGATATATTCACTCACTTTTTCTCCAATCACCATAAATAAGTATTTGTAGTACCCATAATATTTGCATTTCATAAATATGAGTGGCAATTACATAAAATATAATTCATTATCAATTCACAGGTGTTCTACATGTAAATTTAAAATTTCAGATGATTAATATGTAAATAGTAGATTTTTTGTGATATATATATATATAATTTTCTTTTATTTTTGTGCAATATATAATTTATATAGATAATCATACACATCACATTTTATAGGGTTGATTGCATCTGAGTCTTAAGGTCAATGGGTGTTACAAATTGCTCTTAATGTTTAAAAAATTTAATTTAGGTCATTAAAATTATAAAAGCGCTATAATCTTTGTCTCTTTTTCAAGATTTCACCATTTTTATTAGACTTTATTGATAGAAAATATAAAATTTAATTATTTTTAATTAATTTGAATCGTTTATATATTTTAAAAGATTATTATAGTGTTTTATCTTCATCCTTAATTAAAATTTAATAAAAATTTTAAATTTAATTTCTTTTGTCTCTTATTTTGTCTACCCTAAGCCTCATTTGGTTCGAGGACAGATTTTCGCTCAACATAAATTTCAACTATAAAAATCAACTTTATTTCACATCCAATATAAATACGAATATTAGAATTGAAAGTATTTCACATTTTACGCACTTTCTAATAGTAAAATAAATTTTTCTTTCATTAAACTTAAAAAATAAAATAAATATTTTTTTCATGTCTAAAAAAAAGCTCGAACCAAATTAAAATTTAAAATAAAAAATATTAATATTATTTAAAAAAAATCATATTCTAAAAGGCAAAAAAAGTTAATAAATAAAAATATTTTTATAACATAATAGTAAAAAATTAACAACTATATCTTAATTAGGACCAAGACTACAATGGTTTTGTGACCCAAAGCCCCAATTAAATCGAGATTCTCAAAACATTTGGACCAATTTACTATGCTATTTTGACCTCAGGAGCCATAATGCAATTTATCCTATTTGTATCATCTTATTTACAATATTGGGCACCTATTTTTTTTTTAAGTATTATAGTATGCATACTAAAACTTTTAAAGTACTACGTCTTAGGAACCTTTTTAGTACGTGAGATTTGATATTTAAAAAAATTTGATGCGTAAATTCTAATATTTAAAAAAATATTTGTGAAATATTTAAATATGTCAAAAATGAAGTGTCAAGTTTGTAAAATAATAAATATTAGATTAATTCTATTCATTGTCACAAGAGGAGATTTTGGCACCTAATCCTAAGAAGTGAAAAATTAAATAGCCCAAATTGTAATTTACTGTATATACCTTATAACCTGTTGGGTGATGGAATAATTAGATGCGAGGGAAGGGAAAATGGGTATCATTGAATTATTGGCCCAATAAAAGTCTTATAAGAAATGCAAGGATAAATTACTGAAAGATTTAAGAGTTATTTTAGTATTATTAATTGGTCCTGAAAACAACTTACATTAACTTTTCAGTACTGTGTGTCGTTTAACATGTATTGATCTCCCAAAAAAAAATTTGTAATTTTTTATGATATTTTTCATTAAGTTTGGAAGTTTAAATAGTTCTCAAACTGGACTAAAAAAATATTAAATTCGCGACATATGACTCCCGAATAGTTGGCCACAATGTGTGCGCAGGCAGTAGGCCTGCACGAACGTGATGGTCAATGATTGGGTGCGGAATAGATCAATGATCTAATTTTAAAAATTATTCCTCAAACTGAAAATAACAACAACAAAAATGAATAATGGATGCTGAAATTATCAAAATAATTACCTTCTCCAAATTTGGATCATTTTTCTACAATTAATTCTTACTTAAGGAGTGTTTGGTTCAAAGTTATGTTGATGTTATGTTATATTTTTAAAAAAAAATAATTATTTAGTTTAATGATATTTATAAATAATTTTCTATAAAATTATAGAATTATTACTCAAAAAATAATATTTAAATATCATAACATCAAAATAACAATAAACTAAATGTCTCCTTAATTAAATCTCTCTCTTTCTCACTTCACATTAAAAAAAAATCTCTCTTTTCTCTTTACAAACCCTTAGGCCATTGTTTGTTAGGAATTAACTTAAAGGGTATTTGATTTAGGGGGCGTTTGGTTCAATGTTATCTTGACGTTATATTATATTATTTAAAAAAATAATTATTTAATTTAATAACATCTATAAATAATCTTCTATAAGATTATAAAATTATTAGTCAAAAGATGACATCTAAATATCATGACATCTAGATTACATAACATAACACTAAGATAACAACGAACCAAATGCATCCTTAATATTATCTAGAAAGAATAATTATTTTATTTAATAATATGTATAAACAACTGTCTATAAAATTATAAAATTATTGATTAAAAGATGACATTTAGATGTCATAAAATATATTACATAACATAATATTAAGATAATAATGTACCAAATATCTCATTATTTAATTTGAATCGATATATACATCATATATAAAATTTATTATTAAAAATTAATTACATTTAATATTATATATAAATATATATTAAAAATTATCTTTAATTTGTATGCTATAAATATGTTAAAATAATAATTAATTTATATTATATTTTTTTATATATTTTAATATAATAATTAATTTTATTTCACATTATATAAAATTTTGAATAAAAAATATCTGTATTTTTAATTTAATTTTAATATTATTAAGATTAATTTTTGCAAATAAATACGCTCAGGGGCGCTTGATGCGTAAAAAACTACAAATTTCTTAAAAAGTATTTTTATTTTTATTTTATATTTTATATTTATTTTAATATATATAATAATTTAATAGTAAAATAACTTTTCATAATTTTTATTAATTCAAGAATAATAATTAACTTAATTTGATATTTGACACATTTTAATAATAATATCAACAACAGACATCAACTGGGCCATTGAGGTTAAGTAGTAATCTCAAGTAGGTTTATAATGTAGTAATATTTTAATTATTATTTTTTAATCAATGTAGATTTTTTAACTTTAAAATAAAATTTTAAACATAAAATAACAAAAGTTTAGTTTCCCTTCTCCCACCTCTTATAATAGGCAACCAAAAAAATAAAATATTTATTTTTTTTCTAAAAAAAATTTAAAAAATAATTATCTGCATACTACAACAAATTTATTATTTTACATATAATAATTTATTCTTGATAAATTATACAATCTACACGTTTTATATTATATATATTATAAATTATTAAAAATTAATATTATATTAGATACACTATAATTGTAATATGAAAGTAATATTTATATATATACTTAATGGTATATAAAATATAATTTAGTAAATATAAATAATTAATACTTAAAATAATAAATTTATTGTAATATTTAAATAATTAGCTTAATTTTCAAAAATATATTTCTATCAAAGTATTGGAGCCTGACTGTTTCGTCAGCCAAAATTTCATATTATAACACAAAACTATGACAATTTCTCATAATTATTTTTAAAGTATTTTCTAAAAATAATATGAATTCTTTAATTTTAAAATTTTTATTCTTTTCCACACTTCCCATTACGTTTTTTATTTATTAGGATAGAAAAATGATTTAATTTCAAATAACGATAACAATTAAGTCTTTATTCTATTATGTGGTATTGATTATATGAATTTTTATTTTTATTACACTCTTTTTGTTACGTTTTATTTGATCCTTCTCTTTATTTTTTTATATGAGCAAAATCTAATAACTTAACTCTCTTTATTGAAGTTTTCATTGAGCTTTTTCGATCCTCGTCATTAAAGTTCTCTTAATAATGATTATTTAGATAATTTATATAAATCTCTAACTTCATTTTAATAGTTTCTTCTCAGTAGCACAATTTTTTTTCAATAACAGCATTATTCTTTTGCCCTTCTTTATTGTAGGGGGAAGAGAATGACAGTATTTGAATTGATCTTCTAAGAATAGTTATGCATCTATTTTCCTTATGCAACTATTCTTGCATAATGGGCCCACAGTGGGTCGATGTAGGCTCTAATCCTCAACTTTTGAGATTTTTTCCGTCTTTTATAAATCCTCTTCAATTATTCGAGGAGTTTCTTGTTGAATAACGAGCAGAGAAGTAGCTTTGAGTCTCTCCTTGAAGAAGTCACACTAATACTGATAGATTAGTTCCTCAACCTTCCTTATTATGAGGATTGCGGATTGCCTCTCATCTGTGGCTTTTCTTGTTGAAGTTTTCTGAGCATTGTGCTCTTCATCGAAGTTTTAATCTTCATGTTCAAATCTCATTTGAGATTTCTTTTCATTGGGGATTTCAGATGTTCGTCAAAAACTTTGATGAGTTTTCTTCAGCTATGAATTTTTCGAGAAACTTTTCATCTTCTCTCCCTTCTCCTTAAATATTTTTTGAACTAATCTTATAATTGGTAATTGTCCCATGAGATGGTTTAATTGGAGATGAAGCTTGTTAAATGTAAAAAATTATAATACTTTATTTCATTCAATGTAATTCAATATAATGTACTGAATATTGTGCAATTATATATTTAATTGGAAAAAACTTTAATCATAACTAAAAATGCAATAGCTAAAACTGTTATTTTTATTTAAATTTTTTAAAAAAACCATACTTATGTATATCCGAAGTAATTGAATATGAAAATTGACATACAACTCTAATAATTGATTAATAAATTGATCAATCATAATTTAGATATTTAATTCATTAGATTATATAATTGATTAGAATTTAATTATTATGCTTTCTGTAACCCCTCATATATATATATATATATATATATATATATATATATATATATCTACACATGTATTTATAC